>JAVANC010000013.1:20759378-21118005 GCA_033319125.1 Parnassius glacialis | reverse complement strand
GGTCCATTAGACGAGCATTCAAACGATGTCCTGTTTTTCTTCGATATGCGCGAAGTCCTAACGCCTTCACAGCTTTTATCACTGCTGGAGTCCTAACAGACCGAGGGCGACCACTTCTTGACCTGTCATCTACACTAGAGTCTTCATTGTATCGTTTGATGTTACGATAAACAAATCTTTTGGTTATATTCAAATTTTTAAGTTTGTCAAAAATTTTAATTGCCACGTAACCGCAACGATGCAACGCAATAACTGCAACACGGTCTTCTTTAAGAATCCACTCCATATTTAAAAATGAGTAAAATTCTAAAAAGTATACAGTTTTATTTTCGTGAATAATTCGAAATTCGAATTCAATCAACTTTTTTGTGACAGCATTCTAAAAGAAAAGTTTTTACTGTGTGACAATACTTATGACCTGACTGTGTAGAACCCCTTTCTCTCATACGCCTCTTAGACGAGGCAAATGTTTCTTATTTCCCAGCATTTGCTTTAATTTTATTTTATACTAGCTGTTCCCCACGACGTCGCCCGCGTGTAATTTTGGGTTTTAATTATGTTGCGTGGATCCCTTATTCTTTTTCTAAAAGATAAGTAGCCTAAGTTACTCCTTATAACATCAGCTATCTGCCAGTGAAACTCAGTCGAAATCAGTCCAGCCGTTTCAGAGATTAGCAGGAACAAACAGACAGACAGACCAAAGTTTTAAAATTGTGTTTTTGTTAGAAGTATCGTATATACTTTCATATGCACTTAGTAAAAGGCTGTTATTTTAACATTACAAACATACACTTCAGTTTTATTTATTTGTATAGATAACCAAAAATAGGTATTTTGATATTGAAAGAGAAAATTTTAAACGATTTTTTAAAGGATACTAGTGCGTTAATAACTACCGACAGTAGTCGAATGGCGGATTCATATCCGCTACTTTGCGAGATTGCAATCTGCATCCTTTATCGTTGACTATAATATAGTTAAAGTAAATATTCAATTCAGTAATAAGAAAGATACAATAATATACTTGCTTAGGTTAAACGAACTTATAAATATCTGGTTATAGCTTATAACGCGCTTTCTATACCTAAAAATATACAATCAGTGATTTAACTAAATTTTTACAATGTTTTAATAGACTATTTTATTCAATTATTCCAAGATTTCTTTCCAGATAGTTTACAAAATTTATCGCCAAAGATAAAACTTTGTGTAGGTTATGCCAGATTTTTTTATAGGATTGGGTGACAAATGAGCACACAGTCCACCTGATGGTAAGTGGTTGCTGTGGCCCATAGACATCTACATTTATCCTCATTTGCGAATCAAAATGCAGATGCGTTGTCACCCGTGAGGACTAAGATGGAATGCCTCTTTTCCAGTAAAAATGGTTTCCGGTTCTCTACACTCACCATATGAAACACAGCAGTGTTAAGCTGCTATTTTACGCTAGTATTCTGTGAGAGCGTGGTCCTTCCCCGGTCGAGCCGACCATTCGTGCTACAACTATACTACTATTATAGCTGCACCATGGCTCTACCACGTGAGATAAAATTGATGTTGAAAATTTAAGTATTTTCAGAAGCAACTTTTCAATTATTTTCTCAGATGCTTCTTTCATTAAAAGAAAGTGAATAAAAAATTTGAAATTATTTTTTTGTTTGTATAAAATAATATCTATTAGGGTGTTTAAATATGAAATGGCCACTTTGAATGAATATTTCATTAACTAGTGAAAAGGTTTGAATGTTGAACTTGTTTAAACATAAAAGGCCCAACATGGGCCAAACGAAGCATATACCTACTGATTAGAAGTTTTTGTTCTTTCTTCGCCCTCCAATGGGGCGCTTCAAAATTTTTATACGAAGGCACGATGATGATTATACGCAAATGTTATAGTGCACGAAAACACAGTTATGGAGAGATACCAACTAAGTCCTCGGGCCAGTCGGGATCAAATCCACTCTGAAAGATAAACTATGGTAGAGCGTGTGAATATCATACTACAGGCTGTCTCCAAATGGGTCGATGCCAATCTTATTAAACTCAACGCTTCAAAAACAAAATCGTCTCTCTTTACTGCAAAAAGGAGCCAGCTCATCTTGGTTCCTTCTTTGCGAAATGTATCAATGGAATACACCGACCACCTTCAGTTGTTGGGGTTGAGACATTCTCAAATCTGAATCTATTCCTACCTCTCCTCTCCACCTCTGGACAACCAAAGGTTCAGCCAGTCTCCACTCTTTCGTTGTTGATTTACCACGCATTCATACCATCGGTTTGCTACATCATTCATTATACATACAGCAAAGGAGTGGAATAAGTTGCCAGCATCTGTGTTTCCTTCCGATTATAATGTGGGTGGGTAACTTCACCTTCTTAGGCTACATCACCACTTACCATCAGGTGGGATTGTAGTTAAGCGCTGGCTTAGAATAATATATAAATATAATTTAAAATTAAAAATTTTGTACAGCCGACTTCAATATAAGCGACTTTAATATAGGTTATTTAAGAATAACTCAATAACCATTGGTCTGACCTTGATCAAATTCATATGGGACCACACGAGAGCTATCAGCTTTCATATAAAAAAATAATCATCGTAATCGGTTCGCCCAGTACAAAGTTATGAGGTAACACACATAAAAAAAAAACATACACTCGAATTGAGTACCGTCTCCTTTTTGGAAGTCGGCAGAAAAAAATACGAAGGCAGTAAATAATAAATGATTGTAAACTTAATTCAAATACTTATGATTTTATTGACGCATGGGATTATTTAAATGATAATCTACTAAAGGATATTATTATCATTGCAGCCTATCACAAGTACTCTGCTGAACATAGGCCTCCTAAAAGGAATGCCATAAAGCACTGTATTTAGTCTGCTTACTGTAGTTAATCTGCCAGGTCGTCACTTCATATAGTAGAGGGCCGCCCTATATTTCGCTTATCGATAGGAGGCTGCTACCCTAGAACCTTTCCTTACCATCAGTTCTTGATTGTTTGAGATATATGGCCAGCCCATTGCCACTTTATTTTCTAATCCACTGGGTCATGACAGTTAGTCTGATTCTACAGCTATTATCCCCATCATGTCGTGTTAAGAAGAGTTGCGTCTTCTTGATGCGACCATTTTTCTTGAAATCATTGTAGATGCGAAGCATCCATCCGGCCCCCATATAACCCTACAGTGGTCACGCGGATGACATTTATCATCCACACTGACTAAACCGACGGGATTTTTATATAGCAATCAATCGCTGGTGCCGAGCTTAGTATTGTATACAGTTTGACGTCACGAATCATAGAGTTGTATGTTTTATGACGTCAGTAACGGCCGTGCATTTTAGTGACGGGGTCGGGAAAAGTTCAAAATTATAGTTGGAGGACGTTTGTTAACCGCGCGACTATTTACCTGAGTTCTTTTTTAGCATTTTCCTTTTCAAGATTATACTGTACCTCTTGTTATAAAATAAACTAAATAGAACAATTTTTTTTTTAATTTTACGCTATGAAATTATTTTAGATATGGCAAATCCAATTATGGCTTTTGGAGGAAGATGAAGACCTTGTAAAGGATACTCCGTGTTCTTATGACGAAAATTCAGATCACGCAGAAGTTCAGGTCATAAATTACGACACAAAAGAATATAATGATTTAGGCGAATTTACATGCCCTGTACATGATATCTCCGATGATAAGGTTGTTTATTTCAAATTTATTTTTTCAATGTGTTGATTATACTAGATGGCTGAAAGAACAACATCGCTCCCGGCGTTTGATCCATCAAAATGATAATGTACGTGCATTATGGGGTCCTCAACTAGTAGAAAAATCAATGACTTCACTTATAATTGTTTGTGCCTCTTTTTCGACAATGGAAATATAGTTATGATTACAATGACAATTGAATTGGAATTGAATGATCATTGGCTATATAGTGTATTACCAAGATCCTAAAACGTAAAATAAGCTATTGTTTGGGGATTCAAATAGAAGAACAACCATGAGAATTTGCAACTACCCCCTGTTTAATCTGCGGAGGAAAACGCAATAAAACTACAGGTATATCTTGCCCAGAATGCTGGAAATTCATTTTTCTAGATCATTGTAAGTAAATATGTATGTTATTTGCGACTAATATCCATTTTTTAAATAACTTATATTAGTTAAGCCATAATTTCATTTCAGTTACAAAAAAATTATGAAGATTCGGTCTTGTGTTCCTTCTAATTTTTCAAAAAAACCCAATTTATTGTTATCTTTATTGTTCCATTATGCAATTAATTTAAATTATGTCACATTAAAAAAATATAAACAATATACTGATATTAATATTTAAAATAATCATTGAAAATGGATGACGCCTGTCATCCGCGCGACCTATTACCATATCTAAATTAGCAAGCAGACAGCGTATGATTGTATATTTTAGTTATTTCCCTAACAAATTATCCTTTAACAATAGCGAACACTATTGACACGGAAATTATATTTTTTCTGCAGAAGATGGTCATAAAAGTAATGTTATGATCGAACAATTTAAAACTTAAAGACTTCCTAAAAAAAGATATTGCGATAATTTATATATTAACTATGGCCGCTCGATATATTTTCGAAAATGCAATTTGTTTACAAAAGTATAAGTAGTTTTAAAATATAAGTGATATTCATTCTGCAAAATATTAGGAACAGAGACAAGCTAATAGTGCCAGTTACTCGACTCCACAGAGTCAGTAATTCGTTCTTGTGGCAATGTATACATCTTTAAATCAAAATTTCCAAAAATAATAGGTCGGGGAAAAAGTTTCTTCGTATTTTATATACGAATTCGAGTTATTTTTTCAAAGTTCAATTACATTTCATTATAATATATATGTGCCATTTTGTTCGATGACTTGTTGTTGTCACCTTGCAGGTAGTGACATAATTCCGTTGCTGTAAAAATCTTGGAATTTTTGATAAAAAATGCGACAAGTAGTATTGACAATCCTCTGTTTAACCTAACACTACCCAACGAATTCTGAAGAGACCAAAACAGGTAAAAATCTGAGGGTGCAAGATCAGGACTATATGGGGGATGCATTAACATTGCCCAAGCAAACTCTTTCAATTTTTGCTGAGTGGCCAAATATGCGTGGTATGGCGTTATCATGATGAAATACCATTCCTTTTCTCTTGATCAATTTCGGCCGTTTTTTCTCAATTTCTTGCTTGAGTCTCCTTAGTTGTTAGCAGTAGAAATCTACATCGATGGTTTTGCCTGGCAGCAAAAGCTCATAATAAACAATGCCCTTCCAATCTCACCATACACACCGCATCACCTTATTGCGTGTTAATCCGGGTTTCGTTACAGTCTATGGAGCATGACTACCCTCTAACCATGATACTTTTCGCACGCTCTTTTCGTAAGTGATCCACTTTTCATCACCAATAGAAGTAAAAAGTTTCAATACAGAATCGCAAATGAGTACATGATTTATAAGGTTTCTTTCAGTGACTTCGTATGGTACCTAAATATCGAGCTTTTTGTATAGCCAGACTTTTTAAAATGGCTTAAAACTGTTGTGTGGCCATGTCGTTACTACTAATATGCCGATATGCTCAACTTTTCCAAAAATGGCATCGACTTTATCCGTATGAAGGCGACCAGAGCGAGATGCATTTTTGGCATCAAAATTCCCTTGAACCAATTTTGTGCCACTCTTACTGACACTGCATTAGGTCCATAAACGTCACAAATTTTTTTCGCGGCTTGAGTCACATTTTCCCTTTTTTGTAATAAAAATTTCTATGGGCAGAAAAACAATTGGAAAATGGCGGGAACGTATTTTTCACCTTTTATTTTTGTTTCTTAATATCCTATAATGTGTATTGATATTAAAACCAGCCAGATATAAACAGTACAACCAAAGAGATTTTTCTTCAATTTTATACAAATAAAATACGACGAAATTTTTTGCCGACCTGTTATATAAAAGTTATTCTACTGCAAATTAAAAAAAAATATTGAACAAAAATTGTATAAGTGGTGTTCTGATAATATAAAGCAGTATATGAAAGGTCATAACTCTTGGAATTGAGATAGTCGCTAATCGCTAATTGTGTAACAAAATGAGTGGTAGTAAACTTTTCTTTTTTTACATATGTCCCGTTGAACTTCTTGCTCGTTCTTTACAGGAGCGAAGTACTTCTCCAACTCTTTAAGAATGGCTTTCAATAGCTATACTTTTTATCTGTATTGTAAAAAAGTCTATTTCTATTTCTATTTCTCAATCTTCCGAAGTTTTACAGCGTCATTGAAGATGGTAGGTATTATTAACAGCGACTAATTAACTGGTAATTGTCAAATATATGTTGGTTCTTAGGCGAGTTTTGACAATGTCCTTTAGTCCTAATAGCTTGTTACCTTATTAGACTGAAATTTCACTGGATTGGAATCTTTAAACAGGAACATTTGGGGTTAAAGAGGTTCATAAATACTGGTAAACAACTGTTATTAAGCGGTTCTTGTATAATTAGAACTCAAACCACTACCCCTAAACACTTTTACTAAATCTAGCTTTTTAATTTTTTGTAATGGCATTTACAAAATGAGATATTCGGTAACAAATGGTAAAATTAAAATTGTTGTACAACCGACTTGAATATAAATAAAATGAGAAAGATTGTCAATGCCCAAGCGTTATGAACATCAATATACCAGCCCATATAGAAATTAGAGTTCTTTTAGAAGCGTATAAGAGTGTCGAAAACAGATTGTACACTTATAAGAGTGATTTATGAGTTATTATACAGCTAAAGCTGTATAAAGTCTGTATTTTGGTATCTAAGTAAGCTTAGGGTTCTTAATCAGAATATGAAAATTCTACTATACAACTTTAGGTATTTTGTAACACTTCAATCTGATTTTATCATTAAAGCTGTATAGAAGCTGTTTTACGCATGCTGTCACTTACTTATTACAGCTTTGAGTGTTATAACAGTATAATTCAAATATTATTTCTGTACAATGGTGTATGTTAACTCCTTTCTAAAACTTATTCTTATGGCGTAATTATACACTCTGGTAAATACAGTAGTTTTATAATTTCTGTCTATGAGAGTGATATAAAACTAAAAAAATAAATAACAGCTATTGTACAGATAAAGTCTGTATAAGTGATAGAATATCACCATTTTGAATGCGTAATTGCGTATTTAATATATTGTGCTATAGTGAACAAATTAATTTATTATGAATAAAAAGAAAAAGATTTAGTGCAGTTAGAAGAAGGATTAAAAAGGAATATTTAAATATTATAAATTATCAACGAAATAGTAGTGATACTGAAGAATATAGAAATACTTTAATAAATCAGACAAGCTCTATCCCATCGACGGCTAACAAAGAGGGTTCCGTAACAAAAACATTAAACAGTGTTAATCATGATCACATTTATGTCAAATGTAACTTAGTTTTCGGCACCTGATTATTATGACTTATGATGCAGCAGCACAAGTAGTTCAAATGATTATAACAGCGAATTTTCAAAAAATCCATTTATTTTGCCAGCAAATTGAAGAATTGGGCCACAGAAAGAAATATATCTTAAGTAGCTTTAAATGATTTAGCTATATTTGCAAATTGTAGATTTTATTAGCAAGATATATTAGCATCTAATCGCTTTATTGACCATCTTTAAACGCCTTTTGATTCCCACAAACTTGGTACAATGAAAATGCAATTTTTCCCTTTCTCTATGGTTTCCAAAATTTTAAACGGCATATTTTCCTAAAAAGTAAAATAAAGCCAGTATAAGATATACAACACAGTCAAATTCCTTCACAATAATTTAACTTATGTATCAAATAAAATAGCTAACTCTTTTGGTTTTGCCGTACCTACGTGACGTAAAAGTATGATTTAAAAACGAGACATACATGCGTATGCGCTTGCTAGGAGTTACCTATCAACTAAACACAATAACAAAATAAACAGCATGTTCGTACTGGTACCGTACTGCTAAGCGAGATAAAATATTCTGTCATAAAATGTACCTTCCTTAATATTGTTTGGCAATGAAAGAGATAGCTTTAATATTTTACTTCACTTTTTAACATTAGAAAGAAAAGATGTATAGGTAATCTTTATTTGTTAAAGGTAGTCGTATTTTTGGTTTGATTTGTGAATTTAACTGAATCAAAGGGGTAGTAATTTATTGCCAATAAATACAATCATTTTGATTAAATCGATGGTTTTAGGTTGGTACAAAAATGAAAAAATATTTTTTCAATTTATTAACTTTGTGTGTGTGGCTTTATATAGTCTCTGTCTTAAAAGAAGTGAATGAAGTAAGCACTTTTTTGTCCTTGTCCATAAAATAAAACAACAAAATTATTAAAACACGGTTACATGTTAAAATATTATTATTTAATTAAGATAAAGTGAAGAAGGGATAAAAGTGTTGTTTCTAAGATATAGGTTTTTCATCTTTCATACATATCTCTAAAGATAATTATCTGTGATGTTTTAAAAACTACTATACAGCGTTAGTAATAAAACTATTATATTATACAGCTGATTAAAAACTAATGGCTGTATGATAGAATAAATAACATACATAGTACAGCTTGAAATATCCTTTAAGTTGTTTAGCAAATTGTCGCCATTTTAGGACATATAAAAATAAAATTTAAATTGTAAATTTAGGAACATGAGACATTAGATTTAGCCTAAACCATTATTTATAGTTTCACTAATGATCATTGTGCCCCAATATGCATTCATATTCATCAATTTAATTATTTCTTATTCTAACCTATAAAATCAATATTTACTTACCTTATTTAGTATTTTGTCCTTATATTATTTCGTTATTTTGCTGGCGCGGCAATTTTTTGATAGAAATAATGTACAAGTTTACCGTAAATCTAATTTTGCACTTTCTATTCACCAGTTATCACCGTCAAAACTCAACTCCAATCCAAGCAATATTAATATGTAATATAATCCTTCACTCACTAAATGTCACCATCATTCAATAAAGTACCTATTCAGGTCATAAATTCTGTCACATGTTTAATATAAAATAATGGAAACAAGTTTATTCATTATGTAACCATTTATATAAAAAAATGAACTAAACAAAACATAGATTCTTATGACACTAAAGTTTATTCAAAATGACCTCCGTGACTTTGAATACAGGCCTTCAATCTGCGCGGCCAGTCGTCTATCGCAGCACGAACGAGGTCCATATCAATGTCGGCGGCTGCCTTAATCAAGGATGTCTTGAGTGACTCCAAATTGGGATGAGGATTTGAGAACGCCTTTTCCTCCAAGTGTTGCCATATCTTGTAATCTAACGGATTCAAATCTGGACTGGAGGAGGGCCAGTCTTCGTGCCGGATAAGTCGATTTCACGCGCCGCCAGCCAGTCTTGTGTGCTCTTCGCTCTATGAGCTGGCTCCGAATCTTGTTGGAATACCCAGCGCCTGTTATTGAACATGGTATGAGAAACAGGTTCCACAAGGTTCGTCAGGACTGTATTTTGATACACAACTGCATTCGTTTTTACACCTTTCTCACAAAAATGTACCTCTGTTAAGCCCCAATAAGAAACTCTCAACCATACCATGAGCGAGGATGGAAAATGACCTCGTTGGACACGCGGAATACGGTTGCTCGCTTCTTCACTACTGTGTGCGTACACCTTATCATTTTGTTTGTTGTAGCTCTCTTCTACGGCAAAAATTTTTTCATCCGAAAAAAGAATTTCCCGATATTTTTTCTCGCGTACCGCTTCAACAAAGCGCGGCATCTCTTCAGCCTCAGGTCCATTAGACAAGCATTCAAACAACGTCCTGTTTTTCTTCGATATTCCCGAAGCCCTAAGTCTTCATTTAACACACTTTTCACCGTGGTTCTGCTTAACCCCATCTGAAGGGCCAACAGTTTCTGCTTACGTTTGGGATTTCTTTGAATTCACGCCACAGCTTTTATCACTGCTGGAGTCCTAACAGACCGAAGGCGACCACTTCTTGACCTCCTACACTAGAGTATTCATTGTATCTTTTGATGGACGATAAACGAATCTTTTGGTTATATTTAAATTTTTCAGTATGTTAAAAATTTGAATTGGCGCGTAACCGCAACGATGCAATGCAATAACTGCAACACGGTCTTCTTTAAGCATCCACTCCATATTTAAAAATGAGTAAAATTCTAAAAAGTATACAGTTTTATTTTCATGAACAATTCGAAATTCGAATTCAATAAATTTTTTTGTGGCCAGCATTCTAAAAGAAAAGTTTTTACTGTGTGACAATACTTATGACCTGACTGTGTATATAAATAAATCTATTAAGTTATGTTAGTCATAAATTCGTTTGTGATACCGTTCAAACACCAATTTTGAACGTTTATCTTTATAAGATACTTATAATATAGTATTTCTAGTGTAATAGTTTCCTTGTACACCAAATAACAGCTATAATACAGATAATATACAGCCCTTTTTATGCTTGTACAGCTAGTGTACAGCGCTACTAACCCGTAAAGCTGTATAATTTGTGCCAATTTTTTACTTATAAGAGCTGTATAAGCGCTTATACATCCCTTGTACAGCCAGTAAATGCAGCCTCTAGTATAAAAAGAAACTCTAATACAGCTCGTTTACAGCTTGCATGCTGCTTGGGTGTATTCGAAATCAATTAAATGCGTATTTTTAAGGATAACTCAAAAACTATTGGTCAGATCTAAATGAAATTGATATAAAAAAACATGAAAAGCATCTGCTTTCAAATAAAAATTCGTCATCATCAAAATCGGTTCACCTAGAAAAAAGACAAAAAAATACTTTCGAATTGAGAACATCTTTCTTTTTTTTGAAGTCGGTTGAAAAACGACATCGTTCAGTTATCAATTCGATTTTATGTTTAATGAATGTTAGATGAAATCTTCATAGTTAACCAGTTATGCTATTTTTAAGCGAAAGATAATATAGAATGAGGATGAAAAACAAGCGCATATTCCACTTGATTGTACACCTATATCTATCGTCGATTTAGAATGAAAATGTAGATGCGTTGCCACTCCGGAGGACTAATACGATGATGACATATAACATGATATGATACCAGTAAAAAGGGTCTCTGGTTTTCTACACTAACCATATTATGAAGGGCAGCATTATTAAGCTGCTATTTTACGCTGGTGGTACAATGGTGTTAAATAAATATACGAAGGCTACCAACTTCTTTAATTGTTTGTTCCATATCCAACGAGGATTCCCGTGATAATTTTTTCTAAAATTTTCAGAAAATTTAAAATATTTCACTGGAGCAAGTTTAAACCCGCTGCAGTTATGTCGCCTAATTGATAAATAAAAAACATTTAATTTACTCATTTAGTTATTCTAAATCTACTGGATACAAAATGTTTTTGAAAGATTTTGAACGGAGTGCCCAATTATAGACCGCATTTACATTATTCTTCTTATAGACAAGGTTCAGCTTTATTATATAGATACGAAAAACTGTTATTTGCCTACTGTAGTTTTTTTTTATCTAACTCTATAATGTAAATATATAATGTATAATGTAAAATAACATATTAGAGCAAACTGTGCAGTGCCAAGACAAACACAATTGTGTTTAATGGCACGAAGAAATTATATTGTAATTAAAACTGTTACCTTGTTGAAATAAATTAAAAAAAATATCTCCACACTCTTCCTTTAAGTAAAGAAAAACTCAGTCACACAAAACAGAGAGTAGCCATATTCCACAAACTAGCAAGAAGTATAAAAGAATGGTAAAGAGCGTAGATAGCGTAACCGTATGTAGCAAGAACTATAATAAAGAATATATTTTAACAGTGGTAGAGCCACGCGGCAGCTTTTGCTGTCGCACGGATGGGCCGGCTTGAACCGGGGTGGTACCACGACCTTACAGAAAACCAGCGTGAAGTAGAGGTTTACCTCTGCGTTTCGCTTGGTGAGTGCAGGTGGCCGGAGGCCCTTTTTACTGGAAATGAGGCATTCCATCTTGGTTCTCACGGGTGGCGGCGCATCTACATTTTGATTTGTAATGGAGGATAGATGTAGATGTCTATGGGCCGCAGCAACTACTTACCATCAGGTGGACTGTGTGCTCGTTTGTCACCCTTATCATATAAAAAAAAATAACATTGTATTGTCTACTAACGCTATAAAAACGCTAATACGTATTTTCTTACAGCCGTAATCCATACAATGTTAACTTTTTAACGGTTAACCTATTTAAGTTATAACTTCAATATAACATTTGTTTCATTTTATTTCCAAAAGCTTTTAGCCATCCATATATTTACTAGCTTGGAGAGAACATTGTTCAACTAACAATGTGTGGTTACAGCTCGTTCACTCAATACAAATGTACAGTCCTATTTTTATAAATAATGGTATGTATTATAGTTGTGTAGAGGCTTTGTTTTAAAATTTCGAATTATTGAAATATGTAGAACACACAGTGCCTGATTTATCCATAGGCCACTTAGGCTGGAGCCTAAGGCGCAAAGTCCGATGGCCGCTGATCTTGCCTTTGCAAGCACCATTTATATATAAAATAAAATTTCATATAATATTCCTAATAAATAATGAAATAAGTGCAGTAACTTGTTGTTCTTGCTTTATTGTTGTTACAAAACAAATAAATATATTGTACTAATAAGACTTTGAATAATTATTTGTTACCTTTCGTCTTTTGTGGACTAACTGAACGTGATTCAAAGATTTTAATTTAGCTCTCTTCTCTACCTCCAATTTTATTAAGGTGTTATTCCAAAGCTCTCCAAGGGAGCTTCTGCCAGCCATATGTTCCATCCCTGCACGGGGAGAACGAATCACTGGCCCATGCCGCAAAGGAGAAAGTTGATCTTTAATGTTCTCTTTTTGCGTTCTACTCGACTTTCAATGACGTGGGGTAACACAACGGGTTTATACAGCGCTCAAGGTGCAAAGCACTCCTATCTCTTGACGTCCGCAAGTCGAGTGGGTCTCATGGAGTCCCTGCTATTGTGCTGAAGAAGGGTGCTCCGGTGTTAGCGGTTCTAACCGGTCCGGTTCTAACGTATTTTTTCCGGTACTACTACTCCCTAGGCGTAATCCTGAACTTATGAAAGACTACAGGTTTATCACCATCGCCTCCTAGTTCTCCAAAATAATGGAATCCATTATAAACTGCCAGCTCATAAGGTACCTTGAGGCCAACGAGCTGATTATATACCGGCCGTGCTAATATTTCTCGGAAAAACGCCGAGTATTGTAACAAACTTGCGTCTGAATTCCAGTCTTTAATAAGCATAATCTCGGATTGGGGACGACTCTAATCCAGTTTAAACTTTGCGCGATTACCGCCAAAAGAGACCCTTTGTCATATTTCCTCAATTTCAGGTTACTCCCCATACTGCCTCGGCCAGTATCAGAATCCACGATATCGACTTATCGAATGACATACAGTTCCGCGGTTACTTGGAAGGGATGGCTAAATTGTCCTCAAAACGTTTGACGTAATCTGCAGAGCGGGACAGTATTTCATGCCGGTACACCGTTTGCAACTTTACAAGACGCAAGTCGTGTTCTCATCTCTGGACCGGGGCCCCCCTAGCGCCAATTCCTTCTACTTGATCGCATGTTCCATCTCATCGCATTTTCCACGGGGAGAACTTCAACAACGTGTTTATATTAATTCCAGCCGCCAAATTCCACCAACTCACATTGGGACTAAATTCACGGCACCATCCACACCACTTGAATGCTAGGCGGTTCACCAAGACTGAGATTTACTAGGAGTTTTCTTCCTCGCAAACTTTTTTATTGGATTGTCTACCACCGGCAATTTTTCTGGACTGATACGACTTAGAGACCTTCAAGAAACGAAATTACTACTTTTAAAAATGCCGGCAACGTGTCTGTAATTTCCCTGGTTTTGCAGTTGTTCATGGGCGATGGTCGACACTTACTATCAGGAAAATTTGATTTAATGTGAGTGAAACCGCGGGTATAGTTGAGTTATTTCAAATACAATACATAAACCCCTTGATTAAAATTAATCCGACGAGAAGGCCCAAAATGGTGGGATAAATTAATTATCCTGGCCTGAATGAGACAACCTATGCATTGTGTGATGCTATGGTATTATATATTACTCACGATCTGCAAATGTCCCTATATTCGGGCTACAGGAATGGCGTGAAGGAATGCATGTGCACTCACCTGGACTTCCGCTGAGCTGCCTCATGCTTCCAGGGGCTGTGTTGCACGTTGGTTAGATGACGCCTATCTTATCAAATAGCTTTCACTGATTTTCACAAAATATTGCGTTATTGCAAATTTCTATACACTTTGCTGTATAATTGACTAGTTTAATATCTAAATTACGCCACGGCGCGAGGTGATGAAGCGAGATATAGAAGTGCGATCCATTGCGTTACTTGCGAGCTTGTGAACCCCGTTTAACACGCAAGTGCACATGCTGGGATTAATGGCAGTATATAGAGAAACCTGTGAATTGAAACTGCAGTACTCTTATTGGATAACAAGTAACAAATTTCTGAAGAGTTAGGCGGTAGTTGCAAGTGGCGCAAACAATTAATTGATGTAACACGCAACAAACATGAAACTTATAAAATTTTATGTTTGTTGCGTGTTACATAAAAAGGAGAGGAAATAAAAAATATTTTACTAGTATTATTATTTATCAATAATAGTAAAACTATTTACAACTGACAAATAAGAAAGAGAAGTTTTTAAAAATTTATCCGCTTAATAAAATAAAATGATGTCTTAACTAGTCTGAAGTGCACCTCAAGAGCCCTACATCAGTTGCGTGGACTATCACCATAATCCTAGCACCACTAATAACACACGATTACACTATGAAAGACTAAGTTTTCAGCCGGTCAGCCACCGCAGAGTCTATTTCACCCGAGGATACCTCGTGTAGAGGCGAAACACAATGTAGTTGTGTTGGGAGTAGTGGTGCAGGGGTTAGTGGTGATGAGGATAGTGCATAATTGAGGTAGGGTGGGAGGTGCTTTTCAAACTTGGTAAGACACATCATTTTATTGGAACGAAGTTTTGAAACGAAGTTCCTTATCGGAAGGTACGAATTTGGCGGATGACGGGTAGGCGAGAAAAAGTGTAAGATTTTTCCATCACGACCCCTTCTGACGTAGTGTAGACGGCCTTGGTGGCTATAAGAAGGAGAGATGGAATATCATCCATTTCCCTCGCAGTTTTTCTTATCTTACTATGAAAGAAATATTATTTTACTAAAAATGATGCTTGATTTTAATAGACTCTAATAATTCATTTATTTGTATTTGTTAATCAATAATATAATCACGGATACAACGTTTATCAATAATAGTACGAAAGGAATTTCGTTCCACCTGAGTGTTCCACGTCACTCACGCATGTTTTTTTACTTCGCGGTAAAGCCAAGCTGCAGTTATATTTATAGTACAGTTGTAGCACAAATGGGTCGGCTCGACCGGGGAAGGACCACGCTCTCTCAGGATACCAGCGTATAATAGCAGCTTAATGCTGCTGTGTTGTTTCGTATGGTGAGTGTAGAGAACCAGAGACCGTTTTTACTGGAAAATAGGCATTCCATTTTATTCCTCAAGGCTGACAACGCATCTGCATTTTGATTCGCAAACGAGGATAGATGTAGATGTCTATAGCGTCAGCAACCACTTACCGTCAGGTGGCCTGTGCTCGTTAGTCACCCTATTTCTATAAAAAAAAATACAACTTTAATGTAATGGATTTCCGCCTGATTCTATTAATAAGATAAGTTATCGTTTATTAAGTTTAATGTTGTACATGAAGCAATAACTTCCTTCCAATATATTTATAAATCAATTTGAATCAACAATTCCAACGTCAAGCTCCACTTCCATCCAAACTAGCTTTAGTTTCAAATTGTTCGGCGCAACCAAGGCGCAACTTAGTCTACACCTTGATGCAGGCTTGACATGCAATTAAAACTTCAACCACCTTTTTGACGGTAACAAAACTTTGTATAAATTTTATAGTAAATATGCAGTAAGCAAAGTATTACAGTAGTTGAAGGATCTGAAACGCAGTGGCTCAGCATTTGCAGTGTTGCTGGGCCGCGGATTCGAATCTCGCACGGAATAAGTGTTTATATGATCTACAAATAATTATTCCGGGTAAATGCATGAAATAATAAATGTAATGGAAATATATAGAACTGGACATTAGATTAGAATTTAGATTTATATAGATTAGAATTAAAGAGTGACAAATAAAATTTATGTTGCAGAGGTGAACGGCAGAGTCGGGAAAGGACGCCCTAGGCGAAAGTTTATCGACCAAATTGGCGATATGTTGAAAATGGGCATAATCAATAGTACCTTTAACCGACGAGCGTGTATGCGTAGGTATATGGATATGGAGGACGCGAGGGAGGTGTATCAGGATCGTGCCAAATGGAAAAACATAGTCTCTGCCTACCCCTCTGGGTGACAGGTGTTTATGTATTTATGGACATTAGACACAGGAGTCATAACTTAGGAGTAAATCCTTTTGGAGTGGTTTCTTGATTCTTCTTATATAAGTTTTGTCTTATAAAAATTAAATTAAATTAAAATATATCTGCTTGCGTTATTATTTTGTGGTGGCGCTGTCGTTGCGCCACAAGCGAAAACTCATCGAAGCCTAAATCGCGCTATCAAAGTTTCGAAGTTAAAGCAGTATATATAGAATAGCTCCGAGCTACCACACGGAGCGTTGGCCGCTCCCCGGGCAGAACACCTTGCTCGGCGGGAGATCTCCCCTTTTCCTTCCACCCGCGACACTGGTGACCCTGACGTGATATGAACACGCAACCAACAACTTTCAGAAAATTACAACTTCAAGCTTTCGATGTCGTCCTCAAGTACCACATCCATTCGCTTCCGAGCAGATATTGTCTGCAGTCTTCCCATTCTGCAAGCCATCTAGCTTTACAAAGGTTCATCGCAGCACTGGAATAATAATGCTTCCTGTTCCTTCAAGCTACTCTCTGCGTTAAAGTGTTCAGTTCAGCACGGCTCTGAGCCTTACTGCTCGCCTCTGTTTCACAGCACTCTAGCAGATTACTTGCCTTCTTCTCGACTCACCGCAAACTACAAGGCAATCCCTGGCACTTGCTCCGGATCATCGTTCTCACCGGCATAACTTGCAAGTGCGTAGTATGGCATGCATTACACACCGGCATATCGTTCGCACCGGCGTCACTTGCCCTTACGCACACAGCATGCATTAACTACCGACATTAAAGACGCACCGGCAATCGGACTGCACTATCGACCTCCGGTCTGAGCAGGGGGGTGATGTGGCGGCACTGTCGTCGCGCCACAAGCGAAAACACATCGAAGCCTAAATCGCGCTGTAAGTCAGAAGGTGTGTAGAAATAAAGTTACTCACTAAAGTTTATAAGGGATATATTCACAAACACACATGACACTAACAACGTTTAAAGCTCACAGTACAGAAGGAAGGAAGCGTCGAAGAATGAAGATTAATACAATTATGAGAGTCCGAGTAGTTAGGCAAAACAGTAAACATAAAATAAGCAGCGCGTAAGACGTAATGGTTACGAGATAAGGCGTAAAGCATCGAAAGTAGGTTCCGACTGCCGGGCGCGTCGTTGATCGCGGTTACTGCACCGGAGTTCGGAGTTATGTGCATGGTGTTCCGTATATTATTGTGAATGTGTAAAGTAGTGTACGTGTGTTAATATATATGGCATGTAAATTAATAAATAATATATATTAAATAAATGATTTGTTAATAGTATTATTAAATAAATGACATGTAAATAAATAAATAAATAGGTGCCTACAGCGCTATCAAAGTTTCGAAGTTAAAGCGGTATAAATAGAATAGCTCCGAGCTACCACACGGAGCGTTGGCCGCTCCCCGGGCAGAACACCTTGTCCGGCGGGAGATCTCCCCTTTTCATTCTACCGGCTATAATTTATATATTTCCTTAAAATTTTATTCCGAGATATTCGTTCATATGTATCATTTGTTTAAAGACGCAAATTTATTGAGCTCCGAATTCACAAAAAAGTTCATCACTCCATCCAGCGCTGAAAAATATGGTTTTTGTTTTTTCTCGTCCTTTTTTCATGTTTATTTATGTATTCAAAGTATATACCGAAACTTTACCTAACGAAAATATTGTTAGAAAAATTCAAATGTGGTCATTCAAAATGAAGGATTTCTTAGGAAACTTTATTTTTAAACTATATTTTATATGTCGAATTAGGGCCTAGATTTAATCCTGTATTGAATTCAAGTAACATAAAAAGAGTAGGCTGAGACGCGTAGGAAGCAATAGAAAGAAGATATCAAAATCTTTCACAAATTTATAGATTCAGATCATAGTCACATTGACAGATAAAGTAGTGATCCCAGAAGTGCTCGGTTAATCACACAAAACAAATGAGAAATAGCTTGGTAGCCATTACCTCATTCCCAGGAGTTATTATCATCCATAAGTTCCTTAATATTATAATAACTCTTTTTATACAAACTTTGTTTAATAAAGTTTTTGAACTTTGAGCAGGTTAAATTTTCTGGGATTTCGTTGTATTAGCGTATACGTCGCCCCAAGAAACGCATCTGCAATTCCTCTGGTGGTGCAATTGTTCATGGTCGGCAGTAGTCACTTACCATTAATTGAGCCGCATGCTTGTTTGCCCCTCTCCTATAAAAAGGTAAAATACAAACGAGCGAAATCACCGGTAAAAGCTAGTGCAGTAATATTAGGATTGCATGGTGTATGCGATTGTGAGTGTAACTTTTTTCATTATAGTAACGCAAAGTAAAAAATTTCATTTCACATCAATTTAACGTTGAGTAAAAATATTTTCCTGACACAAAGTAAAATAAAAGTGCTTTAGGGAGTATCCAGTATGGCGACAAAATGAAAATGCAAATGTCTATTGAACTTCTCCAACTAATAGAAGGCAGTGAGCGCTTGAAAAATATAGTCACAAAAGCATAGTAACTAAGTTAGATTTTAAGATAACTTGACATTTATATCGTGTTTTCATATTATATACGATGTATTATAAATATATTAAATTGACTAATAATAAGTAAACATATAACAGTGGTAGAGCCAGGCGGCAGCTTTTGCTGTCGCATGGATGGGCCGGCTCGAACCGGGGTGTTACCACGACCTCACAGAATACCAGCTTGAAGTAGAGGTTTACTTCTGCGTTTCGTTTGGTGAGTGCAGGTGGCCGTAGGCCCTTTTTACTGGAAATGAGGCATTCCATCCTAGTCCTCTCGGGTGAAAACGCATCTGCATTTTGATTTGTAACAGAGGATAGATGTAGATGTCTATGGGCCGCAGCAACCACTTACCATCAGGTGGATTGTTTGCTCGTCTTTCACCCTTATCCTATAAAAAAAGAAGAAAATATAATAATAAATAAGGTCCTCTAAACTGATTTTCGTTCGTGGCGGCTGATAACCATGGTTACTAGCCATCAGCGCAGGACATAGTGTCCGAGTGTAGGCACTAGTACAAGTGCATTCTCTAATCCTCTACCCTTACAGTCCGATTCCACTATATTCCAACACAACTGGACAGAGACCAATTGCTTGACGTACATTCCGCAGCACGGGGGTGAATCACCGCCAACTTTCTGACCCCGGGTTGCTACTGAGATTTTTTTTACAGGAAACCTAATAACTGATTTTAAGTCCGACTCGGGATACAAACCCAATACGACATGATCAGTAGTCGTGTTAACGAACATAATACCCACGCGGCAATCGAAAATATGAACACACATAAAAAGACATGAAGTCGAACTGAGTACCGTCTGCTTTTTGAAGTCGGTAGAAAAAGCATAGAATATTAGAGATTTTTTAGATGAATTTTTCTTCACCTTTTGTCTATATAACTTATTCTGAACCTTCTGCAAATTTGGTCGGTTATTGAAAATAACCCGGTATGGTTACCCTTCTATGCCCAGTCTAAATTATGAAAGTCAAAATTGTAAAATTTTACATATAAAAGTAATTTTCATATTTTGGGGATAATGAGAGTTTATGCCCCCTCCCCTTTCCCGACTTTCAATCATTTTATTTATAGTACTTTCAGTGTGTTTCGAATTGATCACCGTGGAAAACGAAGTTTTATACAAACTGTAAGACTTTGTTTTAAACTCTTAGCGCTTGAATTTTTCAATCTCTTTTCTTAGTGGATGGCTACGTAATAAAATAAAATTATTGTCTTGATTCCACGCTTCTACGTTCATCGGTTTGAGCTGTGCGTTTTAAAACAATATTTTAATACTAACTTTGAACCCCCTTTTAATCTCTATTAATATATATATATATATATATATATATATATATATATATATATATATATATATATATATATATATATATATATATGTATATAAAGAAAGCTATAGGTAAATCCAAATCTGCATACTTTAGGCGCATTAAAAATTACGTATAACATGATTATACGTAAACTTTTAAAGTGGTTTAATTACACACAAGTTTTCACATAAACATTATAATTCTTACTATATTTCCAATTTTCGATAATTTTATGTCAAATTTCAATTAAAAAAGCTTAGAAAATCCAAAATTGCACGACTCATAAGATCGTGAAAAATTAAAAAAAGAAATTGTAAGTTGTAGTGTTATACGTCAAAGAGTTCCAGTAGCAGTCACTGAAGCACACTTTTAATTCACTCCATCAAGTCCGGAGGTAATGTCTGTTTATAACTGACAAAAAGAGCCCAAGCTCGGGATATCTAGTTCTCCTCGTCAAGGAGTTCCAGTAGCAGTCATCAAAGTACACTTTCAGGTTATTCTATCAATTTTGATCTCTTATTATAACTACGAAAATGAGCTTAAACTTGGCACACCTATTACTACTCGTTGAAAAGTTCCAGTAGCATTCATCCCAGTACACCTTCAGGTTACTACGTCAAGTCCGGGGATAAGGTCTCGTCATAACTAACGTAACGAGCGCAATCTCGGCACACCTAGTTCAACTCGTCGAGGAGTTCCAGTAGCAGATACCAAAGTACACCTTCAGGTCACTTTATATATTCCAATGCGTATACGTATATTTATACGAGTATATAAATCCTTTTCACTGTTAGCAAAACAAAATATTGTGATAAAATATGTGATTATAAAAATAATAACCTTGGTTAAGTATGTATCAAATTTGGTTTTTGGAATATTTTGTGTTTCTATAGCGATCGATATTTTTGCTGACTATTACCTCTGCTGTAAGCAAACGGCACAGTAATCCACTCACAACAGCGGCTGAGCCCGAAGTGCGAGTGAGCTGTGAGGCAAAGTGTATGTAGTAAAATAAATTATTACAAGGCAAGCCAAAATTAAAGTGCCATATACATGGCTTCCCACACGATAGATGAAGAGATTAAAATATTAATTGAGTTAAACAGTAGATATTTTAAAAAGTTGTCCTGTGTACCTCTACATGCAGACTTGATAAATCCACACCATAAGCCACTAAAACCACTTTTTTATGTTAAAATAGCAATTAATCAATTTAAAAAAGATAATAATTGGTACAACAATCATTTATCTTTCTGACAATGTGCTTTTTATATCGTTAATGTGTTCAATATCATTGATAGATACGATTTCATGTGACAAAACCTTGGAATCTTGACTTTTAGGCGCTAGTGGACATACCAACGCACTTTGCGCTAAGTCATGCAAAATTAATTGTTGTCCGTCAAACTTGCCAAAAGTGGAAACTGGCTCGACCGAATTTGATGACATTATAGTGTTTGAGATCCAGCAAATCACACATGCAAAGCCGAGGCAGATCGTTACTTTTTAAATAAATAAAACATAAATATTTTTTCTATATAAATTTAAACATCTGTTTCCCCTTCCCGTAAAGGTTTGTTTTAAAAATCCCAAACTCATAATTTTTTCTACAGAGTACTTTTAGCAAGTTTCGAGTCAACCGTCCTGTAAAATAAAAAGTTTCATACAAACTGAAATAACTCTCGTAAAGGTTGAATTTTTTTAATACCTTCTAAGTGGATGCCTATATCATAAAGGACAGGTACTATTCAAATTACAGATTTTTACGTTTAGCTTTTTAGGCTGTGGGTTTATAGATGAGTCAGTCACTCAGGACATCGTCTTTAATATATATATATATATATATATATATATATATATATATATAAAATTAATTAATAATATTACAAACACACATCACTTTCATTTTTCAAAGTGATGATTTCAAGTTCACTGAGGTGTTCATTTTATTATATTAAATAATATTTCAGAAAACTTTAGTACGCCCTGCACATCACATGCACAAATGTGTTACAATAATTAGAGGAAAGTAAAAAAATAATGCTGAAGATCATTTATATTCCGCGCAATCTCACGATCAAAATCAAATTAAGCATAAAATGTAAGAAGGCTCAACGGTGCTCAATTCCTTGAGTGGTGCTAACAAATGACAGTGAACGTAAACGAGCTTTCCAGAAAACACACTTCGCATATTTTTTGTCCGTATATAATAGTATTTTTCTCTACGTATAAGCAAGATGAGCGCTATGATGTCATAAAATTTTAGGGTAGGGTGCACACAAAGGAGGTGCAAAGTAGGGAGCAAACGAGCACACAGTCCACCTGATGGTAAGTTTGCTGTCACACATAGACATCTACATTTATCCTTAATAAAGAATCAAAATGCATATGCGTCGTCGCCCATGAGAACTAAGATGGTATGCCTCTTTTCCAGTAAAATGGGTCGCCGGTTCTCTACACTCACCATACGAAACACAGTAGTGACACTAGCTGCCATTTTACGCTGGTATTCTGTGAGAGCGTGGTTCTTCCCTGGTCGAGCCAACCCATTCATGCTACAACTATACTATCAAGTCGCAATTTTACTACCGGTTAGTGCAGTCGCTTCATAATGACGTGGCGGCTCTAATGCCGAACCTACAGTATTTTGTAGCGTAAGCATACCTACTGCGCAAAAATAATTCGAAATGGCGTGTCAAACTAAACGCTCTGAAACCGTCGTAATCCACGAGTTCCTGGCCTTTGTTCAACAAAAATTGGACGTCATGGACCAGGTGTCTCTGGTACAGGTACTGATGACAAGCTTCAACGAGGACGAGATCATCCAAGCGAAGAAGGTGTTAGCAGATTCAGCCGTGACCCAAATCCGTCTTATCACACGTCACAGGGATGGACGCGGTAAGAAAGACCTGCAAGACATCTTCAGGCTGTTCAATGAGACTGACCCTGATGACATCCCAACTTTCGTCGCGCGTGATCTCAACAAGTTGCCTTCCGTGACGTTCGATCACGTAGACGTCACCAGATTGTTGAAAGACATCACCACGTTGAGAGCCGATGTTACCGACATCCGTTCCAAATTTGAGGAATCGGAACGAGCCGCAACAGAGCTGAGGAACCAATTCAATATGTTGCGCAACATAATTGCAACATCTGAAAATTCACCGCCGTCGCAGAATGTAAATACGACACGCGGTAACCGGAATAGTAGTCATATTTCACCGATGATTGCGACTCCGTCACGCGATACCGTCTGTCACCGGGTTGATGACCGAGAAACTAGGGCGAACTCGGTCGTCATTACATCACCACCTCAACCCTTGGCTGAACCCATTGGTACTCCTCCGCCGAAGCCAACCTCAAAACAAGGGAAGACGTTTGCGGATGTTGCCCGAAAATCTTTACGACCGGCACCCTCTTGTGGTCGAAAGCGGAAGCATGCGGAAATAAAACCAGTGCCAGTGGTCACCCAAGGCAAGATTGATAAGGACGGGTTTACTCTTGTTGAGAAGAGACGTCGGGCGCAACCCGTCTGTAACCAGCGTGGGACCGCCAAGATAAACGCGAGTACAACTCTGCGTGCTGTGGAGCCAACCATACAACTCTACATCTCCCGTTTGGACAAAAGTACGTCGGGAGAAGACGTCCTGCGTTTCGTGGAAGAACGAAGCCGATGCCGCATTGAGGATCCGATCTCTTTACATCTGCAGCGTCTGGAGTCTAATAGATCAACGAACTTCAAATCCTACGTACTCCAGGTTCCTGCAAAACATAAAGAGACATTCCTCGCTCCCGATTTCTGGCCCTATAGGGTAGTGTTTCGCCGATACAGGGACGCGCCAAAGAAAAAAGTTCCCTAAATAGTGTTAAGTTATGTCTGTATTTTTATATATTTTTAGGTTAAGGTATATTTCTATGGGCCAATGTTCTTAATTTTTAAGTCCTTGATGCCTGAAATAAAGTTATTGTATTGTATAAAGTTATTGTATTGTATTAATATAGCTGCAGCATGGCTCAACCACGTATGAAAAATAATTTCATCGAAAATATTAATTAAATATATTCAATCTAAAAAGATACATACAAAATAATTTTTTTGTTATTGTGTAATTTTTGACGTTTGATTTCAAGTGTCTACGGTTTATTTTTTATAAGAGAGGGGGCAAACGAGCATGCGGCTCACCTGATGATAAGTGACTACCGCCGACCACGAAGAACTGCAACACCAGGGGAATCGCAGATGCGTTGCCGGCCTTTTAAAAAGGAGTACGCTCTTTTCTTGAAGGTCCCTAAGTCGTATCGGTCCGGAAAAATCACTGATGGTAATCGATTCCACAAGGAAGTCGTGCGAGGAAGAAAACATCTTCTAAATCGCACAGTGGTGGACCGCCAATCATCCAGATGGTGTGGATAGTAACGCGAGTTTTGTCGCGATGTGCGATGGTGAAATTGAGCGGCTGGAATTAGTCCGAACAATTCCTCAGAGCACCCCGTGGTAGATGCGATAAAATACGCAAAGAGATGCAACCTCTCTACGCAGTGCCAGGGAGTCAAGCCGATCGGAAAGAACTCGGTCGTCGACAATTCAAATCGCTCTGCGCTGGATGCGGTCACGTGGAAGGAGTTGGCACTGGGGAGCCCCTGCCCAGAGATGGGAACAGTATTCCATGTAAGGCCGAACCTGCGCCTTGTAAAGTTGCAAGCGGTGTGCCCGCATGAAATACTGTCCCGCTCTGCTGAGCAAGCCAAGCTTTTTAGAGGCCATTTTGGCCTTCTCTTCCAAGTGACCACGAAACTGCACGTCACTCGATATGTCGACACCGAGGATACCGATACTGGCTGAGGCAACAAGGGGAGTGCCTTGAAACTGAGATACGACAAAGGGAATCTTTTTAGCGGTAAACGCGCAAACTTGTGTCTTCTGGGGATTGAACTGGACTAGATTTAGTCGCCCTCAATCCGAGACTTTGTTAAGCAAAGACTCGACTCGACGACACAAGTTTGTTCCGGTACTCGGCTACGTTTTCCCGAGAAATATTGGCACGGCCGGTGTATAAAGCATCACCAGTGCTGTTGTCTGCATAGTAATGAATGTTACTGGTTTGCAACATATCAATGATATTTAGAAGAAACAGCGTTGGTGATTGCACGCAACCTTGTGGAAAACCAGCGTTAATGGGCTTGTAATCGGAGCATGCACCGTCTACTACGACCTTGTTGCTCCGATCTGCAAGAAAACTGGTGTTCCAATTGCACAATTTCTGGGGAAGCCCATAGGAAGGCAGCTTCGAAAGAAGTGCTTTGTGCCAAACCCGATTGAAAGCCTTTTGTATGTCCAAACTAACGGCCAACGCCTCCCCCTTGGACTCCACTGCCTCCGCCCATCTATGGGTCAGGTAGACCAGAAGATCACCAGCTGAGCGACCTCGACGGAAACCGTATTGGCGGTCACTAATCAGCTGGTTATGCTCAAGGTACCGCATGAGCTGGCTGTTAATAATCATTTCCATTACTTTGGAGAACAAGGAGGTGATAGCGATAGGCCTGTAATTGGACGTATCTGAGCGGACGCCTTTTTTAGGGATCGGGTGCACCAAAGCTGTCTTCCATGAGTCCAGGACTATGGCTATAGAGTAGGAGTACCGAAAAAGACGCGTTAAAACTGGTGCCAACTCCGGAGCACACGTCTTCAGCAGGTGGGACTCCATCAGGCCCACTCGACTTGTTGACGTCCAGGGAGAGGAGTGCTTTACGCGCCAAGCGCTGTGTAAACAGCACTTCCCGCACGGAGTACTCACACCGCGGGATGTTCGGCGGTGTGTTCTCCCCGTCATCTAGAGTCGAGTTGGAAGCAAAAAGAGACCCTAGCAGATCGGCTTTCTCCTTTGCGTCATGGGCCAGTGAGTCGTCCACCCTGTGCAGAGATGGCACGGTTTTGTGTAAGTTTATTAAATTATTACAATGTCATTCATTATTATTTTGTTACTTATCTCCATTCTAGGCGCACAAACCGTACATCTTAAGATCTCAGGTCAGGTCAGGTTCATGTTGCGGTCAAAGTGCTGATCACACTATTTACTGTAACACCGTCTTCATAATATTGTCCTTAGGTCGCTTAAAACGTATTTGTACTTTTGTCCTTTTATACTTAAAAAAAATATGTTTCTCGCAATGCTCAAAAAGAAAAAAATATTTTATTTTTTTTCTTATGCTTTTAAAAAACGTTACCCTCAGACTAGGATTTTCTCTTGTATGGTGAAGACAGCGTACAAACATAAATAACACAAGGACAAACATCCAGACCCAGAACAATTATTTTAAAAATACTTGTTCCGTGCGGGATTCGAACGCGCGGCCACCAGCGCTTCAACTCATCGCTAAGCCATTGCGCCACGGAGCCATCAACCATGCTTAAAAATAATTTTGTCTATATTATTTGCGATGGTGCATAAGCAAACGCTTTTGGAAATGAAATTGGTTCGCATATTTTTGGGACTTTAATAATTATAAATGTTGATATTTTCAAGACTCATTTAAGATTTTAGAATGAAGAATCAGAGAGTGTTGTATACATAACCAACTGCTGCCATTTTTGAGCAAAATATCCCATTTAAATCAATATAACGTAATCGTAAGTTTCTTCTGATTTATATTTATTGTTATGTAAAACAGTCGTTTACATACAATACGCGAACATCTTTTATTTCAATCATCAGATAAGAGTTCTAATCTGATAAAATAAATTATAACCTGATTGAATATAAAAGTGTAACAATCAATCTCTTTTACATAATATACAACTATCGTTCTTAATTTACTTTTATTTTATTTTATCTCATGAAAATTTTTATGTGATGATGAATAAATTAGCTCTAAATCAAATTGTAACTTTAAAAATAACGTTAATTTAAAATAGTATTACTGAACATATGAAGTTATCGTCTGGAGGATAACCCTCTTATTTAACTTCCCTTGCCAGTTCGTTAGGTAAGCCAGTTAGCAGAGCAAAATCTAGTTAGTTAATTTCGAAGAATTTCCACATTTTCAATCGTTTTGCATTTATTATCGGTCTAAAACAGAAATCATTGTTGTTATTAATGAATATATAAAAAAATATTTTAGCGGAATTCTTACTTACTGATTTTGACGTCGCTTTGTAATTTTACTTTGCAATGATAACGTTTTATAGTAACTATTTAATTATATGACAATTTTTTTTTATAGGATTAAGGTGATAAACGAGCACACAGTCCACCTGATGTTGTTATTGTGGTACGTAGACTACATCTACATCTAGCCTCAATTACGAATTAAAAAGCAGATGCGCTGTCACGTGTGAGGACTATCATGGAATGCGTCGTATTTAGTAAGAAATGTCTAAAGTTCTCTACACTCACCATATGAAACACAACAATGCTACAACTGTAAAACTAATAAAGGCGCAGTATGGCTCTAACACGTTAAAAATAGACAAAAATCTCATTTGAAAATAAAAATAAAAAAGTAATACGACGATTTAAAGATAAGATAAATACCTCACCTTTACAGCTTTCTGTGTATGGAAACCGAAGGGGCAAAAAGCTTATAATTGGAGTAGACTTTTCACGAAGTGGAGCTGAAACACCCTATTTTATAACGCCTTTTGGCTAGATAAAACTAAGAATGGCCAACTTAAATTGTCTAATAGAAGACGCACTCTGATGACGCCGAAAATATTGGTAGTGACACGCTTTGGGAGAGGCCCTAGGTTTACCAATGGTCTATCCAAGATGATAATGAAGAATGAATTACTAGTAGTTTGCTTACGTCGACTTACTAAAATTGTTTCAATTCTTAAATGGTATATACGTTAAATAACGACACAAAAATAGTGACATATTTGTATTAATAGTCAACAAAAGGATATGGCGTAAGCAGCCCTTCGCTATATCCTTTTGTCTTCCGCATTTGAGGGTTTTTGAAATAAGAGCTTGCTTGAAACAAAGAATACAGTGTTCAGTCGCGACACGTGCTTTATGAGTAGATGTACACATGTGGATGTATAATACAATATGGTTACACGTTAATAAGCGTATTTTAACTAATTTTAATTCATTTACCTCTAGAATATTATTTAGTGTGCCTGTTACTTCTTCCTAAATGCGCTCTTAGGTATAAACCTTTGTCATGATAGAGAGTTTTATGATATAAGTACTCGTATAATAATTTATTTTATTCTAATCTTTTTAACACTAAAATAAAGTTCTTCACAAATGGCGAAGCTGACCACAAAACCTTAAAAATATCTAGTTTGAAAGCAGAGTAGACTGCACAAAAAATTGGGTGTCTAAAGGCCAATATACATCATACACGTTTCTTGCCTGTTGCATACAATAACGTTAAAACAATAATTAACTACACTGTCTAAACAATGTATAATATTCTTGCTCTAGAGAGACAAATTGAATTTAAAACTAGTAGTAATGCTGTAAACAGCTCATAACGCAACCATTTATTGAATGAACAATTTCGATCTGTAAATACTTGTTATACATATAGCAACTCGTCAAAAAAATGTATTGATACAGGTCAAAATCTGAAAGCCATTCTATCCATTCAAAAATGTTTTTGGTGTAAATGTGTATAGATGTTGAAATAATTATTTGTCATAACTTGTATAAAATATTAAACGTCAAGCTATCATGTAAACAGTTACTTTCGGTTCTTGAATGATATTGTTGCGCACAATTAATTGCATTCAATTATTGCTATTTCTTGATACCAGAAGTAGTGTCTAGGAAATTACGGTGTGTCTTACATATGGATCTTACATATGGCCGTCTTGTAGTATACGTTTTGTGTACGGTCTGTAGTGTGAAATCGTCACCACCGTGGGTTTGTGAAACCCATCGTGACAGTGGGAGACTTCTCGGAAAAAAAGTTGGATCAGGAGGATGAAATTTAATCTCACTTTTTATAAATTCGCTTGTATTGCCAGAGGGCACCTAGGTTGTATCTCAATCTTGTACTAATATTAACAACATTCAGGGATCTTTATGCACTTTGCCTTTAGTTTGCAGATAAGAAATATCTAATAATTGGATAAATTGTAGTCAAAATTATTGTATTAATATTGACTTTGATATGTTTCAAAACCTTTTAAGTTTTAAAAAATAATTATAATCATTATTTTGTTTGAAATAATATAATTATGTAATTAACCTTTAAGTACCGACGTACATTTTTTGTAACATTAGTACCGACGTGAGGTCTGAGAGGCCGCGTATATTAGGTATTGTTTTTAAAGAAAATGATGATTTAAATTATGATTTGCTTTGCATTATGATGAAAAGTAAAGGGTTTTAAGTAAAAATAAGGATAAAAAGGAATTAAACTTTATAATTTTTTTAAATATAAGAGTACAATAATATTTGGCTGGAGTTTTGGGGAAAAATCCGACTATTAGATATGAAAAATCAAAACACGGAGAATAATCTTCTCAGAAAAATAAAAAATAGTATTTCTTACTTATGACTTATATAACTTTTATGAAAAATAAAATAAAGTGGGAAAATAAACCTTCTGGGAAAAAAATGACCACAGTCCAACTACACCTTAAAATCTAGGCTCTGGCAAGGCACACTTGTTTCGCGCACTGTAAAGAAACGTGTTTTTTTTGCACGAATAGCATTTATATATCGATTTTCTATTCAGTTTAGGTTGACATGAGAGACAAGTCTTTCGTGTCTTGAATTCCTCAGCTTCATCTTCAAATGTCTCTGGCTTATCAGAACCAAGTACCTTTGCCAAACTCATCCTTAGTTCACGGGGATCAGATCTCTTTGATTGCTGTAAATCTATCGCAAAACTATTTCTTTTACAACTTGAAGTCTCGAGTATATTCATAATTCACAATACCTGTAAAAATAACAGTTTACCTTAACAAAAAATAAAACCAAACAGTTACGTAAGTACCGACGTGCGACCTGAGAGGCCGCGTCGGAATTTTAAATCGTAATTACTCACCAAATGCGCGTGCGACGTCACCTTTTCCTGCTCCGACGTTAAAGTGAGCACTGTCCTTGCAGCTACTTAAAAGCGGGTTTCGGTATTACGTGGGGAAAGGGGTAAACTAGCAAGTCAAGTGCCTGCCGGGGCCTCACAGACCGCACGTCGGTACTTAAAGGTTAAGAGAACGAATGAAAGGAAAAATAATATGTTGTAGTGGGATGATAAGGTACGAATGGAAGTTGAAGCAAAGTAAAGAGCATGGCTACATTTACTTGCCATCAAAACTGGTATTCTGGCGATATGAATTAAAAGAAAAAAGATTAAAAGAAAAAAGGCAGAATTTAGACGTAAATAATATATATAATTTTTTTTATAGGATAAGGGTGACAAACGAGCACACAGTCCACCTGATGGTAAGTGGTTGCTGCGGCCCATAGACATCTACATCTATCCTCTATTACAAATCAAAATGTAGATGCGTTGTCACCCGTGAGGACTAAGATGGAATGCCTCATTTCCAGTAAAAAGGGCCTCTGGCCACCTGCACTCACCAAGCGAAACGCAGAGGTAAACCTCTACTTCACGCTGGTTTTCTGTGAGGTCGTGGTACCACCCCGGTTCGAGCCGGCCCATCCGTGCGACAGCAAAAGCTGCCGCGTGGCTCTACCACTGTTTAAAAATAAGAGATTGAAAGAAGTTGAAAGGAAAAATCAAGGAAGAACGGATAAGAATAATAGGAGGATTTCTGATAATTTCCAGGCAAATATTTAAAAGTTCTAGAAACTATTAAAAACTGCCAGGGAAAATTCAAAACAGCCTTGAATGAATGCTATACGAGACGAAAATGGCTGTATGCTGAATGACGAAGTTTCGAGTTTCAAGAGATCGAAGGAACATTTTGAAAGCGTGTTTATGAGTGAAGAGTCGTCTGAATTAAATGAAATCGAAATTCGTAAAGAAGTGAAGAGAGGTGGTGAGATAAGTGTAGATGAAATGATGAAAACAATGAAAAGCATGAGAGCAGGTAAGGCAGCCGGACATGATAGAGTATCACTCGAAATGCTAAGGGCTGGTAGCAGGCAAGATGTGTTACGGCAAACACTGGACTCATTTGGGTTGAGCGCTGGTTTGATACAGGCATTAAAGTCTCTTTATAGGGACTTTAGTGATTATGTGTGGGTGTGTCAGGATCAACGGGACCTACTCGAACTGGTTTGACATCCATAAAGGTGTCAGAAAGGGCTGTGTGGCTGTTCAACCTATTTATGGGCAGTTGTTTGGAAAATTTGAAAATTGAAGAATGCGGGTTAAAATGGTGACTTAACCATCAAATGCGATGATTAAGTTACATTTGCATCGTCGGCAGCCGAGTTGTAAATGGTGGTTACATTACTGAACTGGTCATTAAAAGAAAGGGGTATAAAAGTGAACCAAGTAAGACGAAAGTGATGTTCTTTGAAAGAGAACAGAGTAAACGTTATGTGAAATAAGAATAGAAGGGGAGTTGATTGAGCAAAAGTGGATGAGATTGTATATTTGGGATGTGTATTTAGCAGGGATGGTAGATATGATGAGGATATGGATATAGAACGACGAGTGAACACAGGAAATAGAGTGAATGGGGCTCTACACGCTATTATGAAAAGTCAGAATCTGTCAAAAAAGGCACGTTTGGCAATTCACAAGCTGTGTTAGTCCTTTCTTTAATGGATGGTAGTGAAAGTTGGGTGTGTCAGATGAAGCACGAGGTTAGAATAAATTCTGTAGAAATTAGGTCATTAAGGAGTATGCTAGGGCTAAATCTGAATGACAGGGTGAGAAATCGTGTGATAACAGGAAAGTGTGGTTTGCAATATGACGTTGTGACCATAATTAAGATAGGAATTCGGTGATTTGGTCATGTAGAAAGAATAAACGAAGAAAGAGTGACAAAGCAAACTGACGAGTGTGTATGCGTAAATATATGGATGTAAAGGAAGCGAGAGAGCTGTGTCAAGATTATGTCAAATGGAAGTCCGTAGTCTCTGCCTACCCTTCTGGGTAACAGGCGTGTGTTTACATGTGAGTGTTTATGTATGTTATGTATATTATAAAAAAGTTTTGATCCTATATACGCTTTGCATTTATCGTTTAGATTTTTACTATTAAAAAGCCCACAGTGAAGTTTATTTATTTTTACTTTATTTTTTTCTATTAATTTAGAGCTATATTTTGAGTTATAATTCAAATTTTTTATAGGATAGGGTGACAAACGAGCACACAGTCCACCTGAAAGTAAGTGGTTGCTGTGGTACATAGTAATCTGTATCTATCCTCGTTTGCGAATCAAAAATCAGATTCGTTGTCACCCGTGAGGACTAAGATGGAATGCCTCTTTTTCAGTAAAAAGGGTCTCCGGATCCCTACACTGACCATACGAAACCAGCAGTGTTAAGCTGCTATTTTACGCTGGTATTCTATGAGAGCGTGGTTTTTCTCCGGTCGAGCCGACCCATTCGTGCTACAACTATATGAACTTGCAATACTATCCATACGACCTGGATGATTGGCGGTCAACCACTGTGCGATTTAGAAGATGTCATCTTCCTCGCACAACTTCCTTGTGGAATCGATCACCATCAGCGGACATTTCTTCGGATCATTTTTCCGGACCGATACGACTTAGGGACCTTCAAGAAAAGAGCCTTTTTTACATGGGGAAATGCCTACGCATACCCGCTTCGCGGGGGCAAAGACGGGTTATGTCGGACTCGCATCGACTAAAACCCCATGGTGTTCCACTCTTGTCGCATACTGGCAGGACCACGGGAACGCTTTCGCACACTTTCGCGACCCCACCTGCGCTGGCCGCCCCATGGCGGCCCCTCCTCGGGAGAAGACTACTTCTCCTCCATCTCCCTCTCAGGTAAGGCGCACCAGAACACATGGCGCGCCCTCCTCCTCGGCCTCCAATTTCACATGCGCAACGGACGCCCCCGCCTCCGATGCGCGAAGGCCATGGGGCCAGGAAAAACTAGCACTCAGAAGCACCAGCCTTCCCGACCCCAGCGGCGGATCTGGTCTCGGGCTCCGCCGCCAACCAACATTCGGCTGCGGAGGGTAGGGAGAGCGGCGCCTCGCAATACCGACACTCCTCTCCCCCCGCGGCCCCACCACCACCGCATCAACGGTGCGGCCCCGTCTGAGTCGCGGAGGATAGGGCGAGTGGCGCATCGCCATACCAGCACTCCTCTTCCTCCGCGACTCCACCTCGGCTGCAGCGGTAGAGGGAGTGGACACCCCTCTAACTGCAGCCCACCAATACACATCCGTAGTGGGCTCGTTAAGCCCACTCGGAGTGGCCACCTCGGGCCGGCCCTACACCTCGGGCCAGCCAAGGGGTTCCTCTTTGTTCACCGCGGTTGACTAAGCCACGGCTACTAAGCCCCCCCGCCACGACAAGGCGGGAACCCGTTCGGGGGGGTCAAGAAAAGAGCCTACTCCTTTTTAAAAGGCTGGCAACGCATCTGCAATTCCCCTGGTATTGCAGTTGTTCATGTGCAGCGGTAGTCACTTACCATCAGGTGAGCCGCATGCTCGTTTGTCCCCTCTCCAAAAAAAACTATACTATAAAAGAACTATACCATAGCTACAGCATGGCTCTACCACGTATAAGAGAAAAATGATAAATGAAACAATTAAAAAAATTAACGTATGGAGACCGGGTTATTTTATTAGCTTCAGAATTAAATAATAATAAAATAAATAAAATAAATAAAATCAATTTATTTCAGACTGAGTCCATACAAGTAACATTTACATTATAATAAATTTAATCTCATCTAATTTAGTTTTATATAATTCTATCTAATATTTTTAATTTATCAATATAATTTATTAAAATTAATTAATTTATTATTAATTAATTTAATAAAATTATAATTAATAAATCAATTCAATATAACTTAATTCGATTGTTTAAGATTACAATTACTTGAATAAAATTAATAAATAAAATTAAATTAAAATAATTATTCATTACATCAACTGGTTCCCTATTTCATATTCAATAACTTAGTAGGCAGTTATAGCGTAGTTTGTTAATAAAATAATTTTCAACTTTTGTAAGTTTTATTGCTATTAAAAATTTAGAGGCGCTTCAGTAGACAAAGGACAAATGTACCATACACCCATACAGCCTATTACGATTTTATATTTCGTGTAATCGATTTATTTTGGTATTTTATATTTTCATCAAAATTGAATGAAACGCTAATAAGGCGTGCACTTTTGGATTATCGAAACTATTTTTAATTTTGATTTTGCTGAATAATTCTAGTTAATTTACAGAGGTTCTAAAGAGGTCTTAGTGGCGATGTAAGAATATTCAATACTCCATATCATCCTGTGGATATGACATCCAAAAAGGCAACAGATAGAAACAAATCAGGAAATGAACAACAACGTCTTCCTGATAAAAAAATCAAAATATTGAAGAATTGTGATAGCTAAGCTGAACGTGGCAACTATGGCAAAACCTCTCTTAAATGAGGCAATTTCGGGGACACCTGTGTTTAGCACTGAACTTCGATGGGCTGTATTGTGATGTTAAAAAGCAATACAACGTCACCTTATATTCGTCACTCAAGTCTATTCTGTCAGATTTCTAGAAAAGTTGTGTATTAATTAATTAACTGTACAGTAATAAATTTCTATTTTCTGCAAAAAAATCGTGTGTAGGACTTCCGGCGGTGTAGGAATAATGCGTTACCCCAAGTTATTCTATAGGTGAAGTAAGAGGCGACAGAAGGAAACTGAAACAGGAGATAGACAGCAGCATCTCCGCTAACAGCATCTAATAAAAAAATAAATAAATAGAAAAACTGCGGTTGCTAACCCGTCTGTCAAGATTGGCGACTATGTCAAATATAGGATACTATGAGTTTTGATTATGGGTTTTGTTATCAAAGAATTTAAATACAAAATACTGCAAGAGCTTAAAGCTGATTTTTAAAATCATTGAAAACTGAATATAGTCAGAATTAACATCGACATATTGACATCATATACCCAAGGTATTTATTATGACCCCCGTAAACACAGAATCCTTTTAGGACACTGAAAATGTACCGGTGTAAGTAATGGTTATTTTTACACCGCCACTATACACCACCCATGAGTGTCGTAAGACGCGACAGAGGAAAGGAAATGAAATAGGATATATGATTAAAAAAACTGCGGATGAAAGTCGTGGCTAGCTTGGCAACTAAGGCAAATAATACCCCTACAAGGCAATCTATGGGGTAGGTCTATATTCAGCAGTGGACTTTTAATGGGCTGCGATGATGATGAACCATGGAAGCTGCAAAGCAATAGTAACGTGGGGATCCCAAACAAAATTTAAATTATGTATTAATTAACAAAATACTCAATCAATATCACAAAAAGTTCAACGGTAACGTGTGTTAGTGCAAATATTAAAAAAAAATATTACCTTGTGATTTTGACTTGTAAAGTAGCATATTAAATAAAATACAAAAATTTAACAATAATATATATTTTGCCATTTGATATTTTTTTGAATACTTCTTTTTAATCATCAAATGACTTACAAAAGTAAAGAACGGAAAGTCACGTTTGTCCTCTACATCTGTTTCTTGTAAACTACTGTAATAAATCTTAGCACACTCTCGAAGACTTTTGGTAGCATATGTTGTTGAAAATAGTATTTGTGAGTACCTTTTCTTTAACATAATGCTTAAGATTGTAAAGTGGTTATAATATTTAATAAACCTTGTGTTAAATAAGCAGGCAATCAATATATGTAAATTAAATAATAATAAATAACATATCGACGCTGAAAAGGAAAATAATATTATTTATTATTATTTATAATTGGAATCAGATTTTTTTTTGAGTTGATTGGTCAGTATTGGAAAGTAATTTCATGCTCCTACGATAAATTTAATGCCGATTAGTAATTTTAAAATTCGAGGATTTTCGAAAGTTTTCGGCGATCAACTGACGAAAGTTTTGTTATTTTAAATGACATTACGTCTACTCAAATTTTAATCTACCGTATTTCTACTTAGTTAATTTATCTTGTTTTTGATATAAATTATTTTGGCTTTATGTTAGTTTTTCCCGAACTTACGAAAAACATACAAATTATTTGACTATTTTTTACTACTTAATTATTTAATTTTTTGCAGCATTTAACCTTTTTACCTATCCTTTATATTAGATATTTGTTCTTTAGATATTTTTTACCAGGTCTGATTAGCAAATAGATCGTTTAGTGATATTTTTCCATCTTTCGCTTAGATGAATGTGACCTGCCGTTATTTAATATTTCGTTAAGATATCTCTTCCAAGAATATTTATTTAATAAAACGTCAGTTGAGCCTTCCGCATTGATCTTGAACTGTCGTGTAACTACGCTGTGATATAATATTGGAGTGGTCGTTAGGAACAAAAATTGAATCACTGCGCTGCAAGCTAGCGCTTGGTGGATAGGTGTGTGACCGCGTGTCCCAATGCGTAGCCGCTTGGTCTAGAGAAGCGGTAATTATTTTCATTTTAGTACTACCTATTCTTCTTTTGTTGTGTTCTAATGTTTAAATTAATTGTATTTTACGAATATTAATCTATGTTTTAGAACCATGGATAGAAAAGAACTGCGTTTTACGAAATTAATAGACCTAGCCTTAATTAATGCTGGTATTAGTCCCACGTACTACGTTAGAAGATAATAAAACAAGGGTAAGTTATCATTAAAGATAATAATATAATTATCTTTTCTGATCGGATCTGTTAGGCTCTCTTTTTGTGTTCTACTCGACTCTCGGTGAAGGGTGAACATGCCGCCGATCATTCTGCAGTGTGAGTGCTCAGTACGTAAAGCACTTCTCTCCCTGAATGTCAACAAGTTAAGTGAGCTTGATGGAGTTCCTAATATTGTGCTGAAAATATGTGATTTGGAGTGGACACCGCTTCATACGCGTCTTTTCTGATACTAGGCGTTGGCGTAGTCCCGAACTCATGGGAGACAGCTATTGTGCACCCAATATCTAAAAATAGCAACAGTTCATACTCGTTCAATTACAGGCCTATCACCTCCTTGTTCTCCAAAATCATGGAAACCATTATAAACTGCCACCTCATTAGGTACCTTGGGGTCCACCAGCTGATTAGTAACCGCCAATACAGTTTTCGCCGAGTTCATCCAGCTGGAGATCTTCTAGTGTACCTCACTCCAAGATGATGTATGCAATAGAGTTCAAGAAGGAGACCTTAGCTGTTAGTTTGGACATAGCAAAGGCCTTCGATCGGGTTTGGCACAAAGCGCCTCTTTTGAAGCTTTCTTCCTATGGGTTTCCCAAGAAATTGTACAATTGGATCACCAGTTTTCTTTCAGATCAGACCATCGAGTTGCAGTAGATGGTGCATACTCTGACTACAAGCTTATTTATGTTAGGGTTCCTCAAGGCTGCGTTCTAACACCGCTGTTTATTCTGCATATCAATTATATTTTGCAAACCAGTAACATTCATTGGTATACGGATGAGAGCACGTGCCAATATTTCTCCGGAACAAGTCGTCGAGTATCGGAAAAAACTTGTGTCTGAAGTCGAGTCTTTGTTAAATAAAGTCGCGGATTGCTCTTTGAAGACACAGGATTGCATGTTCACTGCTAAAAAGAACCCTTTGTTGTATTTCTTCAATTTCTGGACCTCTTCATTCTCGCATCAACTTATCGAATGACGTACAGTTCCGCGGTCACTTGAAAGGGTAGGCTGAATTGGCTTCTAAAAGTTTGGCGTGCTCAGCAGAGCGGAACAGTATCTTATGATTGTACACCACTTGTAACTTTATAAGACGCAGGTTCAGCCTTACATGGAATACTGTTGACATCTCTGGTCCGCGACACGTCATTGCCAGACCCTTCCATTTGACCGCATCCAGTGAAGACCGGCTGAATAGTTTTTTTTTTATATTATTTTAAGCCAGCGCTTAACTTTAATCCCAGCTTCTGGTAAGTGGTGATGTAGCCTAAGATAGTGAAGCGGACTGACTTATACCTATTCACTCTTGCCTTGAAAATACTTACACTGTATTCGGATGAAAAGACAGATGCTGGCAACTTATTCCACTCCTTTGCTGTACGTATGATGACGCAGCTAACCGTTTGGTTCAAATACGTGGTAAGTCAAAAACAAAAGGGTGGAGACTGGCCGAACGTCTGGTTGTCCGACGGTGGAAGGGATAGGGAGGAATTAAATTATGCAATTCCTGCGCACACTTTTCGAAATGCAACATGTACAAAACCGAAAGGCTTGCTACTTTGCGCCTGTGTTCGAAGCTGGTAAGATTGGTTTTTACCAAATTCGGGTCACCAATAAACCTCTTAGCTCGCCTTTCCATTGAGTCCACAGCTGCTAGGTGGCATTTTGCAGTTCAGGGCCTATATATTGCAGCAATAGTCAATACACGACCGGACTTGCCCTTTATATAAAGTAAGCAGCTGTCCCATCGTGAAGTATCGCCGACACAGACACACAGAGGACAGACGCCGGGACAAAGGTGTTTAACGTCTTGATGTCATAGTTAGCTCGACTACCTTCAGTTTTTTAATATAAATTTTTGATCTGATTTGCGCAGAATGAGCTTACAGCATCTTGAAGTCTTGCAGTGGTATGCTTAGGTTTGGATTTAATTTTATTAATTATAGTACCTCAAGCAGCTGGTAGCACCTATTCATCTTCTCTATTGAAATTGGTAGGAATCGGTATTCTTTTGCGAGGATTTGTGGTCTATTAAATCAAATGTGATGGCGGGGACGATCTTGAACATGTTCACACATTGCAGAATTCCCTGAACGTCGGTGCTACAAGTCAGCTATATGTTCTTTCACGCGGGTATTGATAGATCTTTTTGTTTGTCCTACATATTATGTAAGAGAGACCACATTCACAATCCAGCTTGTGCACTCCTGCATCTTGTAGAGGGATATGACACTTGACGGATGGTAAAAGTTGACAAATCTTCTTCGGCGGCTAGAAGTATGTTTTAATGGAAGCTCGCTTCAAGATGTAGCTAACCTTGTCTGCAACTCCTCTGACATGGGGTAGTACAGCAGGCACACGCTCGACTGTGGCCGGCTTGACTCGGTCACTGTGGCGTAGGCGCGGGACCCGAAGCTTGTTGTCTTGCAATACTTGCTCAACGTGCTGAAGCTCGGCGGCCAGACGTTTTCTGTCACAGATCCATCGTGCTCTCTGAAACAAAGATTTTCCCACGGTAGCTAACTGTGATGGATGATGGTGCGATTCAACATTTAAATATCGGTTGTTATGGGTCTTTTTCCTATAGACAATCTGCCCAATATCTGTTATCAGGATTTCGGATGACTAAAATATCTAGGAAAACTAAAGTATTGTTTGCCTGTAACTCCATTGTGAATTATATTTTAGAGTTTATTGAATTAAGGTGGTTTAAAATGCAGTTACTTTGTCACATGGTAAAATTGTGTAAGTATCGTCTACGTAGCGTTTGTAGAATCTTGAATTTACAGGAGCAGTAAGAAGGGCTTTCTTCTCAAAGTCCTCTATGAATATGTTGGCGACTACGGCAGATACAGGCGAGCACATCGTCACACCATTTACTTGCTTGTAGAACTCTTCCTTCCTTTTTTCTAGATAGCCAAATGTGAGGCAGTGTTTGAGTAATACTACATATTCTGTAGGCATGTTCTTATCTTCTAGTTTCCTAGTTACAATTGAGATGCAGTCTTCAATAGGTAAGGAAGTGAATAGTGACTGAACATCAAAACTGACCATAGTTTCATTATCAGCAAGATGTAGGTCTTTTATCTCACTAACAAAATGGTAGGAATCCTTTGTTTGTACTCTGGTGTGTCCTTTCAGTGGTGACAATATTATTTCCAAGTGTTGAGCCAACTTAAAAGTTGGTGAATCGATCTGGCTTACTATGGGATGTAGTGGAGCGTTTGGTATGTGTATTTTCGGAAACTGTACAACCTCGGTGGTTAAAACATACTTCAAGCCGCCGAAGAAGATTTGTCAACTTTTACCATCCGTCAAGTGTCATATCCCTCTACAAGATGCAGTAGTGTACCAGCTGGACTGGTAATGTGGTCTCTCTTACATAGGAAAAAAAAATACCTATTAAAACCCGCGTGAAAGAATATATAGCTAACTTGAAGCAACGATGTTCCGGGAAGTCTGCAGTATGTGAACATGTTCAAGATCGTACCCGCCATTACATTAGATTTGATAGACCACAAATCGCAACAGCGCGAAGGTGTTCTGTTGCGAGGATTTGTTGTTCGATAGCCTCCCGAATCAACAGATTCGCGAGGCTATCGAAATTAAAAAATATTTTAATTTCAATAGAGATGGATGGATATTTCCATCTGCTTGGGATCCTATAATTAATAAAATTAAATTCAAACCTAAGCATACTACTGCAAAACTTCAAGATACTGTGAGATCATTCTGCGTAGATCGGTTACCAAAAATTTAAATTCAAAAACTGAAGGTAGTCGGGCTAATGAGATCGGGACGTCAAACACCTCAGTTTCCCCCGTGACCATGGGTGCTGTACCACCTGAAACGTCGGGAGTTAAAAAAGTTAAATTAGACACGATAAAATCCGTAAAAGTTAGTTTCATTTAATGTGTATTCTTCGCGTAAATATAAAACTTGTGTTATCCGTGGCATGTGTTAAGCTCTAGTTGTATACTAAAATCTGATTTGGACGATGTTTTTAATTCTGCGAATACTTATTCTATATTTCATGGTCAGAAAGGGCCGAGACGGGAAAGAACCTTTAGAGCCGGTAACGTTACTTTAGCCTTTACACGGGGACGTGTGAATCATTAGGAGAGGCCGTGTTAGGAATGAGGGTAAAATAATAAAAGAAAATAAGAAGAATTGAGGGTGGAAGTGTAATCTTCCACTTGTTATAACACTCTAACAGTCTGTAATTCTACGAATCTTATGTCGTTTTTATGCCCGTTGCGCTAAAACATTACTTCTATACTGAGATTCTGCCTAAGTAAGATAAGTGATATGGTTGTTCTTAAAGTAGTTCTTCTATTGTAAGCAAGGAATGTAGTGTTGCTGAGAGGCTGCCCTGTGTTATATTGAGATGACTTGTGTTGCTGTTACTTTGCATACTTTGGTGTTATCATGTAATTATGTTATTCACGTTACACCAATGTGTGATTGTGTCTAGTACATAATGCGGTTGGTCGAATTGTATTTGCTGTATATTGAATGTGTAGTACTTTACGCTGTCTTATTCCTGATAACGATTAATGGCGTAAGCAAGAGAGCGAGTTGAACATCCGCTCTCACAATTTTATTATTTTTAACAATTAACCTTCAGAGTAAATTCTTATTCGAGTAACATTCTTTTATTTAAATAATTTTGAGAATAATTTTAAGATTAGTTTCTGAAAGTACTATTTCTATGATTTTTTTCAAAATTCCTAACTTAAATAATCTCTCCTGTATGCCGTAATGGTGGACTGAGGTGTATAACATCCCAATTTCATAGTTAACATTGGGACGTTATACACCTCAGTTACCATGGGTGCTGTAAAGTACACGAAACGTCGGGAATATAAAATAAGTCAATATACGCGATAAAATCCGTAAAACTAATTTTGTTTAAATGTTGGCAAGAAATCATTAAAGTACTGATTTTCTATTTGCTAGGCGGTGAAAGAAAACCTCGTGAGCAAACCTTAAATTCTTTTCTGCCGACTTCCAAAAAGGAGACGGTACTCAATTCGACTGTATGTTTTTTTATGTGTGTTACCTCATAATTTTGTACTGGGTGAACCGATTTCGATGATTCTTTTTTATATGAAAGCTGATAGTTCTCGTGTGGTCCCATATGAATTTCATCAAGATCAGACCAGTGGTCATTGAGTTATTCTTAAATAACTTTTGTTCAACGTTGTAACGGTTGTACAAAATATTTAATTTTAAATTATTTCATCATCAGCCAGTAAAAGTTCAACGATACACATAGTTGTCCCTCGTTTTAGGGAAAATATGCTTTAATCGTCATGCCTACTTGGCGGATTAATGATCGTAGTACCAGACGTTTTGCACCTTTGAGTTGCTCCCTGTCGCTAAATTACGTATTTTACGTCTGGCTTAACGAGATGACTATACATACCGCCATCTATTGAAAGATACAAAATCTTTCTGGCATATTATATCTTTAAGTTGAGTTTTGCTGGGTTTCTTACTGGTTCTTCCCAGAACAGAGGTTATTTCCGAACCAGTGGTAAATTAAATAAAAATGTGACTTTCAATAAGTATTATTTATAGTCTGTTTTGGATAAAATAGTTTCTGCTTCTATTTCTTACAATACGTAAGGACTTAAGGTGCTGAATTATTCTCTAAAGCTGACACGCGGCACACGTCTATTTTAGAAATTAAGACATTACGAGGAACTATAGAACAAACTAAATACATATTGTATAGAAAAAAAAGTCCCGCCATCAGAATGCATTATATTTTTTCTTTTTAGTTAGTAGACTTTCCATGTTCTCAGCAGGTTATATTTTTCATCTTTTTGAGCGGACTAAGTATTATCATATGTCGTCATCGTTTAAATGGTTTATTAAAATAATTACATAATTAAAAGCTTGATCCCTGATTTTAGTTTTCCAGCAGTATTCTAAAATGGAGGTTACATTTAAACGAAGTATGGAGATGATGGCCTCGACTGGAACCAGGGATCTGGATAATTAGCAAAAATACGCTAACGGGAATGCTGATACCTAATATGAAATTTATATTATGTTCATATTTTTGCGAAAAAATAAAGAGTAAGATTTAATTTAAAGATTAAGCAAACAAAGTAATAACATTCGGATTCAAAACCGACACATTAATTATTTCTTCTTCTTAGAAATATTAAGTCCACCATTAGACATAAAGCATTTCTACAAGGCAAGTATTTTTAAAGAATTTTTACACTCCGGTTACTAAGCGTAGAGCCGGTACCATCGTATTAGCAATGCTGTTTATTTCAATAGCTTAAATAACAAATATCACTCTATAGAATTAAGGTTCAATTTTATTTCGTGGTTTTTTTGACATCAGGTTATGCCATCAAATGGAAAGCATCGGACCTTCTGTCGTTAATTAATGAGATGCACAAAAGGTTGTCTGATCAAAAACCCTGAATATCTAGAGATTATTATAATATGTCGGGATTTTTGAGTTTTGTTGGCTCTATAAAATTAAAGAATTTAATTTTAATTTTAAATCAGTAAGATAATTTTAACTACCGGTTGTGCTGGGTAGGTGGGTGCCCATCCAGTTTACGTAATAGACAGCATCTACTGTTATTTAAAAAAAAGCAGCCAAGTGCGAGTAGGACTCGCCCATAAAGGGTTCCGTAGCAGCAAGTAACATAATATAAAAGTTCTTGTAGTTCGTTGTAACTTTGATTGCTGTTTTAATAATAGTGTATTTTATTATTTTATATTTGAGTTGATTGAATGAAAGGTAAATTGAGGTTTACGATTTATGACGTATTAAAAAAACTACTTACTAGATCTCGTTGAAACTAATTTTCGGTGGAAGTTTACATGGTAATGTACATCATATATTTTTTTAGTTTTATCATTCTCTTAATTTAGAAGTTACAGAGGGGGGGGGGGGGGCACACACATTTTACCAATTTGTAGGTGTCTTTCGCGCAAACTATTCAATATAGAAAAAAATTATATAAGAAAGCTCAATATCATTTTTGAAGACCTATCCATAGATACCCCACATGTATGGTTTTGAATAAAAAAAATGTTTGAGTTTCAGTTCTAAATATGGGGAACCCCCAAAATTTATTGTTTTTTTTTCTAATTTTGTGTGAAAATCCTAATTCGGTTCACAGAATACATCTACATACTAAGTTTCAACAGCATAGTTCTTATAGTTTCGGAAAAAAGTGGCTGTGACGTACGGACGGACAGCCAGACAGACATGACGAATCTATAAGTGTTCCGTTTTTTGCCATTTGGCTACGGAACCCTAAAAATGCAAACATTCCCAAACCATTTACTATAAATAAGTAATAAATTTAAAATAATCGTGGTATTCTTTATATTTATTATCAGTGGACCTATTTGATATAGTACACAATTGTCTATGGATATCCAGTTGGCATGTCAGCTCTGAATATTGGTCTATATATGTATGGAATATGTATGTATACCAAACAATACAAACTGACTTTTATAAGTAAATACAGTGGCGTAGCGTGGGATTTAGCCGCCCGGGGCTGACCCCCCCCCCCCCCAACCCGTATGAAAAAAACATGTACTGAAGAAATATATGAATCAATACGAGTGTATACATTTTTGTTGATTTACTATACAGGGTAATTTTAATTCACTGAAGACCTTTTGGGAATATATTATTTACATCATAACAATAACATCTGTAAGAAAAAAAATATATTTCTCCAATTTATATTTTCATACAAAAATAAAAATATTTTAATTGGACCTTCTAAACGGCAATAGTCCTAGTTAGCAAAAGAAAGCGGGTGGCGGGATAGGGGTGGAGGGGTGTGGGAGGCGGCGCTTGCTCATTTGAACTTGACCTAATTACCTGTGTCGTCAGTCGCCTTTGGCTTTCGTGCGCCCGCGACGTTTCTCCTTCCGTTGTGAGATTAATATCGCGAACGTTACGTTGTACCTTAGTATCGGTAAGCCATCGGGATTACCGATACTCAAATGGTGAGTATACCGAAATAGTGCGAATTTTAGCAATTTGCAATGATAACGTTAGTGAAGCCTGCCCTGAATATTCAAGGCGATTTCCCAACTCACGTGCACCGAGCTACGCTACGATGCTAGAGGTACTGCACAGCGATTGCGAGATTACAGGCAATTCCAGCCTGTATCAATCGATCGTGGTCGTCCACCGCGGCGCACAGTACGTGAGCAGGAATACATACTGCAACTTTTTGAACAAAATCCAGCAGCGAGCACTTATGACGCAGCCCGACAGTTCAATGTGTCACAGTACTACGCATGGAGTGTCATACACAGGGAAGGGAAGTACCCATTACACCTGCATCGTGATCATGAACTCAGCGAAGCTGACAAACCAGCGCAAGTTACATTTTGTAACTTGTTACTAACTGCTGAACGAGCTAACATTTTATGGACTGATGAAGCAAAATTTGGCAGAATAGGATTATTTAATTCGCACAATGAACACTTGTGGTGCTAAGAAAATCCACATGAACCAAGACCGCATAGCTTTCAACACCGGCTTAGTGTCAATGTATAGGCAGGCCCGGTCTTCATAGAAAGATTAAACGGTGAAAGCTATCATACTTTTCTCACCGACACGCTGCCAGAGTTATTAAAGGACATACCACTTGCATCTCTACGCAATATGTATTACCAACATGACGGGGCGCCGGCGCACTAAGCTCGCCAAATTCCTTAACTTTTTATTTAAACAGAGAATACCCTGGTCACTGAATCGGTCGTGACGGGGCTTGTGCACTTGTGCATGGCCTCCCAGATCGCCAAATATCACACCAATGGATTTTTATTTGTGGGGGCATGTAAAGACATTAGTGTATACTGGTCGCGCATTCGAAACCCGTGACATGTTGAAAGAAAAAAATAATTTGGGCATTCGATCAAATCAAAATGAATCATCAAGTATTATCTCGTGTCGGTGAACAGTTAAGTTTTAGGTGTCACCTATGCATAGAATGTGGAGGTGATTATTTTGAACGCATGTGCGCGATACTTACCGTCATCCGCGGACAAGTACCTAGGTAAGTCTAATTTTTAAATTTGTATTTTATAATTTTTATTGAACCATTATAACTTAATATCTTTATTTAATTACTGTTAATTTGTATTAATCATTATAAATATTTTATTGTAATAGTTGTAATTATTTTAACCTGCATCCATTTTAAAATACAACTTACATTAAATAAAAAAATAGTTAATAATACTCATTTAATTTGCACGTGCTACAAACATCGATCACCAAATCGATGTCTGCAAACCGAAAAGCGCAGGCGGCGCTTTTGATGACAATGACACCTGTGTCGACGTCATAATATACCTTTGGCTTGACCTTGGGCCGCTGCATGTGCGAGGTTGAAGCGTTGCTAGCAAACAGTATTCGTAAAAAAAGTACCTAAATGTCTTTTAAAGAATGTCTATTAATTCGTAAAGAAATCTATAAAAGAATCAAATAGTTCATCAAATGGCTTTATGCAAAATAAAGAAGTATATAATATTAATAATATTCCACAACCATCACACAACGCCATCTAGTCCCAAGCTAAGCAGAGCTTGTGTTATGGGTACTAGACAACTGATAAACATACTTATATATTTCTAAATACATAAATATTATAGATAAATTACACCCAGACACAGAACAAATGATCGTGCTCATCACACAAACATTTGTCCTGGGTGGGAATCGAACCCACGACCTCCGGCATAGCAGTCAGGGTCACTAACCACTAGACCAACAGGCCTGTCAAAAGTTAATGTAGTAATTTAAAGTAGCGCCCTGGTGCAATAGGCACAGTGATGAATGGTTTAGTAGGCACTCGCAACGCAATCAGCTGAGCGCGGGCGTCGACCGGCCCGGCGGTCATACTTACTTATTATAAATTTTAATATGTGTGATTTTTTTTAATGTCATTTGCTTATTTAATTATGTTTAATGATTTCAACACAATATGTGATACTGATATCAAGTGTTAAATAAATAAGGCATTTTCTTTGACGATTTATTCTGACATTGTTTATGTACTACAAAATACAGACTTAAAAGGAGCCAGACATGACAACAAACACTTAAATGTAGTATTTTCGTAAATGTATTATATTCTGTAAAGAGTGATCTCGCTAAAATTGTTTGTAATGATGTAACCAATATATTCCCAAAAGGTCTTTAGTAAATTAAAAATGACCCTGTATATTTCCCTATATATTTTAGCTCTTAAATTTTTAATATATTGTTGGGAAAGAGGGTAAAAAAGTGGAAGAGAATATGAGCAAATGAAGGTGGAGTGGTGGTCTCCCACTTGTTTTGGCAGTATAAAGTGTGGCACGGGCGACTGAGAGGCGACAGTCTGTAGTTCTACGAGTCTCATGTCGTTATTGTGCCCGTTGGGCTAAAACGTTACCTCTACACTGAGATTCTGCTCAAATAAGACAAGTGATGTGGTTCAAGGAGGGTCGCGTTGCTGAAAGGCTGCCCTATGTATATTGAGATGGCTAGTGATGCTGTTGGTCTGCATACTTTGGTGTTGTCATTTAATTGGGGTCCTGATAGTAAGCGGGGTTTGTTAACGAGTGATGTTCTTCTATTTAAATACTTTTGAGAGTGGTTTCAAACATCAGAAGTGGAATAGTTTCTAAAACGTGACGGCAGGTGCACCATTGCACGTGCGGCAGCGTCGGTGTAGCTAGACATAATTCTTGTAAACAACACGGGCACATCACACTTGCGCCATTGCACCTGCGGTGGCGCCCGTTTTGCTTATATAAAACGTCGGAGCGGCTGCCGTTAAGACAGTCTTGGCTCTGACGTGGAACGGTGCGCTTGTCGTATTCCGTTACTAGTTTATCCTTGAATCGTTGAATAATTAATTCGTGTAAACGAATTAATTGTTATCCCTAACTACAAAATTTGTCTCTGTACTATACTTAACTAACCTTTCTACAATATTTTATTTTATCATTTATTTAAATTTTTAACTTTCATATGTATCAGAAACATAATATATGGCAATATTAATTCTATAAATTTTATAAAAATATATGTTTTTAAATATAATGGTGAAATACATTATTAAAAATATATTGTTAAAAGTTACAATTTTTTTGTTTATGTGTTGATTTAGTATAATTTAATTAAATTTGTATTACTTTACGTCAAAAAAGAGTTTTCTATGAATAAACCTTTCTATTAATGATTATTTGCTAAGATATAATATAAGCTTTGAAAGATCGAAAATAATTAACTTAATTGTACCTGCTAAAGTATATTTAATTATACATGATATCATAGTAAGGATATATTCTTCGATGTATCATAAAATTTAATAATATATTGCTTAATGTAATATAATATCTTCTATTCCTCGTTAAAGTATTATATTCTTCCATATATACAATAAAATATATAATTAACATATATTAATCTATAATTTTATTTATTTATTTATTTATTACAAAAACAGTAACAGCATCATAACAGCACAAAACCAAGACGATGCTGTACAAAAACCAAATAATAAATGATAAATATAACTGACATAAAATATATGCTTAATACTATTATAATTAAGAAAAAAAAATATAAATAGAAAAAAAAATTATGAAAAAATCTCACAGACCCTGTGCGCCGCTTCTGTAAACTTTGCCAGGCTGCAGTGAAAAATGCCTGTTTCTTCGGAAATAATATTCAATAAATTTAAAGCCCGTGACATAGGTGCAAACCTGAGCAGATTTGTCCTCGCGTGCGGCACCTTAAAGGTGGGGTGTGGGCGACGCCTAACCATCGCCTTATCAGGCACAAACAGCTGCAACGCCTCCAGTAACTCATGATGGTGTAGCTGGCCACGCAAGACACGCCACAATTTTAATTAAAATATATTCTTCGAATTACTACGAATTAACATGTCGTATTTCAATTACATTCTGAAATAAGTCTTCGCGTAGTGAAAATAAGAAGTGTTATTGTTTTATTTTATGTCTCACCGCCGGCGATTAAGCGATTAGCTATCAACTATTACCTCGCTCAAGAAATGAACAAAAGATATAGATTTCGTGTCAGTAAAAGAGACACGTATACTAATTGTTGATCGCTGGCCGTTCACAAAGCCGGCGAGAACTCATTCTCCATTACAACACTCGCTCAGCGATACGCGCTCAGCGATACACGTTTGGTGGTCAGAACACACCGTGAGATGAACCAGCGGTCATTTCTCTACTAGTGTGGATCTGAGTGCCCGTATTGTTATGAATTTAGAGCAATCATTAGAACTATGAACTATGAGCCGTGGTAGCTCAGATGGTTAGCGCTCGCTGTAAATTTCACAGTACGCGAGCAACCCGGGTTCGATCTTTGACGGCATCAATAAAATTGTTGATTGCAATTTTAAGTGCTGATTAACAATGTGCTTGGCGGTGAAGGAAAACATCGTGACGTGCATGTCTGTGAAATAAGAAAAAAAATAGAAGACATGTGAAGTTCGCCAACAGGTATTGGGGCAGCGTGGCGGACATTTCCTTGCCCTAAAACCCTCTCAGAAATGAGGGGAGGCCCAGTAGTGGGACGTATATAGGTTGTAACTTTTTAAACTTTTATTAGAACTATCTAGTTGTCTAGTTCAGACGACGATGATGTATTTTATGATATCATTTGTGTGTTATAGTGGCGCGAGTATCGTCTGCCACACTCGCTCACTCGTTTTATAGCCCTGCGAGACAATTATAGGAACTACACACTCTCTTCTCGCTGCTTGCCAACTCGTTCCTGGTTTCTAGCTCTAGTCGCTTCTTGCGCATCGCCGGTGTGAGACAAGTACCTTAATAACGAGATTGACACTAGCACTTCGACAGCACTCGACTTCATCTCGCCTCTTCTCTTTTGCACCCTTGTGGTTTCGCTTGACACGTTACGTTAGGCGCGATTTAGAGTATTTTTTTTTTTTAAATTTCAAATTGATAGAATCGTGGCGCTTGCCGCCACCCCATTTCGTATGCCACTTGGGCACATGGGCCCCCTCTGCCCATCCCGCCACCCCCAAGCTACGCCACTGAGAAAATATTATCAGCTCAAGTCCGTTTATATCAAGATTAATAAGTTTTTAACAGTGGCAGAGCCAGGCGGCAGCTTTTGCTGGCGCACGGATGGGCTGGCTCGAACCGGGGTGGTACCACGACCTCACAGAATACCAGCGTGAAGTAGAGGTTTACCTCTGCGTTTTGCTTGGTGAGTGCAGGTGGCCGGAGGCCCTTTTTACTGGAAATGAGGCATTCCATCTTAGTCCTCACGGGTGACAACGCATCTGCATTTTGATTCGCAAACGAGGATAAATGTAGATGTTTATGGGCCGCAGCAACCACTTACCATCAGGTGGACTGTGTGCTCGTTTGTCACCCTTATCATATAAAAAAAAGTTAAAATAGGTTATGATTTACTAGCCAGTTAACTTATAAAACTAATAACACAAACGTCACGTATACAGACATCACACATATATCATATTTTACGTTCCATTTGTTATTTTATGTTTGTCACTTTTACGATATTACCACAAAAGAAAGTAGATATTTATAAGATGACTTCTCGTGGACGTTTCATTTTCAATTCTTTACTGCCAACTGTGTAGAACAAAGATCATTCATTCTCTTTGCTATAAAAGTTTGTTTCCGAGAACAATGATATAAGAATAATATTTTATCTATATAGAGTCTTTATGTTACATTATGTAATAACGTTTGTAACAATTCTTCAGTGTTTTGGGGGTGTGTAAAAAAGCATGCAAATTTATAGGAGGGGAAATTTTTATCATTCTGTGGTCATTGTGTTATTGATTTATATATTATAAGGCTTTTATTTTAGTAGAAATTAATAGTAATATGGTAAACGTTATTCTATATTCGATATCGTTACTTTAAACTATTAGTAGCGTTGAAGAATTATGAATTCAACTAGAACAATTATCTTGTAAACAGTAATTTAATCTAGAGTTTGGATTCCCGCCGAATACGTTTCTATAGGCTGAGACGAATTGCGTAAACATTTCTGAACGGTTAATACGCGTAAATTATCGCACCCTCTGAGATTCATTCTACACTCCTATAAAAATTATAACTATAGTATAATTGTAGTGCCTCACCGAGTAGCGGCCGGCGAGATTATGGCGACTGTTCTGGCACGGGATTAATATACGCTGATGAGTTCCAATATAATTAAATGTGTACTTCCAATATAATGAGTGCGCATCATCATTACAGCCCATCACAAGTCCACTGCTGAACATAGTCCTCCCCAAAGGAATGCCACAAAGTCCGGTTCCGAGCCACCTTTGAGTGTTTTATGTGTGCATATACAAATGAAAAATATAAAAAATATTTTTCATTTGTATACACTATTACCTTTGTAATGTTATCTATTAAAATGCTTGAAAAATAATACTAACGATGTTTCTTTCGCCGTTTCCCCTCTGAATGGAAAAAATCTCAAGTCGAAACGGTAGTAGATTTAAAAAAAAATAACCTTTAAAAACAAAATAATGGTTTCTTACGTTCAAATAAATACATTTAATTTCTTTTCAGTACTGCAGACTCTTTTTAGGCGACTTTAAAAAAGGAGGAAGTTTACACTTCGACTTCGATTCTGAAGTCTGAAATCGGGGCTTTCATTTTTCTATAAGCTGTCTTAGCACCGCCTTCAAATATTGAAATCATTTTATTCGTATTAGTTTTTGAAGTCGGCTTTTACTATCGATTAAAATTTTATTTCTTTATTGAAAACGAGGCCCTTCATCTAAGTGCTCAGGATTAATAGCGCATTTGGATTTTGATTCTTAACCGCGAATACATGTAGCTATCTACGGGCCACAGAATTCACTTAACATCAGGTTAATTGTGTGTTTGTTTATCACCTTTACTTTTGTAAAAAATATTGGGGGAACCAAATTTAACCCAAGTGCAAATTCCACCTGTTAATAAACGATTTTGTTAATAGTATACCGCCAGACTGTCATCATTATCTTAGACATTTAAAACATTTATGTATCAACTTTTTTCTAAAGATCTTAGCTTTATTGTGTTATTTTTATGGCATCACATAAAAAGTTGAACGTCTAAGCAGTCTAAGTTACAACAAAAGTAGTAAGTAAAGGGGAATTAAGTTGGGGCCCCTAGATAACGGCGTAAGTTTTATTCGCTGTGAAATAAAAGAACGTAGAACTATTTCACGCCATTTTCTATGTCCGCATAAGGTCAATGGCTTTCCTAAACTTTAGGAAAGCTGGGGAGAATCGGGCTTATTTTAGAAGATATAAAATAGATTGTCTTTTAAATTTCTATCTCCAGGAAATTAGTAATAAGTTTATGTTATCATTATATTTATTTATTCTTTATTGTAAACTAAAATACAGAAAAACGAGTAGAGTTAAATCTAAAGTAAAATATGTACAACAGGCGGTCTTATCACTCTGAAAGTGATCTCTTCCAGAGAACCTTTGCATAGAGATCTTATGCAAGCAATAGTTAAAGTAGAAAAAACTAAAAACGTACAAAAATATGAAAATACATATAAATAAAGATAAGTGAAAATGATATATAATATGAAATAATAGATTAAATGAAAAAAAAGTACGAGAAAGGAAAGTAATATATCTAATAGCGGTCTAAGTAATACGATTTATCAATATTTTGAAATAATGAAAAGGTGCATGACGAATGTGGAAAGGTAAAGAGTTCCACAAACGCACATCAGTGACAGTAAAGGATTTCTAAAAAAGAGGAAGAGTAAAAATGAGTGGAGAGAGAAAGATTGACAGAGGATCGAATAAACCTATAATGGGTAAGGTAAAAATAGTAGAAACGGTTTTTTAAATAATGAGGAGAGGAAGGATAAAATAGCATGCCATACAAAGCCGAGAGAATGTGAACGGACCTGAAGCCATTTCAGCTGTTTGCGAAATTTAGAGATGTGATCATATTTGCGAAGCCCAAATATGAATCTAATACATAAAATTTGAATGTGCTGTAGCTTATTAAGCTGCTCCTCCGCAATATCAAGATAGCAAATATTAGCATAGTCAAGGATAGGCAGAAGAAGAAACAAAGTGATGGTAACTTTAGTTACTGCGGGAAGAAAATTATGTCATCTACGTAAAGTACTTAACGCAGTAAACATTTTTCTACTAAACTCATTAACCTGTGAGGAACAAGACATACAGAAAGGTTTTTAAACTTGTTACTGTAAGGGATTTGAGTGTAGTCTAATATAATAGGAGGTAGGGAAGACCAGTCAATGTTTCCAATTAATATAGAGCTACCGATGATACTAGCCTGAGTTTTCTTAGGATTAATCGTTAAACCATATCATTTACTCCAGTTCTAAATACAAGTTAATAGTGTCAACATCTTTGGACAAATCTTCAAGAGAGGACTGAATATAAATTTGCAGATCATCAGTATGAAAGTGGTAGGCTAAAATTAAATATTTTCCCGCTGTACTAAGAACGCTGAACTGTTAAAAGGTCAATTTGCGGTACCCTTCCAAGTGACCGCGGTACTGAAAATGGCTGGGGCAATAAGGCGTTCCCTGAAATTGAGGATATAAGACAAAGGTTTTTTTGGGGTAAACTTCTAAGGAATAACATGGATAATACATGACGACGTGATCCCAGAAATATTAACACGGATGGTGTAAACAGCATCATCAGTGATGTCGTCCGCATAGCAATGAGTGCTACTGGTTTGCAACATATTATTGATATGCAGAAGAAACAGCGTAGGTGATAGCACGCAGCATTGTGGAACACCAGAATTAACAGGCTTGTAATTGGAGCATGATCCATCCTCTACGTCCTTGATGCTATGAAACACTGGTAATCTTATTGCATGAATGCACATTTCGGTCATCACGCGCATCCGATCTCGATATTTCGTATTCTTATCTGTTTCTGTATATATTCTTATCATTGTGTTACATAATTAAGCTTATTAAGCTAACAGTTTTATAAACACGTAATTTAAATGGAACATATTGCACGCCTCATAGCGCTAAGCGTTATTAGACAAGAGACGCCAAGATCAAGCAATTTTGTGTTCTTAAAATGCCTCTATCATAATCATATTGCAATTATATGATAATATAACTAGCCGTATATCAAAAAAAACCCTTATTAATCCATCTTATTATTTTCTAAAATAAACATTTAATATTACTCCTTTGAAAATAAACGGTTTGAAAAAAAATTTACGTCGACGTCCGGATGTTGATTTTGTATGTGGTAACGATAACTGCCGAAACAATAGACGTATCGAGACCGGGTTTTTTTATAATAGGATTTTCTACTTTTATAAGTTTTATTGCTATTAAAAAATTAAAGGTGCTTTCATATATTTTAAGCCATTGATAGACAAAGGACAAATATGTACCATACGGCCTATATCGATTTTATAATTTGTGTAATCGATTTATATCGGTAAACATTATTATTTTTCCCTTGTATTTGACACTACCTGTTAAAATAATAGACGTAAATATTATATTTTTAAAGTCAGGAATACAATTAATTTTTTCATCAAAATTAAATGAAACGCTCAGGCGTGCACTTTTGGATTTTCCAAACTGTTTTTAGATTGCAGCTAATTAACAAGCCGGAATTGGTAATCAGTTACTGAACGTAAACTGACAAATAGTATTTAGTGCCAGATTCAATATTGAATCAACGCATTGTGAATTCAAAATGAAACGGACAATAACAATGGATAGAAAATTGTTTTCACATTCATAACAAGTAGTATATCAATTGATCATATCAATATCATTGATATGATAATTCTGTTTTCAATTATTAAATGAGTTTTAAAAACGGTAACGTTTTACGAATATATTCGTTGCGTATATATTTTAGGCATGTTTACCGATTTTTAGGAAACAGCTGAACTGATTTTAATGATTCTTCTTTTATTAAATAAGTTATACTTCAGTGGTGACTTTGTATAAAATTTAAGGAACAATATCACACCAACAATAATTTGAGAACACATTTTTGCCTTTTTTACTTTTGATTTTTCAAAGATAATTCAATTAAAAAAAAAACGTGGGTGGCGAAACAAGAAGCGGGTTTGTGTGAGTGTAATATAGTGACCATAAAAAATGACAGCAAAATCATTTAAAGATCACCAAAACATGAATGAGAAGCTGGTAAATTCTGCCTGCCACTACGAGAGAACTATGTCTAGAGGACGACTTATAAAACTTATAAAAGACTGATGACAAAGACGAAAATGAACCTTCCTTGGTTCTTATCATGTTGTACCTTTCCGTACCTTTACTTTAGACAACTTGTATCTGTTTATGCTAAAAGTAAACAAATTATCAATATATGTTAAATAATTAACAAAAATATTTTCTAAGAGTAGCATTTATTCCACGCCTCATAATGCGAAACGTTATAGGTATCTCTCGACACGTCAAGATCAAGTAATTTTGTGCTCTCAAAATGCCTCTATCATAACGATATTCTCTGTTAAAATAATAGAGCGCTAAATTTAATACACGTAAATAATAAATTATTAAATTCAGGTATACAATTGTTTTTTCAACAAAATTGAATGAAGCACTCATGAGCGTGATTTTTTAGATTTTCCAAACAATTTAAATATATTGCAGAAAGATGACAAATGTTTTGTAAAAATAATTAGAGAAACTTTTGTACATTTTCTAAAATTTGGCTTCAAGCCAGATTCCATTATTTTTTATCTGCTTTGCGCATAAAATCAAAGTGACAAGCAAATTGTTACGGAATGTAAATTTTATGTGTATTTAAAGCGTAGAAAATCATAATATTTCTCTCATTACATATACTTCATTGATAACTGACATACTCGTCATTTACGAAAAAGACAAACCTTTTCCGGATTTATTATTTACTTTTTTATTAGCAAAGTTATCCCCACTAGAATTTCTCCTCTATCTTTTACATACTTACATTTCGAACAAAACATTTGTGGGCCATACAAGTAGTTATTCCCTGTGGGATTCAAACCCGTGGCCCTCAGTGCCTCAACTCATTGCTAAGCCACTGCCTCACGGAGCTATCAATATTAAAAAAGTTTTTTGTGTTTTTTTTCTTCGCATTTATGACATTAAGAAATTAATTAATTAATTAAAACACTAAAATACAGCTACGAGTACAATTGTTTTTAAAAAGCTTATCTACAGTGGTAAAATAGTAACCATTACCATGTAGCCATGTACTTACTTCTTTTATCCGATGAAGCTTTAAAGGCCTCATGGACATTAGTACAAATATCACTAAAACCAGACAAGTCTTATCCGTTTGTAAGCGTAAAGAATGATTAAATTTTCTAGGTCATATACAGATTTATTGCTTTTATTTTGTCTTTAGATGTATTATTTTTTAACCATATTTACGTTCTACATCTAGAAATAAAGAAATAAAAACTTTAATCGTCATCAAAAGAAAATAACACGAGATAAAAACAATACTAGAAACTTTTTGTGAAGTCATATTAAGTCCCTATTTCAGTTAACTCCTGCTGTACTAAATGACACGCACATCAGCGCTCATTTATAATAGAGCCCAATATTGACTTCACGGACGGACATAAAATATATAAAGCTAAAAACTAAAGAAAAACATACAGAGAAGTGTGGGGAAGGAATCGGCATAACAAGAGGTAAACTTTGCAAATAATAATACATTATGTATGGGAACATAAACATACAGTTACACATATAAATCTATACATTTATACATAATTATGTATGTACTTATGATGAAGTGGTAAAATAAAAAATGTACAAATAAAAAAAGAATCATAAAAATCTGTTCACCTAGAAAATAGTTCTGAGGTACAACTAAAAGAATACAGTCGAATGAGAATTTCCTTTTTTGAAGTCGGTTGAAAAATAATATCGGTCAAATGACCACCTGAGAATACTGAGTTGATGCACATTTGTGCTCATTTTATCACGTTTTGAATTGTTGCTTGCAAAATATCTCAGTCCAAATTGTTATCGTTGTCCGAGCTGTATGAGCTACGTCCAGTTGGAACCAACAATGATCGACACCCAACTCAGCAACTTGCAGCAAAAAGAAACTCGCTCGACATCTGTCTGAAGCACTTACCAGTTACGGTCACGGATGTGCCTTCGGCGTCCTAAAAAAATAAGGACCAATCACTTTTTCACAGCAAATGCCGCAGTTGGTGTACAGTTTGCACTTTGTAAGGAAATATTTTAAGCTCTATCACCAAAACTCGTTGCAACGAACGTCTGCTAATGCCAAATTGCGTGCATCGTTATTTTGTTGATGTTTGTGGATTTGCCGGAGATTCGAACGAGCTGTACGGGACCGCCCACTTCTTGCGACATAATTAGTGAACCCTGTTTGCAAGAGACGCTCAGCCAAACGCTCAATTGTTCACGCACATGGTACACACACGACTAGGAAGACGAACGAGATGACAAAATTTACGCTGCGTTGAAAGAACACACCGAAAATTGTTGGAATAAGCAGTAACAATAATTCCGCGTTCTTCAGGCGTGTATCGCTGCTTTGCTTGTTATCGACCACAGAACACAATTACTCTACTGAGAGTTATCAACTAAATTTCTGTCTATCTGTAACATTAAAATCAAAGCAAAATTACCTTAGACGCCATTCGCAAAAAATCGCGCATTCACATCATAGACTTAGAATATACTAGCGTACGTAACTCTATGATCCACATGATGACATTACTTATGTGCCACCATACATATTTACAAATACATTATATGATAAAGCAGCAACATGAAGCATATCATCTCTTCTTAATAAAATAAAATATTAAATATAATTGAAGACTTTCAGTAATGACATATTTTGAAAAGATTTAACCACAAAAAGAAACGAAACAGTGAGTGAACTGAAAATTAGTGAGAACATAAACAAGTGACTCTAATTTAGAAGCAAACTAATTATTATAATACGAAATTGCCGTTCTGTAGTAATGGCCATTTTATCAAAATAATTTTTGTTTGGCTAAGAATTCTAATTTCAAATTAATTTTATTTTAAAAACATAGAATTCATTTCTCAAAATTAGTCATTTATATTATCAATAAGATTAGCGTTATTTTCATCGCATTTGAATCTTTTTAGTCATCATATACATACATACATACATCATATACATACGTTGAAAATTCGAGTAATTATGGAATATCGCCGTGGCAGCAACGCGGAAAAAACGGCACGCATGACCAACAACGTTTACGGAGCAAATACTACAAACGAACTCACCACCTGCTATTGATTTACCCGCTTCCGTTCTGGAAATTTTGACCTTAAAAATGACCCCGTTGTCGTCCGAAAAAACAAAGGAATTATGAACCGCATTGTTACCTGCGATAAAAAATGGATTCTGTCTGACAATCGCAAGCGCTCAGCACGTTGTTTGGATCCTGGTTCAGAACCTAAACAATGCCCTAAATGATGGTCAACTTTTGATGGTCTAACGTCGGTGTATTCATCACAGCTTCTTACCAAATGGTATGAGTATTACTGCAGATGTGTACTGTGAAGAACTGAACACAAGCTTCGGTCAATCGCTCGTTCCCGTCGCTCCTGCACGACCACGTGCGACCTCATACTACATAACAAACGGTATCCGAGTTACAAAATCTGGAGTAGGAAGCTCTCCGTCATCCACCGTACTCACTAGACCTTGCGCCTACAGACTTGCACTTTTTCCAGAAGTTGGATAACTTTTTGGTGGGAAAAATATTCAATACAATAGGCAGTACAGAATGTCTGAGAATTTGTTGCCTCCTGTCTAGCTGATTTCTTCAAGAAGGGCATCAACAAACTGCCACTGCGTTGACAAAGATCATAGATAGGATGTTTCTTTGATTAATTGAAATAAGAAATATAGAAAAAAAATACCTTAACTTATTGCATAAAAACGACAATTTCATAGGTATTAAAGACCTGATATTACTTTTTATGTCGTAGAGAAAATATAAATACATTTGAAAGTCCTCTCTCTCTCTCTCTCTATCTTTCTATGAGAATACACATAAAAATTAGTCACTTTAAATGATACCTATAAAAAAGCAACTCCTTCAGTATTCATCATAATCATTACACTTGACAGGCAAATTGTAGAGCCTTTGGCAGCGCCTTTAGTCCTCCACCCCATCCTCTGTCCGCGTATTTTACATACAATCTATCAGAAACCATGAGACCTCTTTGGAATTTTCAACAGTCATCTCTTACTACACCCACATGATGAAATAGGATGACGGATTCTCTTACGCTGACAGTTTGATTAACGTTCATTCGAGCATTATAAGAATTACAAAACTGGCTATAATATAATATATCTACACTTCAAAATTACCATACTGTTTGATCCAGAAATATTCTCCTTGTGAATTTGAATATGAAATATGAATATTTAACGAACCTGCTACGTAGTCTACTCAGAGTCACGGTACTAATGAGTATAGAATGTGTATTATTAACTAAAAAATAAAACTTTTAATAAAAATTAAAAGTAGATTTAAAAAAAAATAATATAATAATGAAATAATTTCCACATAAAATAATTAAAAATCCACTTCTGAAGTAAATACTGAAACATAGTGTGCACTTACGTACATAGCGTACAATACAATTAAAGTACCCTTACTCCAGAAGCTAATATGTGGAAATTGTTTAATTTTTTAACTACTTTGATTCGGCATTTACTTTTTAATAAGTCGGAAAAAATGATTCTGCGTATTTTATATCAATATTCGAGACATTTTTTTTTTCAAAATTTAATTAAATTTATCAACATATATGTGCCATTTTGTTCGATGCCATGTTGCCATCTTGTAATGATTTTTGGTTTAGAAAATGCGACAAGTAGTTTTGACAGTTCACTCTTGATGTATTTTAATACAATTAGGGTGACAAACGAGCACACAGTCCACCTGATGGTAAGTGGTTGCTGTGGCCCATAGACATCTACATCTATACTTCGTTTGCGAACCAAAATGCAGATGCGTTGCCAGCCGTAAGGACTAAGATAGAATGCCTACTTTCCAGTAAAATAGGTCTCCGGTTCTCTACACTCACCATGCAAAATACAGCTGCATTAAGCTGCAATTTTACGTTGGTATTCTGTGAGAGCTTGGTCTGAGAGTTTTTAATGGTTCGGTTTCATTACGTTTCAATAGAGAATCGCAAATGAGTACACGATTCATTTGGTTTATTTCAATGAGCTCGTGTGGTACCCAAATATTGAGCTTTTTTGTATAGCCAGACTTTTTCAAATGGGTCATAACTATTTTGTAGTCAATATTAAATTCCTCGGCTATGTATAACTATGTATAACATAACTACTAATATGCCAATCATGCTCCAATTTTTCAAAAATAGCATCAACTTTATCCGTATGAGGGTGACCAAAGCGAGCTGCACCTTTGACATCAAAATTCCCGGACTGAAAACACTTGAACCAAGTTTTGCTACTTTTACTGACACTGCATTGGGTCCATAACTATCATAAAATTTTCGCAGCTTGAGTTGCATTTTTCTCTTTTTTGTAATTAAACTTCAGAATGCATAGAATTTCTTCGTTACAGTCTAACGTTTCTTTCTTCGTTTAAGTCTTAAAACTAACCATATACAAACAGTACAACTAAAGAGATTTTTCTTCAATTTTATACAAACCAAATACGAATAATCTTTTTCCTCGACTTATTATTAAAAGATTAATCTTTTGACCCTTTATAGTGGACTAAAGGATATACAAATAAAATGTGGTCTCATTAGTGTTACTAAAAATTTAATCTCCTATTTATCCACTACAGGATTAGTAAAAACGTTTTAGTTAAAAATATTGATTCACTCACAGTATATGGCGCTTACAAGTTTACTGTCATAGGTGAGAATTTACAGCCTATACATTGCCCACTCCTGAACATTTTTCTTCTCCTTCTATTATTTTTGAGAGATTTCAATGACATGGAAATGTCTACCGCGCTCTCCTAATGCATTTTGGCAAACATCACGTGTCTTCTTGGAAATACATTTTTTAAATTTCTCGGACATGCATACCTGCCTCATGATTTTTTCCTTCAGCACCGTGCACGTGGTTAATTAGCACTTAATTAATGCACTTAATAATTTGATTGGGTCAGTTGGGATCAAACTTGGGTTGGTCGTTGTGGAAACTATGGAAATAGCTCAGCAATAAGTGCACTTCTCTTTTTCTTTACCGGTCTTTTGCCAATTTTTGTAATAGTGCAAGTATTAAATACATTAACTTCTTAAGCCACGGCCGTCTCAATTAAGGAAACTGTAACTAATAAATTATTAGAATACTTCATTGTGCTTATGAAATAAATGCCGGAAGAATGAAATATATTTCATAAGGTTAAGTTTCCAACATTGGATAATGAAATTGAGTTTGCGATCATGTCATCATTCGTGAAGTGAAACAGTTGGTCGGAACGACGTCATAACCTAGTTAGTTAGACAAGTTGTGAATAACTAATAACTTTAATTGGCTAGATGACTAGAGCCATGCTGCAGCTATATTATAGTTGTAGCACGAATGGTTTGACTTAACCGGGGAAAGGTTCACACACACACTCCCAAAGAATATCGACGCCAAATAACAGCTTAATGCTGCTATGTTTCGTATGGTGAGATTAGAAAACTGGAGACTTTATTTAAGGTAAACAAGGCATTCCATCTTAGTACTCAAGGCTTACAACGCATCTGCATTTTGATTCTCAATCGAAGATAGATATAGGAAACAGATTTCGAAACAGAAACTTTTTTATTCAATATAGATTATAAATAATACTTATTGAAAGTCACTGTTTTGTTTAATTACCACCTTGTTCGAAAAAAAAACCTTTGTCCTGGGAAGAACCAGCAAGAAACCCAACCGGACTTTTTTAAATAACAGCTTACAATCATATATGTTATACAATTAACAACACAAAATAAATTGACATAGCTTGGTAGCGATCATCTCAACACACACTCCCAAAGAATATCGACGCCAAATAACAGCTTAATGCTGCTATGTTTCGTATGGTGAGATTAGAAAACTGGAGACTTTATTTAAGGTAAACAAGGCATTCCATCTTAGTACTCAAGGCTTACAACGCATCTGCATTTTGATTCTCAATCGAGGATAGATATAGGAAACAGATTTCGAAACAGAAACTTTTTTATTCAATATAGATTATAAATAATACTTATTGAAAGTCACTGTTTTGTTTAATTACCACCTTGTTCGAAAAAAAAACCTTTGTCCTGGGAAGAACCAGCAAGAAACCCAACCGGACTTTTTTTAAATAACAGCTTACAATCATATATGTTATACAATTAACAACACAAAATAAATTAGACATAGCTTAGTAGCGATCATCTCATTCCCAGGGGTTATTATAATCCATAAATTCCTTAATATTACAATAACCTTTTTTCTACAATCTCAGTTTAATAAAGTTTTTCAACTTTGAGCATAGAATTAAATAATTTAATTTTGATATTATATATTATATATTATTTGATATTATATACATGAATTTTGTATATTTTCTGGGATTTTATTGTAAAAGCGTATACATCGTCCCAATAATTAATTACTCACAAGGTGGAGTCGAGTAACTGGTACTAGTAGCTTGTGTCTGTTCCTAGTATTTACAGAATGAATATCACTTATTTTTGCAAAACTATTTTTATTTTTGTGTACGTATATTACATTTTCATAAATGTTTGTCGCAACGACTCTTTAGACTTTAAATCATAAATTGCTCTTATAGGCCTCTTCTGTAAAACAAATATAATTTCAGTGTCATTCGCATGTCACCGTAGCAAAATACCATTATGCTATGGAAATACTACGACATTATGCTATGGAAATAGCTAAAGTAAACCAGTCTGTTTCAACACTGGTAAGATTTCTAATTTTTTTTACAGAATACGCTGCAGAATTAAGTTTGCTTGCTTTGATACATGGGGGTTCCATTAAAGCCTCGAGTCTAGTGTGATATTCAAGAAAAATGGTAGTATCGACAAGACTCAGTTCCTCCCAATTTAAAATATCATTAGTATTTAAATGTTTGACATTTGGAGTCATGAATTTCATACATTTCGTTTTAGTGCCATTGAAATGCAAATTATTAACATGAAACTAATTTTTTTTTATAGAAGGGGCAAACGAGCATGCGGCTCACCTGATGGTAAGTGACTACCGCCGCCCATGAACAACTGCAACACCAGGGAGGGAATTGCAGATGCGTTGCCGGCCTTTTAAAAAGGAGTACGCTCTTTTCTTGAAGGTCCCTAAGTCGTATCGGTCCGGAAAAATCGCTGACAATTCCTTAGAGCACTCCCCATGGTAGATGCGAAAGAAAATGCAAAGAGATGCAACATCTCTTCGCAGTGCCAATGAATCGAGCCGATCGGAAAGGGCTTGGTCCTTGACGATTCGAGCCGCTCTGCGCTGGATGCGGTCAAGTGGAAGGAGCTGGCACTGGGGAGCCCCTGCCCAGAGATGGGAACAGTATTCCATGTGAGGCCTAACCTGCGCCTTGTAAAGTTGCAGGCGGTGTGCCGGCATGAAATACTGTCCCGCTCTGCTGAGCACGCCAAGCTTTTTAGAGGCTAATTTGGCCTTCTCTTCCAAGTGACCACGAAACTGCACGTCACTCGATATGTCGACGCCAAGGATTCCGATACTGGCTGAGGCAACTAGGGGAGTGCCTTGAAACTAAGGAGATACGACAAAGGGGTTCTTTTTAGCGGTAAACGCGCAAACTTGTGTCTTCATAATTGAGATATAACATTATTTACTTCGTCATATTTTAATATTACTTCATCATATTTTAGTATAATATACTTCGTCATATTTTAGTATAGGTATTGGTTTTATTACAAAACGTGTTTTATATTTTTTTAGGCTTAATCTATAGTCTTTGAAGAGTCTTTGTCATGAAAGAAATCCCTAAGCCATAGCGCCATAGACTTTGCGAAAGGCACATTTGCTGTCAAATGTCATGCTTAGATTTGATTAAATACTCATATTTTGCACGGTACTTCTTTATTGCATCATATTGTAGTTTAAACCTGAGACTAATTAAAAACTAGTTTTTTTTTATTAAAACGGAATATGAGCTTCATAAGCTCATACCGTCATCTCCATTCTACTATCAGAGTACCAGATGTTCAACAGGTTACGATATACCAAGTCATATTTTATAATGCGCAAAAGAGAAATGCAAGGAGTTTAATGTTAATTTCAGGAGTTCTTTTGGGAAAGCAAATGGTCGTTCGGAAAGGGCAGAACAACTTCTGCCTGGTCAGCTAGTATATACATATATATATATATATATATATATATATATATATATATATATATATATATATATATATATATATATATATATATATATATACAAACTCTTAACGCGGATAATTTCAAACGAACTTTATACGCCATGTGATTGAAATAATATTATAACTCTTAAACAAACAAACAAAGAAGATGCAAACGTTACGTCAGAGGTTCCAAAGATCATCTCATGATTAACACGGCTACATTGGAACATGGACAACAGAATCAGAAAATCTTATATGGGTTGTATGGTTTGGATAGCCTACCAAAAAGTCTTCGACATTATACCATACGAGTTGTTACTAAGAGTACTGGATATTTATAAATGCCCACCTGCTATCAAAAGATTTTTCCAGATGGTCATGCCCAAATGGAATGTGATCATGACAGCCTCCGGCTTGATGAATGACTTCGTTACTACAGATCCCATATACATTAATCGTGAAAAATTCGAAGGAGATTCATTGTCACCTACTTTATTATGCTTAGGTAAAGGATACAAATTAAAAGACAATACTACAATCAACCATTTACTATATATGGATGATTTAAAAATATATGCTAATAATAAAAAGAATCTTGAGTTCTAATAGACAGTATAGATTTTTTTTCAAGAAACATAGGGATAAATTTCGGCTTCAATAAATGTAACATTTTGTATATGACAGCAGGTAAAAGAAGAGAGCATCAAGGGGCGGGTCATATAGATATTACTCAACAGAAACGAATTTGAACACTTGAAAGCAGGAAAATAATATAAATATTAAGGTATGATTGAGGCAGATAAAATAGACCGTAACGAAACTAGACAAGAAGTACAAAAAGAATACTTACGTAGAGTAAAATCTCTTACTATAAACTTTTACGCAATCCCAGTGCTCCTGTATTCATTCGGTGTTATAAACTACAAAATATTCTGATTTAAGAAAAATTGATATGAAAACGAAGAAAATTTTATTAATGTGAGCAAGGCAAGCCAAATAAAAGCAAAAATTGAAAGACTTTACTTATCGATTGAAGAAGGGGAGCGGCGGCTAACTAATATAGAAACGTTTTATAAAACTCAGATCATAAATATGGCAAGTATCTATAATCAAGAAAATATTATTTTTTAAAAGCAATAGTATAACATGATAAAAATAGAGATAAATACACAATATTTAAAGAAGAACTAAAATAGTTAAGGGAAATAGGACAAGGATAGAAAAAAGGAAATAAGGAAAGCAATTATTAGAACAAAGATAAGAAATTGGAAAACTAAACCGCTTCATGGTCAGTTTTATAAGGCAGTGATAGAAAGAGAAAATATAAATGTGAAGTTTTCATTTATATGGCTTCAAACAGCGAGAGTCATTTATTTTTGCTCTTCAGGATCAGGCAATAGTAACAAGACAATATGAGGGAGACATACTCCAGAAACCGGTTGATGGTAAGCGTCGACTATGTCTAACGAAAGATGAAACAAGTCAACATATTATCTCAGGATGTGAGAAACTAGCTTGCACTTACTATACAAAAAGGCTCAATAATATTGTAGAGTACGTGTTCTGGACTCTAGCAAAAAAACTCGGATGCCATCAAAAACATATCTTGTAAAAAACCCAAGTCTCGCAACTCAGTTTTCTACCGTAAAAAGTTGTAAGATCCATGTAATACCAAGTCGATTCATTTATTCAGTCCCTACTTAAGGGTCCTTCTGTCTTAAATTATTACGTAATTAGCTAACCTAACAACATCTTATAGTGACCACATCAATAATAAAAATCTTTTATATTTTAAATTAATGGATTGACTTGGCCATCGCATGAAAACACAATGTATCTCTCAAGTAAAACATATTATATTAAATTAGATTGTTTAGTGCGATTGCCAAGTCAATGTATTTATTAAAAACATAAAAGATTTTTAATATTGATTTGGTCACTATAAGATATGTGAAGCCCCCGCCGGCTTGGAGAATACCGGGATTACCTCGAGAAGACAAATAAGTGTATACCTATATATAATATAATATAATTTACTTCGGATTGTCTGTGGGTACTGCACTAGCGACACGTACCATTCGGATTTCGGTGGTCAATCGGCTCGGTGGAGCGCCCGGAAGGTGCGTGCGGTGCACGCGCTTATAATTAAAAATATTTGCTCTTAAATGTTTAATCGCAACATTTTGGTGGTAATATACATAAAAATCGATTGTATTACGTATATTCAAACATATTTGAGGCTTATAACCACCATTGTGAATAAGATTGCAAAGATTTAAGATTGAAATTTTTATACGTGGTAGAGCCATGCTGCACCTATATTAGTAGTATAGCTGTAGCACGAATGGGTTAGCTCGATCGGAGAAGCACCACGCTCTCACAGAATACCAGCGTAAAATAACAACTTAAAACTGCTGTATTTCGTAAGGTGAGTGTAGAGAACGGGAGACCCTTTTTACTGGAAAAGAGGCAATCCATCTTAGTCCTCACGGGTGACAACGCATCTGCATTTTGATTCGCAAGCAAGGATAGATGTAGATATCCATGGGCAACAGCAACCATTTTGTTTTTATAGGAGAGGGGGCAAACGAGCATGCGGCTCACCTGATGGTAAGTAACTACCGCCGCCCATGAACAACTGCAACACCAGGGAAGGAATTGCAGATGCGTTGCCGGCCTTTTAAAAAGGAGTACACTCTTTTCTTGAAGGTCCCTAAGTCGTATCGGTCCGGTAAAATCGCTGATGGTAATCTTCCACAAGGAAGTCATGCGAGGAAGAAAACATCTTCTAAATCGCACAGTGGTGGACCGCCAATAATTCAGATGGTGTGGATGGCATCGGGAGTTCTGCCGCGATGTGCGTTCGTGAAATTAGGCGGCTGGAATTAATCCGAACAATTCCTCAGAGCACTCCCCATGGTAGATGCGAAAGAAAATGCAAAGGGATGCAACATCTCTTCGCAGTGCCAATGAATCGAGCCGATCGGAAAGGGCTTGGTCGTCGACGATTCGAGCCGCTCTGCATTGGATGCGGTCAAGTGGAAGGAGCTGGCACTGGGGAGCCCCTGCCCAGAGATGGGAACAGTATTCCACGTGAGGCCGAACCTGCGCCTTATAAAGTTGCAGGCGGTGTGATGGACAAAAGCTCTCTTCCATGAATCCATGACTACGCCTTGGGAGTAGGAGTACCGGAAAAGACGCGTTAGGACCGGTGCCAACTCCGGAGCACACGTCCTCAGCACAATTGGGGGGATTCCGTCAGGCCCACTCGACTTCTGGATGTCCAGGGAGAGAAGTGCTTTGCGAACCGAGCGCTGTGAGAACAGCACATCCGGCATGGAGCACTGGCACCGCGGGATAGTCGGCGGTGTTTTCCCCCCGTCATCAAGAGTCGAGTTGGACGCAAAAAGGGAGCCTAAAAGGTCGGCTTTGTCTTTTGCGTCTTGGGCCAGTGAGTCGTCCTCCCTGTGCAGAGATGGTAGTGATGGCTTACAGAAATTCCCTTGGACAGCCTTGGGGAGAGATTAGAATGCACGGGTTCCCGAAGGAAGGCGAACTAGTTTCTCGCCAATTTTGCCTATGTGCTCTGACTCTGCCTTGGCAATAACACTTTTGAAGGACCTGGAGGCGAAGTTATACTTCTTTTTAAGTATGCTGGTGTTTACATCCCGAGTTGCCGAAGCCGCAGCCCAAGCTTGATAACACTCCTGGTTACTGCGTAATTCAGTTTTACAGGAGCGACCAAACCAAGGCTGAGATCTGCCTCCGATGGGTACCACAGATAATGGAATAAATAGTTCCATTCCCTGTAGCACCACATCAGTGACAGAGTCAGCAACAGCGCTGGGATCATTCGGCGAGAAGCAAACCCGCCCCCATGGGTAGGATGCATAAAAAGACCGCATTCCGTCCCAATCCGCCGACCTGTAATTCCAAACACGGCGGCAACCTGCAGAACGCAACCGCAAAGGGATCGTGAGTGGCATCATACTCCGGATCAAATAGTGGTCCAAAGAGCCGAGAGGGGTATCGACGGAAACCTGATATCCGTCCGGATGAGAGGTCAGCAGAAAGTCCAACAGGGAAGGTGTATGATCCTCCACATCTGAAATCCGCGTAGGCGAAGTAACCAGTTGTGTCAGACCTAAAGCCAAGGCAAAGTCATAAACAGATCTCCCCGCATGATCGGTTAAACGTGAACCGAGCCATTCGGCATGATGGGCGTTAAAATCGCCAAGCATCACGGTCTCTGCGGATGGGACCTGTTATAGCAAGGAATCTGTAGCCATTTGGACGTGGTCGATGAGTCGGTCTGTTTCGGCATTACCGCTATGGGACCTATAGAGGCACCCGTAGACGCGCGGATGGTCGTCGCTGTCTACGCGTAGCCAAAGGATGGACATGTCCGAACCTTCAAGACTGCCGAGGCGTCTTGAACAGATGTACTCTCTGACATACACGCAAAATCCAGCCCGAGGCACAAAGAAGTGCTCCAATTTGTACCCCGGGCGCCATCAGGTGAACTGTGTGCTCGTTTGTCACCCTTTCCTATAAAAAAAGGGTAGAAACAGATAACCTCCGGCCGGGGGCGTTTCAAGAATCACGCCGCTTCGCCATAGAAAACAGGTTAGTCCATTTGACTTTTCGGGGTGATTTTATAATCCGGCCTGTGAACCGCCACGCGAGCAAAACCGGAGCCAACCTTGCTCACCACTAAATTAGCTGCTCAGCGTGAACAATGTTTTACCTGAACGTTTTCGGCATACTGGCTCCATTGTTGATCTTATCTTTGACCTGGTGCCAGATAGAGGTCAAGGGCTCACCATTTCTAATATATAAAAAAATGTAATGAGTAAACCCTAAATTTAATAATACGCGAGCAAAACACGTTCAATTCCCGCCAGCAGCAATAAAATTACAGTAAATAACCTGACGGGGGCTTGAAAATAATTCATTTATTTTCTATTTGTAAGCTATAATATAATTGGACTTGTAAATTCTAAGTAAAGGAAACTCAACAATATTAAATATGAGCATCCTATCTAAGCACAACCTGAATGTCCCTGTAAGGTATATTATTATAGGGAGGAACTGTCTAATCTCAATGAAATTTATGATATGGGTGTTGTAAACGTTCACAAATGTAACTGAACTATGCTCCGTGAAAACTGAACTATGCTCCATTTTTTTTGTTAAAGCAGTTTTGGCATTTCTAAATCAAGTTGTATTTAAGGGGAAAAAATTCTTTACTTTACATATTTATGAAAATGTTATTATTTTTAAAAACAGATAAATTATTTTCTACGACGATAACTACAAAACTTTAGGGTGCCGTGAATATGCTCAGAAAATGATAATAAGGTGTAATTTTATTTATGAAATTCTTAAAATGCCAACAAGCCTGTAAGTTGTGAAGTCTGCTAAAAACGTGTATACGTGTACGTGGTAGAGCCATGTTGCAGCTATATAGTGGTAGTAGCCTAAATGGATCGATTCAACCGGGGTAGTACCACGCTCTCACAGAATTGGTATTCTGTGAGGACGTGGTAATACTACCATATTTCAGTCGGCTAAACAGTCTGTAATTAATGTCAATGTAATATATGACACTCAATGGTCGGACCACTTCCCGCTGATTATACATTGCGACTTAAAATTACTAACCCCTAAAATATTGCCTAAAATTATTAATGCTAATAACGATGTATTATGGGGTGAAAGAAGTGCTGAACAAATTTCTATGTATACCAGTGAGTGTCATAAAAGACTGAGATTGATTGACTTTCCTTCGGATTGTGTGAGCTGTGCTGATCGTGCTTGTAATGACCGTGGCCACTGGCATACTCTAGATACGCTTTACACCGACATTATGACCGCCCTTCGTGACGCAGCGGTGGCAAGTCGTAGAAGCAGGAGAAGAGGGGGTGGGAGTGGCTCGCGCGTAGTGGGTTGGAACAAACACGTTGGTGCGGCTCATGTGGAGGCCAGGTATAAGTTCCATGAATGGGTGATGTGTGGAAAGTCAAAGTCGGGTCCTGTTTACCAAGAGATGTGTGAAAGCAGACAAATTTTCAAATCCAGATTAAAGTGGTGCCAAGACCACCAAGAACAAATAAAAATGGACTCTCTTGCGGAAAAACATTCAAAGGGGAACTTTAAGGGCTTCTGGAAAAATACTAGTAAAATCGATGTACGACCTGGCCTTCCTGTAAACGTTGACGGCGTAAACGACTCCAGGGACATTGCAAATGTCTTTAGGGATATTTTTTCTATTAAATCACCACTGGGCCCGGATGGGAAGGTATTTAATAGTAACTTAGTCAAGTGGTAACGACCGCGTTTCTTGCAAAAGATATTTCAAAAGCCATAAAAAGTATATTAAGAGGGAAGTCACCGGGACATGACGGTCTTAGTATTGAGCACCTGCAGTACGCCGGGCCTCATGTCACGAGGGTATTGGCGATGTTCTATTCGCTGTGCGTGAGCCATTCTTACTTGCCAACCGATTTAATGAGGACAGTTGTAGTACCTGTAGTAAAAAACAAAACTGGTGATCTTACTGACGATAGCAAAAGTTTTTGACTTTTTTGACTTTTGCTTAATGCACAGTTAAACAAACACGTAAAGCTGAATGATAACCAGTTCGGGTTTCAACCGCAGCTGTCGACAGAAAGTGCAATATTGTGTTTTAAGCATACCATTAAATACTATACAAACCGCAAGACGCCCGTATATGCCTGTTTCCTGGACTTGTCTAGGGCTTTCGATTTAGTTCGATACGACCGCTTATGGGATAAACTGAAAAGTATCAACTTACCCGAGGAACTCATCAGCGTGTTCCATTACTGGTATTCACACCAGTCTAACATCGTGCGTTGGGCGGGTGCAGTGTCGGATCCGTATCAGCTCGAATGTGGAGTCAGGCAAGGCGGACTAACATCTCCGACACTTTTCAATTTATATATGAACGATTTGATTGACGCTCTCAGCAGCCAGCGCGTCGGCTGCCATATTGACGGCGTCTGTGTTAACAATCTGAGTTATGCTGACGACATGGTTTTGCTGATTGCGTCGATCTGTGGCCTAAGGAAACTGATACGCATTTGTGAGGAGTATGCGAGTGGACACGGTCTAAAGTACAATGTAAAGAAAAGCAAATGCATGGTCTTTAAGGCAGGTACCAAGTGTCCCCAGGTTTTACCACCAGTATTATTGAATAGTGTGCCCCTAGAGGTTGTCAATCAATTTAAGTACCTGGGACATCTAATCACAAATGACCTCAAGGACAATGCGGACATTGAGCGGGAGCGGAGAGCGTTGTCCATTAGAGCTAATATGATAGCCCGCAGATTTGCGCGATGCTCACAGGAGGTAAAAATTACTTTATTTAGAGTTTATTGTACATCACTCAATACATCCAGCCTATGGGCAGACTATAATAAGCGAAGTTACAATGATCTCCGCATCCTGTACAATAACGCTTTCAGGGTGATCTTGGGGCTGCCCCGCTTCTGCAGTGCCTCTGGCATGTTTGCGGTGGCGCGCATTGCCTGCTTTCATGCGACCATGCGTAAGCGGTGTGCGTCACTGGTGCGCAGAGTGCGGGCCAGCTCCAATATTATCCTGAAAATGATAGGTGATAGATTGGACTGTCCTCTCTTCCGGCATTGCTGCGACATACATGTCCCAGTAATTGTGGGAGCGAGAGGATATTATTAATTATTATGTGTAATTTGTATTTATTGTATTCTAATTATTATGTAATTTATTTGTATTTCAATGTATTTTAATTGTATTTTAATGACATATTACTATTTTTATTATCAAAGAAATCAATGCTTTTCAATGATATGGATCTTATGTTATCTGAAATAAATTAATTTGAATTTGAATATTTTTTTAAAGAATAGGGTGACAAACGAGCACACAGTCCACCTGATAGTAAGTGGTTGCTGTGGCCCATAGACATCTACATCTATCCTCGTTTGCGAATCAAAATGCAAAAATCAAAATGCAGATGTGTTGTCACCCGTGGGGACTAAAGATGGAATGCCTCTTTTCCAGGAAAAAGGGTCTCCGGTTCTTTACACTCACCATACGAAACACAGCAGTATTAAGCTGCTATTTTACGCTGGTATTCTGGGAGAGCGTGGTCCTTCCCCGCTCGAGCCGACCCATTCGTGCTACAACTATTAATGTAGCTGCAGCATGGTTCTACCACGTAAAAATATAGCTACAGCATATTTTTTCTTGGTAGGTATACTATATATGCTATACTATGTATGGACTACCGTCCGTTGGTCTGTGCATCTGTGAGGCTAATCGCTTAATATAAATGTAAGCAATAGATTGAGATACATAGTATTAAATAAGATTCCATACATTCTAAGGAGGATCGCTATTGATTTTTGTTATTGAACTCAACACCGTTTAAAAGTTATTTATAAAAAAACGCTCATGAGGTGTGCATTTTTGGATTTTTCAAACTATTTCTAATTTATTTTGTGTTGTTAATTGTGTAATATTGATGATTGTAAGCACGCTGGTGCATGAAACAGCAGTTTAATGCTACTGTGTCTCGTATAGTGAGTGTAGAGAACCGGCGACCCTTTTAGCTGGAAACGAGGCATTCCGTCTTAGTCCTCAGGGGTGACAATGCATCTGTATTTGATTCTTAATTGAAGATAAATGTAGATGTCTATGGGTCCACTTCCATCTTAGGATCCACTTACCATAAGGTGAACTGTGTGCACGTTTGTTAACCTTATTTTATATTAAAAAGAAATATAATTTCACATATTTATAAAAAAATTGTCATCTTTAATAACAGGTAAATGGTTTATGACGAATATATTAGTCATAAAATGATAATAGCGTGTAAGTTTATTTATGAACTTCTTTAAATATCCACAAGCCCGTATGTTTTGAACCCTGCTAGCAAACGATGTTACAATTTAAGGTAACTTTATATGAATATATTATACCTGTTGTTATCTCGTACAGACGGATTGCCGTCCAATCGGACTTTAAGAGTGAGGGAATAAAGAGTGCACCTGTGGTTGCGCAAACACTTATGCACTATAATTTTGTCCTGCACAGCTACTCGTAGCTAGTGTATATTCGGAATGGCTGTCGTGAAATTCGATCTGGAGGACATTTTTATTTTCACAAATCATAATTTATTCTTTTTACTTCTAAACAATCACTTTATTATCCATTACCGATGTACACGCGCGCATGGATCTTGTTCTTCGATTAATTTAATGCTGAATAATTTGGTAATATACTTGGTTTGAAGTTTTATTACTTCAGGCTGAATTTTTATTTTATAAACAATATCACCTCCCTGTAGTGGATGTTTAAAATAATGTACTACCCTACTAACCGAATAGCAAGTATCTCCAGTGGATGTCGTAAGAGGCGACAGAGGGAAATGAAATAGAAGATAAGCATTATCCTTAATATAAGTAACAACAAATTTTACTATACAATCAGCATCACTAAGTGTGCATCGATATGTATGTGCTACATATTATAACTCAATGTAAGTGTGCAATGATATTTTTGTATTATGTCTTAACTGAAATTGAACAAGTGAAGAAAGATTGAAAATAACAAAACATTGTCGAAGAAGCAGGATGTTAATATTTACGTAAGTCTCCGATTTTGACCCAAAAAGATTTTGAAAATGTCTTTACATTTACATGTAGCTAAATTATAACTCAAAGAGAAATAATTCATAGGTAAATTTCATATAAAAAGAAAACCCCAAATCAATCGAACTATTTTACTGTACAAGTTTATCGTGCAGTATAGCTGTACACATCATATCGGGAACCTTTAATTGAACTGGCACATGAATTATTAATGATTGAAAATAATGAAGATGAAAAAATATATATTAAAAAACATGTTCACGTTTTCGTTTTACATCAAGGTTAACCGCATGCTCGATTGCATCCACTTCTATAAAAGAAACTTATAGAAAGTTATATCACATAAAATAAGAGCTCACTAATGAAAATTACTCAATTTAAATCGCTCGCAATTTTTTAAAAGGGGGGACTACCTCGTAAAATATCTTAAAGCCAACAATTTTCCATTACTGATCGTGATTTGTTTACGCTTTTATCGCAAGCGATTTTACGATGTTAATATAGAACAAATCAATCCCCGAATGTCAATGCTTTTGACATTGGGTATTGAATGAAAGTCTTCTCAGATTATTTTGTACGAAGGTAACTTGTTTTGTTTATTTTGTTGTTATCTAACAATTGATCCGCTCCGTCCACGCGTAGATAGGATGTATTAATTTAGCGAATTTTAGCAATATATAATAGAATAGATTTAAGATAATCGAAGATCATTTATTTTATAAGGTCGAGGAAAAAAATTCTCCGTATCATCCGACTAGTTACAATATATATGTGCCATTTTGTTCGATAACTTGTTGCCATTTTGTAGGTAGTGACATAATACCGTTGCTGTAGAAATCTTGGCATTTTTGATCAAAAAATTCTACAAGTAGTTTTGACAGTCCTTTCTTGACGTTAATTAATGCATTAACAATTCCCATGCAATTTCTCTCAAATATTGCTGAGTGACCAAAGATGTGTATGGTCTGGCGTTATCATGACGAAATACCACTCTGTTTCTGTTGATCAACTCCGCTGGTTTTTTCTCAATTTCTTGCTTGAGTTTCATTAGTTGTTGACAGTAGAGATTCGAGTCGATGGTTTTGCCCGGCGGTAAAAGCTAATTAATAAACGATGCTCTTCCAATCCAACCATACGCACAGCATCACCTTATTGCGTATTAATCTGAGCTTCGCTACAATCTAAGTATTATGACTACCCTTTGACTATGATCGTTTTCACACTTTCTTGTCGTAGGTGATCCACTTTTCATACCAGTGATCAATCTTTTAAAAAATAGTTTGGTTTCATTACATTTCAATAGAGAATCACAAATTCATAAGATTCACACGATTCATAAGATTTTTGTATAGCCAGACTTTTTCAAATGGATCAAATCTGTTATGTGGTTAATCCTCAACTCCTAGGCTATGTTATAACTACTAATTTGCCGATATTGCTCCACTTTTTTCAAATGGCATCGACTTCATCCGTATGAGGGCAACCAGAGCGAGCTGGTCATTTGACATCGAAACTCCTAGACTGAGAATGCTTGAACCAACTTTGTGCTCTTTTTACTCTTACTGACACTATATTGTGTCCATAAAAGTCACAATTTTTTTTCGCGACTTGAATCGCTTTTTTCCCATTTTTGTAATAAAACTTCAAAATGTATCGAATTTCTTCGTTGGATTCACTCATTTTGGCGGACAGAAAAACAATTGAAAAATGGCGGGAGAGTGTAATACGTGTATAGTTGTACTTTTTCCTTTTATTAATGCCCTATATATATGGATATCAAAACCAACCAGATACAAAGAGTACAACCAAAGAGCTTTTTCTTCAATTTTATACAAACAAAATACGAAGTAACTTTGTCTCCGACCTATTATTAGTATAAGTAAAACACGTTGGTTAACGATTGACTTTTATATTTCGACAAAAGAAAAACACTTGACGTGATATTGACAGTTTAGTTTACATAATTGTCAACATACTATGTAAGCGTGAGCTGTTATGTCACAGACTTAGAATATACTTACGTATAGACCTATATAGTGTGCAAGGGAGAAGAAAATTCCTTATGGCAAAAATGCGAGATAGAAAAGGATACCAAATCATATGACTCTGTAACCAATTTTGAATGACAGATTTGCACAATTCGGCACGCAAAAAAAAATAGCTATTAGATGTTTTGTAATTTTTTACAGTGTAGTGGTTATTTCTATTAAGTAACTTTTTTCAAAATGGTTACTGTAATGTACTGAAGATCCCAGGGATTAATATTCAGAAAGAACAAGTAACACTATTGATAGTAGTATATATTACAAGTAGCACTATTATTATATACTGATATGGGCTCGTAGTAAGCGTCCACGTCTTCGCCCTGCGGCGGTCGGTCGGGCAGTGCCGCCCCGCCCCGTGATCCCGCGCGTCCGCTTCTCGAGACGACACAGTTATACACCACTATAAATGTCTATACGCTACATCCCTCCCTTATTAATGTTTTTTTTCTAATATAAATATATATACAAATATAAATAACCACATCGAGTTAAGGAACTGTGATCAGCTTAACTTACAAACAAAATACATTCATAATTACCTATTCGTATTGTAGTTTAATATTTTTTTTTTTTTTTTACATAAGTAAGTGTATCAAGTACAATCATCAAGTTCTTATTCAAATTATGTTCAATTACTGATCATCAATTATTTTGTCATTATCGTCCATAATTTTATTCACTCGAGTTGTGATTGATTTACGTCACCATTATCGTTAGTTTGAGCACCACTAGCATTATTTTCATCAACTTGTACCTTCCATTCCCCTTCCACTCGTTTTAGATGTACGACGTTCCGTCTGATTTGCTGACCAGTTTCATCGTTCCGAAGAATTACCTCTCCTACTTCGTTCGCTTCGACGGTATGTGTTTTGGGTTCATAGTTTAAGCTTAGCTTGTTTTGTTTAGTCATGTTCTTGACGTATACTTTATCTCCGACTTCCAATTCACAGTTAGTAGCCCCTCTCTTCCTATCCGCATATTCCTTCCCTTTTTCCTTTAGTTCTCTATCTCTATCCATCATTTCAAGATCCTCTGAGAGATGCGTTATGTCTTGGATCATAGGCAGTTTGTCTCGAAATTGCCGTCGAAAGAACAGTTCTGCAGGTGTTTTTCCTGTAACAGTGTGAAGTGTACTATTGTACATCACCATGTACTCCTGGAGAGCCTCATTCCAGTTCTTTTTCTCTAATTGAGAGATCTTGAGGCGTTTTAGGATGTCCCTATTCTGGCGCTCCACTTCTCCGTTTTGTTGCGGCGGTAGGGAATGGTATTGGAGAGTCGTATGTTCCTCTCTGCGCAGAAACTCTTAAAGTCTTCGCTGGAAAATTGTCTACCATTATCTGATGTGAGCAGGACCGGATCGCCAAGTCTGCTAAAAATGTCTTTAAGCATTTCGATTATTTAAAAGCTTGTTATGGTTCTGCATGTTTTCACTTCTTTATATCTGGTATAATAATCCACGACTACCGGGATATAGTCTCCAAAAGGTAATGGGCCCATGAGGTCGACTGCTATGTTAACCCATGGTTCGGAAGGTAAATCTCTTCTTTTAAATGGGTTTGGGGCGCTGGGAGCAGATACCAGGATGTATCCTTTACAGGCTTTGTATATGTTTTCAGCATCTTTGTCGCACTTAGGCCACCATACTTTGGTCCTCAATCTGCTCTTCATCGCGACTATACCCGGGTGGACTTCGTGCGCAGCTTCCAGAACTCTTCTGCGTAACTTGGTTGGGATTACAATTTTCGTCCCCCTGAGGAGAATATCACCATGAAAGCATAATTCATCCTGAAAAAGTTTATAGGTTTTTACCGTTTCCTCCCAGTTTCCGTTGTAAAGACCCTCTCTAACCTTCTGTATCTCTGCATCTCCAAGAGAACTCTCAGTGATCTCTTGTAATGGAATGGCTACTGGTCGTGCCAATTCGGTAATCGCTTGAACATGGTCTTCAAGTAATGTCGTCGGGTTTATTGCCACTTCACAGAGTCTCGATAGTAGATCGACTATATTGGTCTTCCACGGACTATATTTCACCTTGAAATTGTAGGATTGCAACCATAATACCCACCTTTCAATGCGAGCGCATGGTTTAGCTTTCGGATCAAATATCACCTCCAAGGGCTTATGATCCGTTACTAGATCGAACACCTTACCATACAGGAACATGTTGAAGTGTTCGACTGCTCAAACCGGGGCTAAGGCCTCCTTCTCTGTTTGGCAGTAACGACGCTCACAGCTGCTGAGGGTTTTATTACCAAATGCAATTATTCTCGGCCCACTCTTGTTAATTTGCACCAACACTGCACCCAGACCCACTGGGCTTGCATCTGTAATGACCACCGTCTTATCATGAGGATTGTAGTACCTAAATTTGGTACCTTCATAAGTGCCGCCTTGAGATCGTTAAATGCCTTCTTTTGGGCATCCCCCCAGTCATCTTGAATGACTGTGTTTCTTCCCGTTCTTTTCCGTAGCAGTTGCTTAAGGGGTTCTGTTACCGTTGCTAAATGGGGATCCATTTTCCCACGTAATTCACTAAACCCATAAAACTCTGCACTTCAGCGATATTCGTCGGGGCTCTGAATCCCTTTATAGCCAAGATATACTTGTCTAGTGGTTTGACTCCCATTTCTTACAGTTCATTCCCTAGGAAGTGGACTTTCTTCATTCTGTAAATGCATGTCTTCCCTCAACATCATGTTATTTTTCTCTAACACTGCCAAAACTTTTTTAAGCCTTAAGTCGTGTTCTAATAAGTCTTTTCCAAATATCAAGATGTCATCTATGAAGTTGATGACTCCTTTGCAAACTTAAAGGATACGTTCCAGTGTTTTTTGGAAAATCTGTGGCGCACACGAGATACCAAACATCATTCTTTTGTATCGATGCAATCCTTTGCTGGTAATGAAGGTCGTGATATGCCTGGAGTCTGGGTGAAGCTCGATATGATGGAATGCATCTCTTATGTCTATCTTACTAAAAATTTTGGCTTCTCGAACTTTTAGCAACAGTTCTTCTATCGTTGGCAGTGGGTGGTTTTCACGTTGTATAGCCGTATTTGCTCGGCGCATATCCACACATAATCGAATGTTGCCCCCGTTTTTTAGCACAGTGACTATAGGCGAGATCCAGTTAGAAGGACCTTTCACGGCTTCTATAATGTCCCTTTCTAGTAATTCTTTCAGTTTATTCTCTACTTTTTCTTCGAGTGGGATGGGAATTCTCCGATACGGCTGAGCAACGGGCTTCACTGAATCGTCAATCGGAATGGTAACTAAAATGCCTTTAAATTTTGGAAACGCCTCAGTTCCGACCTGGTTGATATCCAAATTGATCCGAAGTAGTCCCAATGAGGTTGCCGTCACACGTCTAAGTAGGTCACACGTACCGTTTCTAATCACGTAGAATGTTGTGACGTCCTGTGATGTTCCGGCAAGTTTTATCGTAGCTTTAAATGATCCTAACAGCTTCAGCGGTGTTGCACTCCCGTAAGCTACGAACGTTTTGTCAGGATTCGAATCTTGATTGGTAACCTGGCCGTTATTTTTCTTCATTCTTTCCCAGGTTTAGTCTGTTATAAGGTTGTGCTTACAGCCTGAATCTATCAACATCTCCACGTTGATTCCACCTATGTTACATGTAACCTTTGCGTCGCTGTCGATATTGAAAATGTAGGCGACTTTTCTTTCATCCGTGATTATGTTTGCAGTTTCCTCGATATTGTTTGTTGTCCTGCTTTTCTTCTTTATTCCGTGACTGTACGATGATTCTCCTCCTTCAAATTTCCTCTTCCGAGTTCGTCTTGTCCTGCATTGATCTCTGAAGTGTCCTAAGATGCCACATTTAAGGCAAGCCTTTCCTTTTGCTGGGCAGTTGTTGTCACGGGCCAAATGTCTGGAACTTCCACATCTACTACATCCAATTTTCTTTTTGTTTGCTTCTCTTTCCATGTTTCTGTACCTATTCTGTTGATTGACTGACTTTCTACAGGTTTCGTACTAAAGTTTCCTAATTGACGATCTAAGGCTACCAATGCATTCGCTTCCGCAATTATTTCATCTAAAGTGATCTTGTCTCCTGTTTTCAATATCTTCTTTCGGAGTTCTTCTGCTTTACCCTTTTCCGTTATTTGGTCTATGATATGTTCGTCTTCTTTTCCACCAAACTGATATTTCTTTGCCTGCAGTCGAAGTCTGATAAGAAATTTCTCGAACTTTTCATCCTGTTCCTCTTTTATGAGACGAAACAGGTGTCGCTCATACACTTTACTCTGTTTAGGTGCAAAGTAGTTGTCTAACTTTTCGATCGCGATGTTAAAAGTACGCCTTCAGTTGCATTAGCTCCCGGGATGTTATAGAAGTCTTCTTGTAACTCGGGACCACCAAAATGTAAAAGGCTAGCTATTTTCTTTGCCTCGGAGTCTATGCCTGCCGCTTCGAGGTTAAATTTTTAGACTTCTTTTCCATCTTTCCCAACGGACAGAGACTGAACCAACCTCCCCGTCACATTCGAACTTCTCTAGGGTGTACAGTGACATTTGGGGCTACCTGTTGACAAAGTAGTAACAATGTTGCATATTATAGATTTTATAACACGCTATTGCAATCTAATGCTAGTACTAAAGCGTCTACTGTACTTGACTGTACCTATGATATAGGTACCCGTATCTACACCCATAGACACATTCAGCGCTCATGACGACACTTACTCGTCATACTGTGCAGTACTGTGGCACTGGCACGTGAGTATTACCAGCGCAGCCGCCAAGCGGCGCTCCAAGTTGTACTGTTATACTACTTACATTTCATTGTACACTAATTCTTCATTCTGTTTTGATATTCTGCATTCATGTTTTGCATCACTTTATACTATTTTTTTCTTCTGTTTTTGATTTTCTGCATTTATATTTTGCATCACCTTTATTTCTATAGGATCCTGTAACGTTTTTACACAATAACATATCATTTTACTTCGTATTTTCACACTATTTATCACTTTTAAAATAGCTGTCAATGAAGTCTTACCTTTTATGGTCTTTTATTGAATTCTCTGTAACTCTACAATTTCAGGCTTCATGCACGCAGCCGTGCATAAGTTTTTCCTATGTGAATCATATCTCAATTCATACTTAAATGTAATAATTTCTTAATAAAAGTCCAAAAACCAAAAATTGGTTTTTATGACAACTACTATTTATACCGTTGTCATGGCAATTTTTATTCAAATTCGTTACCGATATGATGTTTTATCTCGATATTTTCACATAAATACTCTTTTGCTCTAGATCATTTACAATAAATTTCCTTTTAATTTAAATAATTTTTCCGTTCTCTCTAGAAAGATATAAAAGCCGAACAATCGGTGAAGAAACGCAGTCTTGCTTCAGTTCTCGTATCGGAAGCATCTTCTAAAGGCCTTATCCCGGGGCCGCTCAGCCCCGGGATCCTGCAAGCCTCTATCCTGCCTGAAGCCACTGGACTCTACGAAACGTTGCTCTGCCTGAAGTCGCCGAGATCCCACAAGTCTCTACTCTACCTGGAGTCGCCGCAACCTACAAACCTCTGTTCCGCCCGAAATCACCGGAACCTACAAACCTCTGTCCCGCCTGCAGTCACCGGATCCTGCAGGCCACTGCGCTGTCTGAAGTCGCTGAGGATCCTGCAAGCTCCTGTCTGGGCTGAAGTCGCCGATCCTGCAATCGCCGCATTCACCTGAGGTCGTCGCCTAGAGACGCCCACGCCTACCCACCTACGCCGTGCGTGCTCGTTCCAGGCGCTGAGAGCACGCTTGGGATCTTCGGACTCAGCTACGACATAAATCTTTTTTTTATTACCTTTTTTTTTAAAAATAATTTGTAAATCACATCATCCATCCTCACATTCATACTCCATTTTTGATATATAAAATTGTAAATACTCTTTTAAAAACTTAAATATATTATTGTCTTGGTCTATTTGGTTGTTTTGCTGATCGTAGGTTAGGTTTTCCTTCTCTTTTAATTGTCGCTTCACGACAGTTTGGCGCCCAACGTAAAAGTCATCTTTCTCTCTTAATTCTTCACCTTTACTGCGCCTTGTCTAGTTCCTTTTGATTTAATTGCTTTCCCTTTTGTTCTTAACTTACTATTCATCATTCATTTACACATCCTTTTCATACCTTCAAAATTCTAAAACAAAACTTCTTCTAGTTTTTCAACTTATTTGGATTATATTTAGGCCTACAAATAACACTTCATTTACATTTATCACTCTAAGTTACATTCATCACTATAATATTTTTTATTCTAGATAACTTAGAGGTACGATTTTTAATAATATTTTTTATTTCTTAAACTTAACTTTACACGTAATTATAACAATGAAAAGGGTTATTAAGTACGAATTCCTTAACAAGGCCGAACTTGAATACGAAGTGAAGATTAGATGTGAGGAACCAGCTAATACTGTTTTGCTTCTAAAAAAACAAGTTTTACGTTTAGTTGCGAATTCTCACCCTGAAGATATTCTGACTTCTCCAATTCCGATCGAGGATGACTTGTCTCAAATTGATTCTACATTGACCTATCTGGACTGTAAAATTAAAAAAAATTTACAAGGTGAAACCAAATATTTACGACTAATAGAAACTTTTATTAACCATGTTTTTTACAGATTAGAGCGAATAGATACTGACTTATATCCAGACTTTAAAGCTAATTTCGAGACTTTGAAGATGAAATATGACGCTATGGCTAAACAATTCGAATCCTTGACTCCACCTTCAACTGAAAATGACGTTCCATCACTTGACCCTCCTGATGACCCGACTGTTACGGTTGACCCGACTGTCACGGAACTCCCTCTTGTTTCTCGAACTTCTATTCAGGTCCATACCCCGTATCCTCCACCACCACCTCAATCTTTTTCTCCATCCAACGTCTTCAAAGATCTGAAAAGACACACCTTCAATGGTAAAAGCTGTCCAAGATCCTTCCTTCAAAAACTGGAAGAATACTGTATAGCTCGTGGCTTGTCCAAAGACTTGTTGATTTCACAAGCGTTTGAAATTTTCACTGACAATGCTCTTCATTGGTTCAGATTTAAATATAATCAGAATCCAAACTTAACGTGGAACGAACTTTCTTCATTATTAATCAAAGACTTTGGTGGTTTTGATTATGATCACAAACTTTTAGAAGCGATTAGGAATCGAACTCAAGGTCGAGATGAACCTATTGTCATCTATATTTCCATCATGTCTGGAATGTTTTCTCGTCTTTCGAAGAAACTTTCTGAAACAGAACAATTGGAGATTATTTTGAGGAATATTCGCCCATGTTATTCTGTCTTCGTAGCTCTAAAAGACATTGACTCTATCGACTCTCTTTTGGCTACTTGCCAAAACTATGAAAAATTCCTAGACAGAGACAAACAATTTAAAGAACCAAATGTACAACAAAGTCCTCTTATTTCTGAATTCAACTTCAAGCAATTCACTTCAAGTTCAGTTGACTCTTCAAATTCTTCTAATAACTCAAGACCTTCTCCTCCCCTCATGAATAAATTCACTTCATCCTACAAATACCCTTCTAGGCAAGTTAATAGTCTCTCTCAAACCAAAGCTCCTCAAGAAAGCTCCTTTTGTGTTCGCTGTCGTAAACAAGGTCATTCTTTAAACACCTGTACTCAACCACGATTCGTGATTTGTTTCAAATGTGGTCTTAAAGGTTTTAAAACTGCAGATTGCCCTACTTGTTCTCCCAAACCTAATACTAGTTCAAAAAACTAACTACTGACTTGAAAAGTAACTTAAACTTTGATAACGACGATTGGACTAATTGGATTAAAACAATTCAAAACTTCTTTTCTTGTTACAAAATCTCTTCTACACTCTACTCCAAGGAACAAGATCTTAATCGTCCATTCGTTAATGTCAAAATTTATAACTTAACTTTATCTGGTTTACTAGATTCTGGCAGTTCAGTAACTATTCTGGGTAATAATTCTCATTTGGAAATTCTTAAACTGGGCTGCAAACTTTTCAAGTCAGATCTTATTACTGTCTCTACTGCTAATAATCAAAAAATTAATTCCTTGGGTTATTTTGACTTACCTGTTCATTTTAATAATCAAACTCATTTAATTAAAGCTTATGTTTTCCCTGAAATATTTCCTTCGCTAATATTAGGTATTGACTTTGGAGAAAATTTAATCTTTTACCTAGTGTTTTATCTTCTCTTAACTTTACAGAATCTAAATGTTCTGCTATCGAAACTAAAGATACTAAAGTTTTACCTTATGAGCATTTAACTCCTAACCAAAAGAACATCGCTAGCGACATCATCCAACGCTTCAAAACAATTTCTTTTGAGGAAAAAGGTATAAGCACACATTTAATCACCCACAAGATTGATACTGGTGATTCTCTTCCAATCAAACAAAGATGTTATAGACTGTCTGTATGAAGTTGACAAGATGCTGGGATGGAAGGTCATTGAACAATGCGAAAGTCCTTGGTTATCTCCAGTTCTCATCACTCCGAAGAAGAATGGTGAATGGCGTTTCTGTGTTGACAGCAGGAAGCTTAACTCAATTACACGTCGTGATGCTTATAAGTTGCCACTAATAAGCGAAATTTTGGACAACCTGAAGAATGCCAAATACTTATCAAGCATTGACATTGCAAAAGCATTTTGGGAAATTCCCTTGAATCCTGCGGATAAAGATAAAACTGCCTTTTATGTACCTGGAAGAGGTATGTTTAGATTTAAAGTAATGCCTTTTGGCCTCACCAACTCACCTGCAACTCTACAAAGATTAATGGATATGCTGTTTACTCCTGAATTTGAGAACAAGGTATTTTGCTATCTGGACGACATTGTTATTATTAGTGAGACTTTTGATGAACACATATCGCTTCTCATGAAAGTTCATGAAAAACTATCATATGCCAATCTAACTATTAACTTTGAGAAGAGTCAAGTCTTCAAGAAAGAACTGAAATACCTTGGTTTTCTTGTGGACGAGTATGGTTTACGTGCAGATCCAGATAAAATAAAAGCTATTTTAGAATATCCTGTACCTACTTGCAGAAAAGAAGTACGAAGATTCATAGGCACCTGCAGCTGGTTCAGAAGATTCATTCCAAACTTTAGCACTATTGCCTCTCCACTCAACCAACTAACCTGTTCCGGGAAGAACGCTCCTAAATTTTTATGGAATTCACAAGCTGCAGCTGCTTTCCAGAAACTTAAAGAAGCCTTGGTAACTGCTCCTGTCCTTGCTTGCCCTAACTTCGAACTACCCTTCTCTGTACATTGTGATGCATCAAATTATGGCATAGGAGCAATGCTTACCCAACAACAAGATGATAAAGAAGTCGTGATTGCTTACATGAGTAAAGCACTAAATAAAAATCAACGGAACTACTCAACTACTGAAAGAGAAACATTGGCTGTAATAAATGCATTAGAACATTGGCGATGTTACCTAGACAATGGTAAAGAATTTACAATATATACTGATCATGCTGCGCTTAAATGGTTTCAGAATTTATCAAACCCATCAGGAAGACTTGCTCGCTGGACTTAACGCTTATCATGCTTTAACTTTGTCATAAAACATAAAAAAGGAAAGGATAACGTTGTTCCAGATTTATTATCAAGACATAAAAATCAAGAACGTCCTAATACACGAGAAACTTCACCTCAAGGCGTACATCCCATTACGATTGAAGAACCACCTGATCGTAGACTTGAACACTACAACAAAATTTTTCTCGGATGTTCCAACAATCCAGACGCATATCCCAACTACACTATCAGGGATAACAAACTTTACCGCTGTATCCATTCTCCCGATCGTCTAAACGATGACTTTATTTGGAAAGAAGTTCCACTACCTCAAGATAGACAGGCACTTATTGAAGCTAACCATGGTTCCCCTTCAGAACTCCATCTTGATATATTCAAAACATTCAAGAAAATATCATTAAAATACTATTGGCCTGGTATGTTTAAGGACATTGCTAAATTAATCTCGACTTGTGAAACCTGCTTAACCTACAAACACCCTAATCATTCTCCCTATGGTCTTATGGGTAAACCCAAACTTTGCTCCAGACCTTTTCAAACTATATCCTTAGATCTTATGGGTCCATTGCCAATGACTCGAAGACGAAATCAGTATATTCTAGTGATTAACTGCAATTTTACTAAATATACTATGATTTTTCCCCTTAAACGTGCTACTTCAGCTAATATTATTAATGTTTTGGAAAATTCAGTTTTTCTAGTTCATGGCATTCCTCAAACTATTATAATGGACAACGCTGTTCAATTTCAGTCGCGAGAATTCCACTCATTTTTAAATTCTTATAATGTTCCTTGTATTTTTCACACAGCTTTATATTGTCCTCAGGTTAATCCTACGGAGAAGTTTAATAGCACAATTATTACAGCTCTAGCATCTCTAGTAGGAGACGATCATAGATCCTGGGACAACCATCTTGCTAAGATTCAGTACGCAATGAACAGCGCTACAAATGTAGCTACTGGTTTTACTCCAAATTTTTTAGTCTTTGGTAGGGAAACAATACCTTGTGGTTCCTTCTATACTCCAACTCAGAACCTCGAGGAATTGGTATTTATGCCTCGTGATATTTACGCGTCTAATGCTGGTCTCCTCTCATCTATATTTCACAAAGTTCAAACTAAACTTCACATAGCTCACGCTAAAAATAGCGCTCGCTATGATCTTCGTCGGTCTTTTAAAGAATTCAATGTGGGAGACACTGTTTGGCGTAAAAACCATGTTTTAAGCGATGCCGGCGCATACTTTAATGCTAAACTTGCCCCTAAGTTCATCAAGTGCAAAGTGATAGCTAAACTGTCACCACTAGTCTATGTGCTTGAAGACCCTAATGGAGTTAGAGGCAAGTGGCACATTAAAGATGTAAAATCATAAATTTCCTAACTTTTATTTACTATTAATTTGTATATATGTATAAATATCACCATCATTTTCACCTTATTATTTTTATTTCTTTTAATTTGTTTGTTTGTTTGATGATCCAGTGTTCTTCAACACATCTTGCTTTAGGACCTCGAACTTTCGTTGGTTAATCGTCACTTTTTATTTTTATTTCAGACACATCTCGTTGGTGATGTTGCTGATCTCTGGCTTTGAGCTCTACCGCTCTGGCCGTTCTTAATCTTTACTTAAGTCATAGCGACTAAAGCTTACTTGAGGTATTTCTTTACCTTTATCTTCACTTGGGAGCAGCTGACTACTCCCTTAATTTTTATCTTCATTTAGGAGCGGTTGACAACTCCTTAAATAAGCCTGAATGTCCTTTTGAAAACACACTTCTAAGAGTGGTGTTTCTTCGACTAATTTTTTTTCCCACACAGGAGCGGTTGACTACTCCTTAAATAAGCCTTAATGTCATTTTGAAAACACACTTTTAGAGTGGTAGTCATTGAATGTGAACTCCACCCTTACCTGAATGCAGATGATGAATGTAAGAGAAAGTATATCTGATTTTGACTGGTGATGTCTGTTTCTGCAAAGCTGTGTTTTTATGGTTTATTTTAGAATGTATATATCAAAATTTTTGCTGAGTCAAAAATTTTCCAGGGTCGGGGGGAAAATGTAGTGTTATACTACTTACATTTCATTGTACACTAATTCTTCATTCTGTTTTGATATTCTGCATTCATGTTTTGCATCACTTTATACTATTTTTTTCATTCTGTTTTTGATTTTCTGCATTTATATTTTGCATCACCTTTATTTCTATAGGATCCTGTAACGTTTTTACACAATAACATATCATTTTACTTCGTATTTTCACACTATTTATCACTTTTAAAATAGCTGTCAATGAAGTCTTACGTTTTATGGTCTTTTATTGAATTCTCTGTAACTCTACAATTTCAGGCTTCATGCACGCAGCCGTGCATAAGTTTTTCCTATGTGAATCATATCTCAATTCATACTTAAATGTAATAATTTCTTAATAAAAGTCCAAAAACCAAAAATTGGTTTTTATGACAACTACTATTTATACCGTTGTCATGGCAATTTTTATTCAAATTCGTTACCGATATGATGTTTTATCTCGATATTTTCACATAAATACTCTTTTGCTCTAGATCATTTACAATAAATTTCCTTTTAATTTAAATAATTTTTCCGTTCTCTCTAGAAAGATATAAAAGCCGAACAATCGGTGAAGAAACGCAGTCTTGCTTCAGTTCTCGTATCGGAAGCATCTTCTAAAGGCCTTATCCCGGGGCCGCTCAGCCCCGGGATCCTGCAAGCCTCTATCCTGCCTGAAGCCACTGGACTCTACGAAACGTTGCTCTGCCTGAAGTCGCCGAGATCCCACAAGTCTCTACTCTACCTGGAGTCGACGCAACCTACAAACCTCTGTTCCGCCCGAAATCACCGGAACCTACAAACCTCTGTCCCGCCTGCAGTCACCGGATCCTGCAGGCCACTGCGCTGTCTGAAGTCGCTGAGGATCCTGCAAGCTCCTGTCTGGGCTGAAGTCGCCGATCCTGCAATCGCCGCATTCACCTGAGGTCGTCGCCTAGAGACGCCCACGCCTACCCACCTACGCCGTGCGTGCTCGTTCCAGGCGCTGAGAGCACGCTTGGGATCTTCGGACTCAGCTACGACATAAATCTTTTTTTTATTACCTTTTTTTTAAAAAAATAATTTGTAAATCACATCATCCATTGTAAATACTCTTTTAAAAACTTAAATATATTATTGTCTTGGTCTATTTGGTTGTTTTGCTGATCGTAGGTTAGGTTTTCCTTCTCTTTTAATTGTCGCTTCACGACAAAGTGTTAACATAAAATTTGAACCCGTGTAAGGTTCGCAATTTAATGCTATGTAGGTATGTACGCAATTTAATGATATGTAGGTATGTACGCAATTTAATACTATGTAGGTATGTACGCAATTTAATGCTATGTAAGTATGTACGCAATTTAATGATATGTAGGTATGTACGCAATTTAATACTATGTAGGTATGTACGCAATTTAATGCTATGTAAGTATGTTCGCAATTTAATGCTATGTAGGTATGTACGCAATTTAATGATATGTAGGTATGTACGCAATTTAATACTATGTAGGTATGTACGCAATTTAATGCTATGTAAGTATGTACGCAATTTAATGATATGTAGGTATGTACGCAATTTAATACTATGTAGGTATGTACGCAATTTAATGCTATGTAAGTATGTACGCAATTTAATGCTATGTAGGTATGTACGCAATTTAATGCTATACCGGTAAATTTCCTCAATTTAATGCTTTTATTATCTATCTCATACCGCAATTAAATGCTCAGTCACAATTGAATGCCCAACTGCAATTTAATGAGGAATGTAGGTTGACAAATATCTAGGTATATCACTCGCCTGATGTACACCCGTAGAAACCTAGATACCTAAAACTCAAAGGGAGGATACCTACGCAACTCACGGCCAAGTGAGTACCTAGTTATTTCACTTTTCCTTCTATTTTCCTTAGTCAAAATGTCATATACAGTCAACATCAGTTAGTAACGATGATAACCTTAAATACACCTTTATTTTGTAGGTAAGTAACTGATTAATACTGTGGATCAATTCGTTAACTTTAGAATAATGAAAGGATAAAGAAAAATGTTTATTCTGTACAACAAAACACACTGTAAATATTAAAATTAGAATTACCCTTATTAAGTGGCGAAGCTTGCGTAGACACTTATTGATTTCACGATGTCTGTCCGTCTGTCTGTCTGCCCGTCTGTCTCACGATTATCTCAAGAACGGTTTCGAATTTTCAAATTCTGTTTTCAGCAATCGATTACTGATCACCCAGGCATCTGAACCTCCTATTTTAAAACTGATTGCTCAACGGAAACCGTTAGAAACCGCTACATAGCTGATTGCTTCGCCACTTTGCTAGGCTGTTAGCTTGCTAGGTTTATTGATTTCACGATGTCTGTCCGTCTGTCGGTCTGTCCCACGATTATCTCGAGAACGGTTTCGAATTTTCAAATTCTGTTTTCAGCAATCGATTACTGATCACCCAGGCATTTGAACCTCCTATTTTGAAACTGATTGCTCAACAGTAACCGTTAGAAACCGCTACAAAGCTGATTACTTCACCACTTTGCTATGCTGTAAGCTTGCTAGGTTTATTGATTTCACGATGTCTGTCCGTCCGTCCGTCCGTCTGTCCCACGATTATGTCGAGAACGGTTTCGAATTTTTAAATTTTGTTTTCAGCAATCGATTACTGATCACCCAGGCATCTGAACCTCCCATTTTGAAACTGATTGCTCAACAGTAACCGTTAGAAACCGCTACAAAGCTGATTGCTTCACCACTTTGCTATGCTGTAAGCTTGCTAGGTTTATTGATTTCACGATGTCTGTCCGTCCGTCCGTCTGTCTGTCCCACGATTATCTCGAGAACGGTTTCGAATTTTTAAATACTGTTTTCAGCAATCGATTACTAATCACCCAGGCATCTGAACCTCCTATTTTGAAACTGATTGCTCAACGGCAAAAAAAATCTGATTGCTTCGCCACTTTGCTATGCTGTTAGCTTGCTAGGTTTATTACTTGTACAAAGTGACTAAAAGCCTCGTATTCAACACAGACATCTCAAGTACAATCTGTACTATTTATATTCTGTAGTCTGTGATTTCAATGGTTCATGCCATTGAAAACACAGACTACAGAATATAATTTTTATAACTTGTATTATCTATTATCAAAGCTACAATTTAGTTATTTACAATCTAAAACTACAAAACGCTGCATATAGATAGTTTAAATAACCACTGTATTATTTTTCCAATCTCCTAATTATAATGACAATAAAGCCTTACGTCCCATCTGCGTAAGAACAGGTCGTTGCTCAGCAAAATCGCTGTGACTTCGAACGAACCTATAGTAAACAGCAATACTTATAGTAACTATTACCTACCTACAGTGATTAACGAAACTCGTGAAGTTCTGTGGTTAATTTTACCTAATAAAATCTTATACAGCTATATGGGTTATAAATACTGAGACTCAAACTCAAGAAGGTAGGTAACTTATAGGATACTCACATAATAATCACTTGATTAAAGCTTGGTAGTTTTATTCAACGACTGTAGTCGGATTTCTGTATTTTGTAATGTAACGTTCTTAAAATACTCACAGTTTATCTCGTCGCCACATGTAATGTACTGTTGATCCCAGGGATTAATATTTAGAAAGAACAAGTAACACTATTTTAAGTAGTATATATTACAAGTAACACTATTGTTATGTACTGATATCGGCTCGTAGTAAGCGTCCACGTCTTCTCCCTGCAGCGGTCGGTCGGGCAGTGCCGCCCCGCCCCGCGATCCCGCGCGTCCGCTTCTCGAGACGACAGAGTTATACACCACTATAAATGTCTATACGCTACAGTTACTTAATCTGCGAGTGACTGTGGTGTTAATAATACAAATAATCCTGATAATTGCACCTTTCACAGATAAATTCTCAAGACATCGTCAATGTTATGACGCGTTTGTTTTGGTTATAGTTTATGTTATATACTGTGTAAAATATATAATGTTTTCAATTATTTTGTTAATTCTGATACTTTGAAAAAAGTCACGTTGATAATTTGCATGAATTTGGTAAATATATTTTATTAGAAAATATTTTACATGTGCGCTAGGGATTGACTCTACTGATATACATAGTTGAAATTATAAATTAATGTCGATATTTATCTTGAATGTTTATAATAAATCGATAGACTTGCGCACACAACAAGAAAGTAAATCCTCGGTTTGCGTTCTAAAATGTAATTTTATTTTGCCTTTTGTCAAACAGATTCCCTCCGGATTCTATAATTAGCAAATATGGTTAACGTTAATTGGACGGGTTGGTTGGAATCCAAAGAAGAACTCAACAATTTGCGGCAAACATTTTCTTGAGAAGTATACAATAAAAATTTAAATAAAAACAATTTTATTAAAAGGAACCATTCCTACATTTGTAGCAGTAAGTATAATATTGTTACAGTACGACTTCAAAAATTTAACTTCAAAAATGTAGGTAAAAATAGATATAGATTTTTATACATTATAAAACTGTAGTATATTAAAAGTAAAAAAAATTGAGATTATCCTATTAAAGCAATTATGAATGCAACTGAGTATCTATTCATTAACCAAAAAAATGTGCAACCTTACTTAACCAACCGCACCTCACGGTCTCATTAGTGCAATATTTATAGCATCACGTTATTTTTCCTAAGGGGTTGAGCGGAGCCTCGGATTATATATCCAAGTCACAATGATAAAACTTTTAATGGAGTTAAATATAGATATTTAGTAATGCTTCTGAAGCGCCGCTAGATTCCCGCGCATGAGACGCGTAGTTCAGTTTGACAGGATAGTATAAATTCCATAGTATTTGATACTCACAACGCCCGATGCCTGATTTATGCTTGGTACCCAACGACAGTGTGTCGAGGGCTAAATAGCATGGTTCATTGCCTACGGCGTTATGCGTAGAGTAGAGGAGATTATGGTTTATTAAAAGATGCGCGGATCAATAGTTCTGCGAGAATAAGTTGCACTTGTCACATTCAGTCCATGGATGGGTCACCGTTTTCGTAACATACCGAAATTGAGAGAATAGACAGTGCATCCGTATCCTCAGATACCTGGTACACTTTCATTATCTACTGCGTATTTGGCTACCCTGTGTAACATCATTATGTTTTTAAATTCATGCAGCTAACATAATAATAAGTATATTAGTTTTCAGGGGCAGGTGAAAGAAAGAGAGAGTAGCCACATAAACATATTGGCCTTTAAACATAGCTAAGTTGAACTGATTCCTACAAATTTCCTTACTTAAATTATTAAGTTTAAATGCATATTTAAGTCGAATGTTAAAATTATTTTCATAATGTATTTAATTATTAATTATCAAATTTTTGTTATTATAATAATAATAGTTATATGAAAAATTAAGCAGCCATTATTTACTCCGCGTCCCCGTTTTTTATTTCAACTGCAAAACATTTTATAAAGTATAAATAGGTTTTTACTTACTCGTATTTAAGTATCTACCTATTTATAGTTGATTAACGTTATGTTAAAAAAAAACAGGGGAAACTGTTCAGGGAAGTGAAGATTTCTCTAAAGGTCATACATAATTCGAACATAGAAATTTCCGATCTGATTCTTGGAGGCAATTGTTTAAGATTATCGGTAGACTCACCTCCTTATTTTGTCCATTTTGAATTAAAATACGAGTACAACAAAAGGCAGGTAGGTGCAGCTGATTCCCGGGAACATATAATTTTAATATTTTTTAATTATTTTAGAACTATCAAGGTAAAAATTCAGTTAATTTTTGAGTTTTTTCTGTTTCGTAAATTAAACATTTTTTTTTTACCACTTCCTTAGCAATTATTTTTCGATAGTCCTTGTAAGTAAAATGCAGATCACTAGCTAACGCAAACAATGACAAATCAAAATTGGTTACACATTTTCAGACTGTCAGGTCGTCTATACGCCAGTATATTCTAAGTCTATGTGTTATGTAAAGGAAGGAATAACAATGAAAAGGAAATAATAAATAATATTGCTTAAAATACTGAGCTAAAAAGTGACGTGGTTAAGTTGCATAAAGAATATACATTTGTTTTAAAAGAAAGGGATCTTCTAAAGTATTAAAACCCTCCACAAAAATCTATTTGACTGATGATGATCATGTCACATCAAGAACAGCAGCAAGGACTACCTGCAGTAGAAGAAATTAATAAAATACATTAAATTAATAACAATATTAGAAAACTGCAAAAATTAATTAAAACTAAAATGAATGTTAGAAATTAAATAAATGTATGCAAAGAAAAGCAAGAACTAATTAACAAACTTAAAATATATTCAGTTGATGTGGAAAACCTGAATCACTGTTATGAGACTGATATAGTGTCTAAATTCAACAATTTTGTTACTTAAAAACTCCATAAAACTTTACTTTATACGTGGTAGAGCCATGTTGCAGCTATATTAGCAGTATAGTTGTAGCACGAATGGCTCGACTGGGGAAGGACCACGCTCTCACAGAATACCATCGTAAAATAGCAGTTTAAAACTGCCGTGTTTTGTATCGTGAGTGTAGAGAACCGGAGACCCTTTTTACTGGAAAAGGGGCATTCCATCTTAGTCCTCACAGGTGACAACACATCTGCACTTTGATTCGCAAACGAAGATAGATGTAGATGTCCATGGGCCACAGCATCCACTTACCATCAGGTGAACTGTGTGCTCGTTTGTCATCCTACCCTGTAAAAAAATACAAATTGTATCAAATAAATATGCATCGGCTCAAGATGAGATAAAAATACGCATATTGGCCATGAATGATGTGGTAAAATCATGTAAATATAATGAGGAGCGCTTTGACTCCTTAATAAAACACCCGAGTGAGTATCAGCGCTCCATACCAAGTTCATCGGGGACTATTTGAGTAAATAACAAAGTAAACAGTCAGGACTCATTTTTTTCACCTACACTTTATGATAGTTCCATGACAAGAGATATAAACTTAAAAATAATGTAAATATTAAAAAAATAAAGTTATTATGTATTGTAATGACTAAGGTAAAAGTTTGGGCATAATGTTAAATAACTGCCTAAAAGAATATGTGATCAGTAATTATTGCATGCCTGGAGCAGCCTTTAGTCATATAATGAATCAAGTTTTAGCAAGTAAATTTTGCCCTAATAGGACATTAATAATTCTTGTTGGGAGAAGAGGCAATGTAACAAAAAATCAATTAAAAGTTCAAAAGTTAAAGTTACAGCCTATGTACGTCCGACTGCTGGGCACAGGCCTCCCTTCATTTTTGAGAGGGTTTTAGGGCAAGGAAATGTCCCCCGCGCTGCCCCAATGCGTGTTCACATGGGTACTTCACATGTCTTCGAATTCTTTTTTCTTATTTCTCAGGCATGCAGAATAAACTACTAAAATATATTGATAATCTAAATACTTTAAATGTACATAAAATTATCTTGTTTACATTGCCTTACATACATGGTTGGCCGCAGGAAAATAAAATAAGATATGATTTAAATTTATTCATGAATAAATTTCATGTAATAATAATTTAAACTTGACATTAAATTGTTATAAATATAATAATAGAATTTATTTAATAAAGAAATATTTGACATAGATAGGTATTACCTATCTAAATATAATTTAAGACAGATAACAAATGTGCTATCTTATTGTTTATATATTATCTCAGCTAAGGACTTGACTACACAGACATCTGCTTCTTTTGAGCAGTATAATGACTTCATATGTAATTTGGAATCAATTCCAAGTAATTTAAATTAGGAAATGAGACAATAGAGGTAATCTCTAGTAGTTATAAAAATTTAAATAATTGGGAATGTAGCTTACAAATCTTTAATTGTATGACTCCACAGAGTGATAATGAAAATTGTTTACACCTGGTGCATCAAAATATGCAAGGCATGATCGGCAAAGAGCTAGAAATTAAGTTGTTCTTAAATAGCAACAATATTCATATTTTATGTATTACTGAACATTGGTTAAAAGCTTATAACTTATTGTTTAACTTCAGTAATCACCAGGTGGTCAGTTCTTTCAATAGAGAAACGGTTTTAAGAGGTGGTTCCTTAATATTAGCTAGTAAATTATTATCATGTAAAGAACGTGAAGATATTGTGAGCCTCTCTGTTAAGGGAACTGTAGAGATGGCATGTGGTGAGTTTGAGCAACTCATTGCTGTGAGGGTCTACAGACCCCCATGTTCTATATACGATACTTTTGAAAAAAATATAGAGGAAGTTCTTGCTAAGCTTAATAAACGGAATAAATCTGTTGAAATATGTGGAGACTTTAACATCAATCTCCTAGAAGCTAAATAAGCTAAAGCTAAAAAAGCTAAATATTAAATTGAGATCATTGTTTAAATCATATGATCTTTTTGATTTATTTTTAGAGCCAACGTGTATTGCTCAATCTAGTGTAACATGTATAGATATCATATTTACAAATGTGAAGCCGCATAAATTTATAATTGAAAAAATTAAGTTCTGATCACTGTGGACAATTAATTTCGTTACCTTATGCTCACAAATAGCAAGTAGATGAGTAAGTTGTGTTTGTTCCAGTAAATGCACGTCGCTTGGAGAAGTTTAGAAGTAACACAGTGAAAAAATTTCCATCACTTTCATACAAAAATGATCCTAATTTTTTGTATGGAACATTGTTTAACCTAATTTGCAATGAATTTAATAATATTTTTACTTCGAAAACATTTTCCTTGAACAGTTGGAGGGATTCAATGAATGGACTCCTAGTGTCTCTTATGTCTGTTATGGTGATCTTTACCATGAAATGTCATATAACCCTAGCGACGAATTTAGAGAATATGTACAAAAACATTCACAAATATTTGAAAGAGTGTGCTCCATAGCCAAGTCTTTGCATTTGAGCAACAAATTTAAGACGGCTTCTAGTAAAATTAAAATGACATAAAGTATAATTAAAAACGAAACTGATAAGATCAACTCTCTCAATTCAAACTACCAGTTAAGTTTTAACAACAAATTAACTGACTCAGATCAGGATGTTTCAATGGTTTTGAGAAATATTTTACTGATATTCCAATCTTAACGACTAAATCACTGAATTCTTCTCCTGCCGTCGCTGAATCATTACTTAAACAAAATGTAAAAGCGTGTATAAAGAATTTTACATTTGATAAAGTATCACCAAAAGATATTGCAAAATATTTTAAAATTATTGATATTAAGAAAACTGTTACAACGACAGTTAATTAGTTATGACGATGTAAATAATGCTCTATCGAAATTGGTACATTGGTTTAACGCCAACAATATGTTCTTAAACGGCAAAAAGACAAAGTGTATTAAATTTACAATACCTAATGTAAAACATTCGAATACCAATGTGCTGTTAAATGGGGAGGAGTTGAGTCTTGTGGATACCACTGTTTTTCTTGGTATTACTATTGACGCGAAACATCAATGGGGCCCCCATATATCTAAATTAGCAAGCAGACTTAGTTCTGCAGCATATGCTGTAAGAAAGATTAGAAGTCTCACAGATGTAGAGACAGCTAGATTAGTGTATTTTAGTTACTTTCATAGCGTAATGTCTTATGGAATTTTGCTATGGGGTAATGCGACTGATATTGAAGCTATATTTGTTTTGCAAAAGAGAGCCGTACGGGCGATTTATAACGTAAATTGTAAAGAGTCCCTCAGAGAAAAATTTAAAGAAATAAACATATTAACTTTTGAATCGCAATATATTTATGAGAATGTAATGTATGTGCATAAAAACATAAATAGCTTTAATAAGAATAAGGATGTGCATACTTTAAATACTAGGAACAAACATAAGCTTGTAATGCCAGTTACTAGACTCCACAGAATCAGTAATTCATTTATGGGGCAATGTATACGCTTTTACAACAAAATCCCAGAACATATTCAAAGTTTGTCAATAAACAAATTTAAAAGTTTTATTAAAGAAAAACTGTACAAGAAGGGTTATTATAATATCAAGGAATACATGAATGAAAATAACCCCTGGGAATAGGGTGATCGCCACCATGCTGGTTCTATGAAAATATTATTTAAAAATTGTATAAACAAAATTATTGTTAAGTGAAATTATGTTTAAAAAAAAAGCCTCGCTGGGTTTCTTGCTGGTTCTTCCCAGGACTGAGGTATTTTCCGAACCAGTGGTAAATAAAAAATGACTTTCAATAAGTATTTTGTAATAATTAATATTGGATAAAAAATTATTCTATTCTATTCTGTTCTACTGCAGACCTGTGGGGGATTTTCGTTTAAATTATTGCGCCTCATCTAGCTATTATTTTTAATACTAGTATCGAATCTGGCGTGTTTCCTGATTTAATGAAGCTTAGTAACGTAATACCTTTATTTAAATCTGGTAGTACATTAGACCCCGCTAGTTTTAGACCTATTTCTGTACTACCAACACTTAGTAAAAAATTTTAAAAAATTATTCTTGATCAAATGTTAAATTTCTTTAATATAAATAATTTACTTCATAAAATCAATTTGGTTTAACAAGGGGTTGCTCGACATTTAATGCCGGTGTTGAGCTGATTAAATATATCTATAATGCATGGGAGAATTCACAGGATACTTTGGGTATACTTGGTGACCTATCCAAAGCCTTCGATTTTGTTCACCATGAAACATTAATTAGAAAACTTCAACACTACAGTGTAAGAAGTGATGCTCTTAAAATAATTATTTTATATTTAAGTAAGAGAACGCAATAAGTTGTCATTAATAGTATGAGCTCTTCCGGGTTGATGGTACAAATGGGTGTGCCTAAAGGCTCAATTTTCGGCCCCTTCTCTTACTTGTATACATTAATGACTTACCTTACATAGTAGGGGATAACCATGATATAGTATTATTTGCAGATGTCACTTCTTTAATTTTGAAATTAAGTCGACCATTACTATGTACTAGTATATATGACGAAGCAAATAATGCTATATCTAAATTAGTCAATTGGTTCATTGTTAATAATTTGCATTTAAATGGCACTAAAATGAAATGTATGAAATTCATGACTCAAATGTCAAACAATTATAAACTAATGTAATTTTAAATGGGGAGAAACTGACTCTTGTTGATATCACCATTTTTCTTGGAATCACATTAGATGCTAAGCTTCAATGGAGCCCTCATATATCAAAACTAGCAAGCAGACTTAATTCTGCTGCATATGCTGTAAAAAAGATTAGAAGTCTGTCTAACCAGTGTTGAAACAGCTAGACTAGTTTACTTTAGCTATTTCCATAGCATAATATCGAATGGTATTTTGCTGTGGGGACACGCAGCTGATACTGAAATTATATCTGTTTTGCAGAAGAGGGCCATAACAGCAATTTATGATTTAAATCCTAAAGAGCCGCTGCGACAAAAATTTAAGGAAATTAATATATCGACTTTGGCCTTTCAATACATTTATGAAAATGTAATGTACGTACACAAAAATAAAAGTAGTTTTACAAAATAAGTGATACTCATTCTGTAAATACTAGGAACACACACAAGCTAGTAGTACTAGTTACTCGACTCCATCGAGTGAGTAATTCATTCTTGGGGCGATGTATACCCTTTTACAACAAAATTCTAGAAAATATACAATATTTGACCTGCTCAAACTTCGAAAACTTCATTAAACTAAGTTTGTATTAAAAGAGTTATTATAATATTAAAGAATTTATGGATGATAATAACCCCTGGAAACGAGGTGATCATTACCATGTTTTTTGTAATTTGTTGTGTTGTTAGTTTGTATAACATACATGATTGTAAGCTGTTTTTTTAAAAAAAGTCCCGCTGGGTTTCTTGCTGGTTCTTCCCAGGACAGAGGTTTTTTTTCGAACCAGTGGTAATAAAACAATAGAGTGACTTTCAATAAGTATTATTTATAATCTATATTAAATAAAAAAGTTTCTGTTTCTGTACTATTTCTAATATAATTCTTTGCAACATCCCCACTATATAAAAAAAACAAATAAACATACATTATTAGCTATAATTATTTTATTTTTGAACAATACTAAGTGTTTGCATGAGAGTTCACTATGAGTATAGTATTTTATTGCTGACAATCCTTTAGTTAGCAGATCCCCAGACATACTAAAAGTTGGTAGGTACTTTGTTTCAATCTTCTTTTTGTTAATTACATCTCTATTGAAATTATATCTAACATCAATTTGTTTGGAACGCTTATGAGAACAATGGCTGCTTGCCATTTTCAATGCAGTCTGATTATTATTATATAGAACAATTTTATTGCAATAACCTATCAATTCACATTCTAAATTCTGTAAATATAAAGCTTCTCTGCACGCTTCTAAGAAAGCAATGTACTCTGCCTCACAACTACTGACTACACCTACTACTTCTTTGCTTTTTACTTTACCAAGAAATAGCAGATCCAGATTTTATGAAACAAAATCCCGTATATGAACATCTATCAATAGCATCACTGGCCCTATCTATATCTACAATACCTAGCAGTTCTGCTCCTTATTTGGAATATCTTAAGCAATTTTTTTTTTGTTTTCAACAAATACTTTAAAATTCTCTTGGCGTAATTCCATTGCAATTGTAAATAACAAATATTAAATTGACAAAGATAACTTACTGCGTATGCAATATCTGGTCGTGTCAAGACCGCTAAATACAGCAAGCTACCTATTAGTCTCTGAAAAGCTAAGTTATTATCACACATTACATTTCTCTACATTCAATTTACTTTCTATGGGTGTGTTTGGTAAATTACAATCAGTCATATTAAATTTATTCGCCAACTGTTCAATATAATTCTCCTGATCTATTGTAAGAACATTTTTATTTATGTTAATTTTCATGCTGAATAATGCATATACAATAATGCAAATACTGTTTAAATTGACCCAAATTTATGATCTTAAATTTCTGACTCAACGTCTTCTCAAAAAACTCAAAATCTCTATTAGAGACATAGGTAAGAAGGTGGAACCTACCCAGGTGAACTCCTAGGCAGAAATGGTTCTACCACGTAGTAGCTTATTTTAGCTTATTTTGGCTGCGACCGGATTGGTGTTAGCTTGATTAGGAAAAATCACACTTGCACAGAATACCACCGTGAAAAAAAGCATTATGTGGCTGTGTTTTGTATAGTGACTGACGAACCAGAGACCATTTAAACTTGTAACGTGTCATTTCGTCAGACCTTAGTAGGGACAACACATGAAATTTGATACTTGATCGGGGATATAATATGTAGATGCCTATGGCCCACAGCACCCACTTATGTCGACTGTGTTCATTCTATAAAGAAAGGAAACGATTTATTTCGTGCGCCAAAACTTAATCCAGTTTCTTCATGCTACATATATAAAGTAATTTACTTTTTACAGACATAAAAAGTTATGTACAATAGTCTCAAGTTTCTTTTATTTTATCGCAAATAAAAGTAACACTATCTAGAGGCCGCAACTTAACCTCACCCTAATTGCTATAACTTCGCTGTCAAACTTTTTATGAGGCACTATAAAAGAATATAATAAAGCTTTATTGAAATCTTAATAAATATTTCTTTCATTCTTTTCTTATTTACCCATCCCATTCCATCTATATTTAGGGTTATCTCTTTAATCTGTATTTAGGGCCTATCCCATTCTATGAAGGATTTACGATTAATGCAATACCAGATTTCACGTACCTTGGCCGCTGTTCCGCTTCGTCGATCTAAATAACTCATATACAACGTGTCCCAAAATTCAACGATAAGCCAACACCGGAGGATAGACCTGCCCCGGACTAATCGGGGAAAAAAAGAAAAAAAATATATCCCAATTATATATTAAGTTATATAAAAAAATGAAATTCTTTAGAAATTGAGACCGTTTATGATATTTTTCACTACCATGACCACAATTTTTTAAATATTTTTTTCTTTTTTTTTTATATGCAACCTGAATAGTAGTGCTATCTACCACAATATTCTTAAAAACTCCAGAATAACTCTCGTTTTATCACGAAAATTAATGAAACTTATTTTATTCCCTAAATTTTTTGAAGACTTTTACTTTTAACCAAATTTAACTTATCGTGGTGTAAAAAAAAAGTATGAACACTAGTATGGCAAGTTTTTTAAAAATTGACATACTATCGACTTTTGGCTTGGCTTTTTGGACTGGAATCGACCTGCAAACTTAACTGACCTGGCATTATTTGGACTGGAAGTGATCTGCAAACTGAACTGACCTGGCATTATCTTGGACTACGATTGTGTGTTTTGTGATTTAGAGTTCTGGCGCATTTTGGACTGTTTGGCGTTTAACATGCCGCAACCTTACACACCACAGGAATACGCTAATATGCATTTAATCTATGGAGAATGCCGATGTAATGCTAACGCTGCTAGCAGACTGTATCGAGAAAGATACCCAAATGCTCAAAAATATCCTGATGATCGAGTGTTTATTAATGTGCATCAAGCGTTTTCGGAGGGTCGTATGCCATCCAGTAGGAGAAGCGCTGGAAGACCTAGATTGGATCGTGATGAAGAAGTTTTCAATGAGATAGAAAATGACTCGACTACTTCGGTACGTGCCATAGAAGAAGCTACAGGAATCCCGAAAAGTTCTGCACATCGAATATTAAAACGTCACAAGCTTCACCCATATCACTACAGGCGTGTGCAGACGTTATTACCGCGGGACTATCCGTTACGGGTCACATTTTGCCGTGTAATGCTGCAAAGGCACAGTGAAGATCCCCACTTCCTAGACAAAATTCTATGGTCGGATGAAACAACGTGCAAGTAAGATGGGTATTTAAATCTTCACAACCTACATGGTTGGAGTTATGAAAATCCACACTTGATGAGACAAGACAAATCCCAATATCAATTTAAGGTTAACCTATGGACCGGCATATTAAATGGAAAAGTAATTGGGCCCTTTGAGTAACAAGGAAACTTAGATGGCAATAGTTATTTAAACTTTTTACAAAATGACTTGCAAGAATTGTTAAACGACGAACCCTTAAGTGATCTTCAAAACATGTGGTTCCAAAATGATTGTTGCCCAGCACATTATGCCCGTCCTGTGCGAGAATATTTAAATCAAGAGTATCCGGGGCGTTGGATCGGGCGACTTGGTCCTATCTTATGGCCACCCCGTTTACCCGATTTGAACCACCTGGACTTCTTCTATTGGGGTTGTCTTTAAAACAGGGTCTACTCAAAACCCATTGTGACATTGGAAGAGCTTCGTCGAAATATCACTCAGGCTGCTGATTACATTAATAGCAGAAGATATGCAAGACAAATAAAACGATCATTTTTAAGGCGATATCGTGCATGTATTAATGCTGGTGGCAAACAGTTCGAACATTTGCTATAATGTTAATAACTTAATAAATTATACGTGAAACTGTTTGTGCCATTTGTTTTGAAATATTAAAAATTTTTCAAGAACTAATACTTTTATTACACCCGACCGTCATTTGGCCCCTGTTAAGAAATAATAGGCCCATATTTTTTTATAACTTGTTTTACTAGAGTATTGCATATTAGCGTATTCCTGTGGTGTGTACGGTTGCGGCATGTTAAACGCCAAACAGTCCAAACTGCGCCAGAACTCTAAATCACAAAACACACAATCGTAGTCCAAGATAATGCCAGGTCAGTTCAGTTTGCAGATCACTTCCAGTCCAAATAATGCCAGGTCAGTTAAGTTTGCAGGTCGATTCCAGTCCAAAAAGCCAAGCCAAAAGTCGATAGTATGTAAGAGGGCCACGTAAGTTGAATTGGGAACGGTGCGCAGTAAACGAAGGAGCAGAGCGTACTGAACCGACTTGCTGAGAATAATAACAGCTTCTCTACCTGCCCTGTTGTTGTCTCTTTTTAACGTAAATATCTCTATCTATCTATCTCTCTCTAACATCTAAGGTATTAATGCCCCATTCGAATTCCTAGAAATTGTAACAGGAACCCATTTTGGGCATGTAGTAAAAGTGTTTACTGACAATTACAATTTAAGGAATTTGGCCCCTGTTTAGTGTGTTTTTATAACTTGTTTTCCTAGAGTATTATACCATTTTGGAATGTTGGTTAGTTGCGTCAATTTTTAAAAAACTTGCCATACTAGTGTTCATACTTTTTTTTTTACACCACGATAAGTTAAATTTGGTTAAAAGTAAAAGTCTTCAAAAAATTTAGGGAATAAAATAAGTTTCATTAATTTTCGTGATAAAACGAGAGTTATTCTGGAGTTTTTAAGAATTGTGGTAGATAGCACTACTATTCAGGTTGCCTATAAAAAAAAAGAAAAAATATTTAAAAAATTGTGGTCATGGTAGTGAAAAATATCATAAACGGTCTCAATTTCTGAAGAATTTCATTTTTTTTATATAACTTAAAATATAATTGAGATTTTTTTTTTCTTTTTTTCCCCGATTAGTCCGAGGCAGGTCTATCCTCTGGTGTTGGCTAATCGTTGAATTTCGGGGCACGTTGTATAAAACCCGTGACGTGTCACAGCTGTCAAAATTCAAACTGTTGTTAAGTATCAACGTTCTAGAACAAAATCGCGCGCATGACTTGCTTGCATTCGTCTAAGATTTCTCTTTATTTTCCATAAAACCTATACAAAATTGTTACTGTTCCGAAATCTAGACAATATTTTCTATTTTTTTTTATAACATTTATGTAATTTTATTAAAAATCAAAGTAGAAATTGAAACAAGAAATTGAGTTTTTCAAATTTTCCCCTACTATATTACATTAAAATTATTAGAAATTGGAATAAAGCAGAGTTCGTGGTTAGGAAATTATTTATTTTTATTGTTTATTTAATGTTTTGCAAGATATAGTAAATATGATATATTAAAATTTGGAATATGTAGTAATAACAAATATTTAAAAAATAAAACCACCCAAACGCGCACAACGTAGCAAATCAACTGTCATTGAATATTTTTATGCTTTATTTAGTTCGCATCTGATTAAATTTAGGATTTTTTTTATTTTAACAGTTTCAGTATTCACAAAAAATACAGCAAGTGCAAGAAATAAATAGTGTCAGTTATATTCTCAACAAAAAAAATTCCAAAAATATTACCGTCTCAGATATAGTAGATTTATAATGTAAAACAACAATAGAAACTACATTAAATTACCTTTAATTACAAGAATATTTGTTCTTCTTACTGTTTAAGTAATAAAATAACAAAGTACGAGTATCGTTATCTTTCCAACTACCGTTAAATTTTAAAAGAAAAATTCTCGCCGACCAGTACGTGTAAAGTTTAATTTCTCTTTGGTGTTATAGTATGTGCCAAATCGATTGAGAAAAACGGACAATGACCTTTCGGTCGTTTAACCAGGGGTTACAAACCTTCAATATATAGGCACATTTTATATGTAGTACTTTCTTTATTTATAATGATTTTTTAATAATGATTGATATAATATATATTTATTAACTATTATTAAAAAGTTATGTGAAAGATCGCTGTAGAAGAAAAATCATCTATTGTTATAAAGTACTTTATTCTTTAACAACAAAAAACATGTAATTTATAACACATATAAAGATTCGAGTGATAACGACACCGAATAAGTACGTACTTATGCAAAAGATAAAACTTTATTTTAATATTATATAAGAACTTTATTTTTATTCGGTGCAATCATCACTCGTATCTTCACTTGATGAACTATCTGTAACATTAATTATAAAGCGATCTGCAGTTTGGTCAATTCTATCATCCATGCCACGCATTTTTTGTTCAACCTTAAGGACATGCTGAACACAGTTTTTCCATTTATCTGGCGTGATTTGAGTTAAACCATCTTTAAGTAAATTTTTAACATCTTTTAACTTGAAAGTTGTATTTTTTCGTGCAACGTACCCTTTCACATCTGCCCACACAAGTTCAATGGGGTTAAGCTCACAGTGATAAGGAGGTAACCTTACCACTGTGATGCTTTTTTCTTTTGCCATCTCGTCGGTGACGTAACTTCGATAGTTATCTTTAACTGCCTTTATTTTTTCCATTAAGTGGGTCTTTGTGTCCGAGGGCACGTATGCGATCTGTTTAGATTCTAGCCATTCCTGCATATTTTGTTTCCGCCAAGACATTGTTGGGGTTTTTTCTAAACGTCTGGAGTGGTAACTAGCGTTATCCATAACTATGACATCGCCGCTTTGCAGTTTTTCTATTACTTTTCTAAACCAGTCCTCGAAATGGAGAGCGTCCATACTCTCATGGTAGTCACCAGTAGATGATGATTCAAATACCCAATCACATCCCTCCAAAAAGCCATTTTCATTGCCAACGTGTACAACTATTAATCGCTTTCCTTTACCCGAAGGGGCTTTCGCGCCAGTAGAGTAGCCTTCTAACCGTGATTGACGAGAAGATTCAATTGTGGTGTCTTCCCATACCTTTCCCATAGTATGACCTGCGTTAATCCATGTTTCGTCAAGGTAAAAAATGTTACGTCCCTCGTTTCTTAATATTTGTATTTCTCTCAAATATCTGGTACGCCACAGAACTATCTCTGGGCGATCTATTAGACCACTTTTTCTGTTTCTCTTTATATATTTGAATTTTAAATGGCGCAACACACGTCGCAGGGAAGTTTTGCTCAAGTTTGGCAACTGGTCATCTTGATTTATACTGAGCAAAATTTTGTCTAAAGTCGGTAATTCTCCTGCAAGAAAGAACTGATGCACTTTCGCTCTTATAGCCGATTTATCAAAATCGTCCAACTTGTCAATTACAGACTTTTTTCTTTTATTAATTATTCCCTTTTCTGGTATTTTATGGGAATCTCTATACACGCTTAATACGCGATATATAGTGCTCTTGCTGACTCCTGAGATCTCCGAAACCTTTTCTACCATATTAACGTTTGAAGGATACACGTCTTCGGGCCAGGTGTTTTTGACATATTTGTATACATTAATGATAATCTCTTGTTCCCCGACCGACAAAGTGGTAGGTTTTCTCTTTTTTACTGGTGACGTTAAAGGTGCTCCAGAAGATGGGCCTGTAAATAAATGACAAAAATATACTACCATAGTACTACATCACATAAATACATATTGTTTTAGAAAATAAATACCACATGGTCACATAAAAAGAGCGCTTTAAGAAATAGAAAGGCTACGTCGTCGCATTTGTACCTATTTGTACGTACCTGCTACGTTTATTATGGGTCGGCGACGTCTCTTTCCACTTGATGTTGAAGGACCGGGTCCTTCACCAAATTCTCCTGAACTCATGTCGATTAGTAACGACCGTCACAGTAAAACTAATATAACAGATTCAAAAAACAAAAACTTAACGATATAACAAATTTAACAGTAAAAACTCAACTAAAACAATGCAATGAATGCTATGAATTACCCGAGACGTACACACGCAAGCGCTATCCGAACACGAATGAAAACAAAATGGCGGACCGGCCCAAAAAAGGTGACGCATCTCTGGCTGCCATTGTCACGTTTCTTTTAGAACGAACTGACGTAACGCGCGTTTTGTTTATTTTAAAGGGATGAATTTGCAAAAGCTCAATATGGTGATTATATTGCTTCAAATATTTTTTTAATATGAAACTGTTATTAAATGAATTGCTGCGTTACTTACCATAAATTGAAATATAAAATATAACACATTTTTCGCGATGTACCGTAAGATTTTACTATGTTTATAGGAACCACAGACAATATTATTTAAGAAACAAAAAAACAAAACATATGTGCTGACCTAGAAGTGGGAATAATATCAATATTTAAATATTGTTATCACATCTAAATTGAGATTTTGTAAGTTACGCCTTTTGACACTCGGCTCATATCTGAGGTCGTACGTGTAAAGTTTAATTTCTCTTTGGTGTTAGTCACGAATCGTGATTAAAATTAAAGTTTATAATATTACTCACACAATTCAATGATAATTTTAAAATGCATTATAGGGAAAACAAAAAGATATTTAAAATAAAACTTCGGGTATCGGGCCGTTTTTACACTTCGTCAAATAAAATGTTTAACTAAATAAATAACTTTTTTTAAATAAGCTTAAATTTAATTAAATATCAAACTACTGTAATAAATATTTTAACTGCACCAACACTTAAATGTTACTTTATGGATCTGATTATAATATAATTTTTTTACCAATACAAAAATAAACTTTTGGAGACCATACTCGGTAAAGTAGTTATGAATTACACAAATTTTAAATAAGAAACACCGTAAAATCTTATTTATTTTATTAGGTACTAGCGAAAAAAGTTTGCATCTCGTAAGTAACAAATATGCGTACAATATAAATAAGGAGCATTACAGTATTTCTGGATATTTGATTATAAGATTCTAGACTTCAAGCTTTTAAGGTTGTAGACTTCTAAAACGTATGCAGCATTACTTCATAGATTACAGCAACAAAATTGTAATTTCACAAGACTTGTACTTTTACACTTGTACATTTAAAAGAAAATTTTAGCGATTTCTGCCTGATAAATCAAGCATGAAAGGACACTATAATTGTTGAAATAAATTAGATTGTAAAATATTTCTTAAACTTCTTCTTTTTCTTCTGGTCTCTCTCCGACTAGCGAAGGTTGGCAGTCAGCTTAGTGAACTCCGCTATTTTCTTCTCGAGGTAAAATAGTTAGGCGGTACTCGCCATTCCCGTCCACTCTCGGATGTTACATACCCATGACTTTATTCTGCGACCGATGCCTCTTCTTCCGGCAACTATTCCCTTCGAAATGAGTTTTTGGAGTTCGTATTTCTCGCGTCTGAGAACTTGCCCCAAATATGCGACTTTTATCATTTTGACGGTCTACATAAATTCGCGCTTTTGGTCGTCTCGTCGGAAAACTTTCACATTCGTTATTTTGTGAATCCAGCTAATGGCCAACATACGTCTGTATGCCCATATCACGAAGGCTCCTATATGTTTTCGGAGATCCTTTTTAACTGACCACGCTTTAAATCCGTATAAACGTATGGGCCAGATGTAACATCGTAGTAGTCGAGTGTGCAAAGAGATCTTAAGTCTGCGGTTGCAAAGCATTTTTTTCATTTTGTTCAAGATACTTCGAGTCATTTCAATTTGGGTCTTAATTTCTTGGTTGCTCCTCTACGTCTCGTTTAAGCAGCTATCTAAATATTTATATTAGCCCACTTTTTCCAGTTTTTGGCCTGCTACTGTGACGTCAAAGTCATCCAAACTATTCTTAAAAATGACCATAAGCTTCGTCTTCGAAATGTTCATCCTAATACCAACTTTTTCACTGCTCTCATTTACTCGGGCGAAAATTCTCTATTTATTTTCACAAGATGACGCTTTGGGACCTATATTATCGTCTGCATATCTAATATTATTTGTATATTTATTTTGAAACCACAGTCTAGGTCCTGGACTGCTTCTGCTATTATAGTTTCTGAGTACAAGTTAAAGGGCGTAGGTAAATGTATTCAACCCTGACGAACTCCCCTTTTAATTTCAATAGAGCCTATATTGTACGAACTCTGATAACTGGAACTGGATATCTTCGAGTTGTTAGTCACATTTATCGCTTATGCGTTCATGAATGATATATATATATAAATAGTTTCAATGCTTGACTTGTAAGGCTAATTGTTCATTTTTTCACGTTGGCTTTCTTAGGGAGTGTAATGAAAGATGATGTTAACCAGTCCTTAGGTGAGTGTACTGAATCATATATAGCATTAAAAATTAATATTTTCTTCCTCGATAAGTCTGAGTACCTGTTTGTAAACACCATCTGGGCCAGCTGATTTCCCAGTTTTAGCTTTTTTTAGAGCCTTCGTAACTTCGCTTTTCAGGATAGAATACTCATTACACAAATCACAGGTTACAGCTAAACTATGCAAATCATCAGCGAACATTGACGAGATGTACTATTCCCATAGGTGTTTTTTTCTTTATTGTATCCAGGATTATGTGTTCATCTATGAGTTGGTGAAGACCAGATGTCTTTTTATATCTAATAAAAGAACTTATTTCCATATGAAGATTATACGCATCACGTTTAGCACAAAGAACCTCTACAAACTCGCACTTCCCCTGGTACCAAGCATTGCGGGCATAGCGGACCTCCCGTCAGATTCTCTTGTCAATCTTCGTATACTTGGTTTATCGGAATTCTTGTAGAGTCTTCTTTCCTCTATAAGGTTATATATCTTTTCTGTCATCTAACCCTGTTTAGGAGCCCAGTCTCTTTTTAAAAGGTTTGGATTGATTTCTACAAATTTAGCCTTTCTTGTGCTCCGTGTCTCCTCTATCATACATAGTGTCCCAGAATTTGTGTCTATTTAAAATATTAGTAGCATTATCATTGATTCTTTAATTTTATATAAATACTAGCGACCTGCCCAGGCTTTGCGTGTGTAGATCAATTAATCTATATTGTCTCTCACGTGACGATATCTCGCCACCCCCACCATTCATATTTTGTCGCACGAGAGTTTTTATGTACATTTTTATAAAATATTCTCATGTGACACATTACTGTGAGCTATCCTTAAAAGATAGACTTATGCTGTCCGAGACTTTTCTTTAGAACATTTCAAGAGGAACAATTCAGTATTACCTTTTTTTCTTACAATTATAAATATTGATGCTGCGCACATGTTTTTATAGAATAATTCTCTTTCTATCCTCGAATACAAATTAAAATGTAGCTACGTTGTCACGTTTTAGGACTAAGATGTAATGCCTCGTGTCCAGTAAAAAGGGTCTCCGGTTCTCTATAGCTCTCAGCATAAGAAACATAGCAGCATTAAGCTGCTATTTTACGCCGGTATTTTGTGAGAGTGTGGTCTTTCCCTGGTCGAGCCGACACATTCGTGTTTCAACTGTACAACTAATACAGCTGTAGCATGGCTATACCACGTTTTAAAATTATGAAATCTCTCGTGATGGTTATGAAAGATCTTAAGAGGTAGGACTTATTCAGACTTAGTTGGTGAATATCATCCTAATTTCTAGCCATAATACATGTGGGTATATAATTGATGTACCTTTCAAATGGTAAAATAATTTTTAACATATATTTAGTGGTTTTGGAGATTATCTTCCTAAACTTACAAATGCACACTCTCTTTTTATAACATTAGAGTAGATTCGTCAAACATGATTCTGATAAAATTCTGTTAATTCTTATGGAAAGAATTTTGTTTAATAACATTTACCATATATTCATACACACTAGATCATAGAACCAAATTTTATAAAATGATATTCAATATTTCGTTCCATCATTTGTACTTTCTTTATAATTTACGAAAGCTGAGCAAGCGGCCTCTGTAATTTTAGCAGAAATTGAAATAGGGCTAATGTGTTTAGGAATAAACCGACTTATGTACGGGTTGTTGCAATATTAGTATCCTGCAAATTATTAAATTTTACGAAATTATTATGTTACGAAAATTTACACATAAACAAAATAGCATAAGCTTCTTCTTCTTCTTATCAACTCTTCTACGCAACCTCCAAAATAAATGCGAAGTTAAACTATGTGTATATGTATGGCAATAGCGAAAACTGCAAAGAAACTGAAAAAAAGGAAAAACATGAACATTAGGATAGCTACGTTTTTGTACGTATGTTTTTTTTTATGTGTGTTACCTCATAACTTTGTACTGGGTGAACCGATCTCGATGATTCTTTTTTTCATATAAAAGCTGATAGTTCTCGTGTGGTCCCATATAAATTTGATCAAGGTCAGAAAAATGGTTCTTGAGTTATTCTTAAATAACTTATATTGAACTCGGCTGTACAACATTTTTAATTTTAAATTATTACAAGACAAATCAAGAATAAGAAAACTGATTCTCTGGAGATGATGTGTTGGAGGCGATGAAGACAAGAAAATGACAGTTAGTACATAAGTTCTTCGGATTTCTTATCTGCCTAGGAACCCGTCTGCCTATGTAAATGCCATCTAAATATATTTTTTATGCTACGAGGGCAGCACTGAAAATTTCGGGAATTAAGGAAGTGACACAACATTACTATTTAAAAATGTATTTATTGCTTTTCGAAGTATTCTCCGCGAAATTTCACACATTTTTTCATACGATGGAACCAATCATTGAAGAAACCATTCCATTCGGAAGTTGGGGTCTCCAAAATGGCCGTTTTGTAGGCGTCCACAGCTTCTTCAGGTGATGAAAATCTCTGTCCAGGCAATTTATTCTTAATTTTAGGAAAAGTATAGAAATCATTAGGGCTTAGGTCGGGGCTGTACGGCGGATGGTCTAATAATTCTATGTTTTCTTGCTCTAAAAACTCTTTTGTTGTGTGCGGCGTGAGAACGCGCATTGTCGTGATGGAAGATGATGCGGCGGTTGCAGTTCTCTTTATGGAGTTCAGAAACGAACTGTGGCAAACAAATGCTAGCATACCATTCTGCATTAACCGTTCTTTGTCCCTCAAGAGAGTCGTAATATGGCCGGTTTTGGAGACAAACGTGGCCACCATTTTTTTGCAACACTCCGTGAACGAACAATTTTTGTTGGCTTTAACTCAATTTCGAACACCCAAACTCGTGACTGGTTTTTTGTTTCGGGTTTGTACGCGTATACCCAGGATTCGTCACCTGATACGATGTTGTATACAGCATTTGAGGATCCTGCGTGGAATCTTTCGAGAGTTCTGATGCACCAAGTAACGCGAGCCGCTTTTTGCTCTTCACAGAGCGAATGCGGTTTCCGTCGGGAAAACAACTTTTTTACACCTAATTTTTCATGCAAGATTATTTGTATTTGACTCATACCAATTTCTAAAGTTGCCTGAATTTCGCGGTATGTTACATGTCGATTTTCCTCAATCAACTTACGCACAGCATCAACGTTTTCTTGGGTGACTGCAGTTTTTGGACGACCTTGACGGGGGTCATCACTGAGCTTGACACGTCCACGTTGAAATTCAGCAAACCAGCGAAAAATTGTGATTTTGGATGGGGCTTCATCATCAAATGTAGAAATCATTCGTCATAGTCATCAGTCATAATAAATCATCGCTCTTGAATTTTCTCGAGTCAATTCCATTTTCTCAACGACTAAACAAGTTTGACAAAAGCTTGTGACAAGACCGAGAATCTTTTTTTAAATAAATAAATGGTATTCGATTTTTAAAACCAAGGAGTATTCAATTAAAAAGGTTCTAATATGACAGGAACAGTGAAAATATTCCATTCCCGATACTTTTAGTGCAGCCTATGTATCTAAATAGCAGTACTTGCACAGTTCTTGCAGTAGTTCTTAGCCTAAATAAATCACTATGATGGGCATGCAAATCAGCGTGGGCAGTACCGCTGTCGTTAGACGCTACTCACCCGTTGCGCACCATCTATCGGGGGTCAAGATATCTTTCTGACTATTCATTTCGTCTCCTCCCACGAGACGAAATTTGGTGATATATTTTTTACCATGTCACACCATAAATAAATCTGCTTGTTATTTCCTTTTTTTATTCTACAATAATTTAAGGAACATTTACCGCTTAGCGTTTATCAGTCCCATCATACCCTAACATACATGACTTACTCATATAACGGTAGTGATACGGCCTACAGCTGCCCCTGCAAATGTCGAATATCCCGGGGCCCATGAGCGGAAGATTCAACGAGCAGTTGCAGTTCGGGCCCACTTGGCTACATGGAAGAATGACCTATCAAACTAAACTATATGGGAGAATGCTAGGAAAATATAGTACGTACCTGTTTCCGACTCTAAGGTCGCCCCAAGGCTCGGTCAGGCCGTAAGTGGGTGTAAGGTGAATGGCAAGTAGTGTTTAGTAAAGTGTATGTTGTGTGACCAGCAGCGGCCGCGTTCCAAGCTGCCCCACAATGCTGCATCGCTCCAGCAGGCTCCACCGCTGGACCATTTCTTTCTTCCTGTCACTACTTTAGTCTATTAACTTCATTGTACATTTAACTAACTTAAATTCGCCTAATTCCACATTCATCGTAGAATCGAACACGTGATACCCAACACAGTAACGGCCAGTAGTTCAAAGTTCTACACTAAATGTCCCGGATTCACTTATCGCCAAATTATAAATAGGGAACTAACGCGATCTCTTCATGAGTCACACGGTTCAGCGTAAAACACAACTAAGTTCCTTCAATCAACATCAAACACCACGCCGCGATAAGAATTCAAAATACGCCTAGTTGGACACGTAAAACTAACAAAACAGCCAACACACAAAAAAGGGCACTTACCGCGACGGCACAATTACCATGATTTCCAGACAATCAACCGGGAGACGCTCTCGAACAAGGAATGCGCGGTTCGAATTCATGACTGTATATCTACTCGGCGCGCGTGTGCGCAATTCCGCGTCACCCGAGCAAGTTAAATAGTGCAAAACTCACTTTAAACGCAATCACTATATAATTTGCACAACTACTCTCAAAGAAGTCACTTCAATCAGTAGAACAGAATAAAAGCCTCTTGTCGAGACTTAGACCCTAGACAACCTAATCTGAGGCGGTTTTCACCAAACACTATTCCGTAGCGAAGTAACACGCACTAAATCTAACCATCTGGACCCTACACCGGTCGTGTAAACTTCGGCAGCGATAACCGAGATACGCGGATTATCCGCACCGCCGCCTCTCGACCTACTGTCTCTTCGCCCACGCGTCGAGCCACCGCAAGCCGCACACGGCTGCCCCACCTGGCGGCGTTTACCTCACCTACATACCATCGGGTGACGCGCCAGCTCGAACGCGATTGGTTGCGCCTCAAAGTGACAATTTTTGGGCATAAACAGTTAGTTAATACTTATACTACGTGGGCTATGGATTCGAATAGAACTTTCGCATCGTCGCCATTTGGTTGGGATAAAATATTATGAAATGTGCCTACGTCAGTTCTGTTCAAGTTCAAGACTCTTATTAAATTACCTCTAACAGACTCAAATCGAACACATTCCATCAATATATGGTGTAAGTCTTCTATAACTCCAGTCTTCACAATTGAGCGAAGTTGTTTTTCTCATATAAATTTCTTACCTGGAATGTGTCCAGACCTGAGTCTATGAGCAGTAGTAGTTAATTTCCTACTTAAACTAGTATTCATGAACCAGGGCACATGAAGAGGCTGACACTTGTAGTGTTATGCTACTTACATATCATTTTACACTATTTTTCTATTCTGTTTTTGATTTTCTGCATTCATATTTTGCATCACCTTTATTTCCATAGGATCTTGTAACGTTTTTACACAATAACAAATCATTTTCACTTCGTATTTTCACGCTATCAGCACTTTCTAAATCGCTGTCAATGGAGTCTTAACCTTTTTCGATCTTTTATTTAGTTCTCCGTAACTCTGCAATTTCGGGTTTCGTGCGCGCTGTTGCGCTATTTTTTTTCCTATATAAATAATATCTCATTTCTTACATAAAACTTGCCAATTCTTAATAACAAGCCTAAAACCAAAAATTTACATAATTATTTGACAATTGTTATTTATTTGGTTGTCATGGCAATTTTTATTCAAATTTGTTACCGGTCTGATGTTTTATCTCGATATTTCCACATAAATACTCTTTTGCTTTGGGTCATTTACAAAAAAATTCCTTTTAATTTAAATAATTTCCCGTTCTCTCTAAAAAGGTATAAAAGCCGAACAATCGGTGAATACAAGGAGTCTCGCTTCAGTTTTCAAACGAGAAGCATCTACTTAAGGCCTTATCCCGGGGCCGCACTGCCCCGAGATCCTGCAAGCCTCCATCTACATCTGAAGTCGTCGGCGTAGTCTACTTCAAGCGCGGGGCCGCGCTGCTCCGGGATCCTGCAGGCCTCTATCTACATCTGAAGTCGTCGGCGTAGACTACTTCAAGCGCGGGGCCGCACTACTCCGGGATCCTACAAGCCTATACTTTCATCTGGAGTCGTCGCCTGCGCCTCCACCTGCTAGTGCCCGCGCTACCTTTGGGCGCTGCGACTGCTTGCTCCAGGCGCTGAGTGCACCTACTCCAGGCGCTACGTGCGCCGGCTCCGGACGCTGCGTGTGCCTAGACCAGGTGCTGCGTGCCATCACGCCAAGAAACTATAAGCTCAGCGTGTGCCTACTCCTACTCCAAGCGCAGCGTGTGTCACTTCGACCTTTAGGCTCCACTACAATATTCTCCTATCTTAATTTTTTTATCTAATTGTAATTTTACGTCATCCATCACCATCATCATATTTCATTTTTTTTATATAAAATTGTAAATACCTTTTTAAAAATTTAAATATATTATTTTCTTGTTGTACTTTTGTTGTTTTGTTGTTCTTAGGTTAGGTTCTTTTTTTTATTTGTCGCTTCACGACACACTGTATGGTTTTGTACCATATTCCTTTTTCTAGTTACCGCTAGTTAAAGTTATTTCTTAATTTATATTTAGATTAATAACATTATTCTGAAATTCATTATTAAATTTACATTGTCTTTGTTTTTGGTATTTACTCCTTAATAATCTAATGAAAGAATTTTCAAGTATAGACCGCGGTACACAAATTACATGGGAAGCGAAATCGAATGTTAAGAAAAGTGAAGTCGTTATGTTGCTCCACCCTCCGTGCAATACATTCGCGCATCTTATATTGAACGCGAAAATTATTAGTGCTCTCTACTTCGTTCTATAGGTCGTTTTATCCAACAAATTGGTTGACTTTACTCTCTAGATGTTACAGCTTGCACAAGGTAATGCCACGACACAAGGTCCTAATCACCTAAATAAACTTTTTTTTTTATAGAATAATGGTGACAAACGAGCACACAGTCCACCTGATGGTAACTGGTTGCTGCGGCCCATAGACATCTACATCTATCCTCGTTTGCGAATCAAAATGCAGATGCGTTGCCACCCGTGAGGACTAAGATGGAATGCCTCATTTCCAGTAAAAAGGGCCTCCGGCCACCTGCACTCACCAAACGAAACGCAGAGGTAAACCTCTACTTCACGCTGGTATTCTGTGAGGTCGTGGTACCACCCCGGTTCGAGCCGGCCCATCCGTGCGATAGCAAAAGCTGTCGCGTGCTCTACCACTGTTAAAAACAACAACACTTCCTGCATGTCATACCAGGTCTTCACACTATTTAGTGAGAGGTCGTCCGCCAATTAATTTTTAGGTTGTATTATTTCTACAGATACACGATTCGATGTTTTTACAAAAAAAAAACAAAGCTATAAAACTATCATTATTGCAAACAAACTAAAAGTAAAATATTCAATTTTATACGCAAAAACGTTTTTTTTTTTATTATTATAATAAAGAACATACGCAGAACGCAATGTAAATCACATTCGTTGCTTAACCGTGAAATTGCGTTATCAAATTGCGTAAACGAATTTCTAATTCAACTGCTGCTCTCAGGGGAAATTAAGGAATTTGTTCAAAGAAAAATATATATGTAAGTATTTTTGTCATTTTACATGCAAATCGAAGGTGAGTCATGTACTCGCCGTTGATGGTAATACCGTATCCTTTCCAGTCTAGAAGCTTGAAAACGTCTTCCGATGTAGCGATGAAGACTTTCGAGGATATAACGTCACCCTGTCTTACACCTCTCCGCAATTGGATAGGTTTCGTACTGTGGTTCAGTACTCGGATAGCCATCGTGGCCCCACTGTACAAACACTTCAGCACTTCGATGTACCGACAGTAACCTGCCACCGCTGAAGGGATTGCAGCACTGCCCAAATTTCGACGGAAACAAAGGTTTCCTCATAGTACAAATACAGAAACAGAAACTTTTTTATTCAATATAAATTATAAATAATACTAATTGAAAGTCACTCTTTTGTTTAATTACCACTCTACGCCAGATATAGTGGCTCCAAATTGTACTCCTCGGACTTTGGTACAACTTGCCGAAGCATGTATATGTGGTATATGGTGCTAAAGCCTTTGCGGAAATCGGCTTGTTCGTGAGGCTGAAAGTCGTCGAATCTGCGTGCGAGACGATTCATAATGACTCTCGAAAACAGAACGTAGACGCGGCTCAGAAGGGAAATCGGTCTATAGTTCTTCAAGAGAGCATTGTCGCTTTTCTTGACGAACAAAACCATTGCATATTTGATCCAAGCCTCCGGTGTAGTGCCCCCATGGAGGACGGAATTAAAGGGCTTCTAAAGGACTTCAAGTACCGGTTTTAACTCGCTTTCAGAAACTCCGCTGTTATCCCATCCTCGCCTAGGACCTTGCCGTATATAAAGTGCTGGAGAGCCATTGTAATCTCGTTTAGACTAACGTCCGGAATAGCATCGAAATAGTGTCGGATAAGACTTGCTCATGGACGGTTACTCACATTTGCGTGTGGCTCCAACGATGACGTGTACAGCTGCCCATAGAACTCCTCAATTTTACTCAAAAAGTAAGGTATCCCTGAAACGACGCTGCCACACTCCGTTTTCAGCCTAAACAGTTAGCTCTTTCTGGCAGACAGATACCTAGTAAAGACTTTAGAGCCCTGGTTCCGCTCGATCGCTTCTTCAGTACGAGCAGTATTAAAGTTGCGTAAGTACCACCGCATGCATTTGGAGATCTATTTGTTCAGTTGCCTATATGCTGTCAAATCTACTGAGGACTTCAAGTTCATTTCCCTTCTATCAGCTATGAGTTTAAGAGTGTGAGCTCGAAGATTTTTTGTGTTCTTCTGCGGCGGGTTTTGCAAAACTTAGCTCCGACCGCATGAACAGTTTTCACGAGTTTGTCATTCATATCGTCCACTGCATTGCAATCTTCTAGGCACTGAAAATAGTTATGTAGCTCGAGCTGAAAGGTTTCGGGACTTTGGATTAGAGCTCGAGGGGGACGGAGCGTTGACTTCATTTGACGTGACCTCTCCAACTTAACGTTTAGGTTCAGTGTGCCTCTAACAATTAGGTGATAGCTGCCGGTTTTCACCCTCGCGATCACCGAGACATCACTGAATGGTTGTCGTGGACGAATGCACAGCTCTAGATATGTCCTCATACATTTCTTCCACCTCCTCATCGTAATGTGCCAAGGTTGTTGCATGTGACCTGTGCCTGTATGAACATCACCGAACACTGTTTCGTGATTCTGAGTATAAAGTACGTTACCCTCGTCGACACACTATCAATCTTTACAACGTTGTTAACGAGAGACTTGTGGACGATAAATCCGACACCTCCTTGGGACAGATGGTTGCCCTCCCGGTGATAAAACAAGTTGCCGGATTCGAGGACTACCATGTCCTCCCCCTCTTTTCGAAACTCCGATAATCCTTTAATATTCCAGCGCAACTTGTTTATCTCTTCTTCCAGCTCCAGGATCTTCTCGTCACTTCTCAGGGTGTGTGCGTTATAAGTTGCCAGGTCGAGTCATCTTAGGTGGCAATCGAATCTCCACCAAAGATTCTTAGTACCCCTTGCCCCGTCGTTACCATAGTCACCACCGTAGTGAGGAATAGCGGGGCCACCGGGGACTGGGGGCTGTCTCTTCATAACTTTAATCATGGGGGGTATGTTGCCATAGTTGCCACGCTTGGCGAGTGGGTTAGCAACCGCAGCTTTTTCTTGTTGTTTTACTATTATCAGAAAGATGCTGCTGCCCATCTTCTGCCTCAGTTTCCCTCTGTCGCCTCGTGCGATACCCACGGGAAGGGTAGGGGGTATTTTAACCAGCCAACACACTGGAATGTTTGAAAGAACTACTCGAAATACGTTTGGGATTGTATATGGTTACTTAAGGTTGTAGTATTAGTTTTTTTTTTCGCCTGTTGTTACTACCCCTGCAGTGACAGACAAACTGACAGTGTATTTATTTATTTTATATAATATATTACAGAAAGCATAAGGACTGGCACCAGATCAAAAACGTATTGAATTCTTCTTTTATTAGCTACTGAAAATTTAATACCTCTGGAAAATAAAATTGTTCGAGTACCAATGAATTCCTCTTGACCGGGGGCTATTGAGTGGCAACATAATTTTGCCACATAACATTAGGCTATTTACATAGAAAGATATTAGAATTTATATTACTACATATATTTAGCTAGAATAAAAGTTAATATACTGTATAAGTTTAATATACTCTAATTTGAAATGCAAACAATTATATTATACTCGTATAACTACTACGAGTATATGTTGGAGCCATGCTGCAACTATATTATGGTTATAGCACGAATGGTTCAGCTCGAACGGGGAAGGAACACGCTCTCACAGAAAACCAGCGTAAAATGGCAGCTGAATGCTGCTGTGTTTTATATGGCTAGTGTAGAGAACCAGAGACCTAGACACCTAATTTTAATGGCTACGAGGCATTCCATCTTAGTCTTCAGAGGTGACAACGCATCTGCATTTTTAATATCAATCTAAGATAATTGGAGATCTCTGTGAGCAACAGTATCTACTTACCATCAGGTGGATTGTGTGCTTGTGTGTTACCCTTTTTTTATAAAAATTATCCTCAGTATATTGTACATACATTTTATATATCAAATTTCCTTTCACGCCACAAATTCTGTTTTTACTTGGCTTGCCTGTATTCCTAACTTTTAATATTGTAAATAGATTAATGATAAAGCACAAAATCTATTAAAATATCGTAGTACTCGTTGCTCCAGTTAGAGTTGGAACTCATTTTGTTTATCGTCACCGGTCAAGACGGCGTCATGCAAATAGCGGAAATTTTTTTTGACTTTACGGCATCAAATAGCTCTCTAGGAAATACACGCTATTTTGTTTATATATCTTAGAGTAATTACATTCATAAATTCTGAGGTTTATAAAGACAACGTTATAGTAACGTCATTCACCGCTTATTACGATCGTCATGTGCGGCAGGGCAATCCACAGAAACCAGAGCTCAAGACAAAAAAATTGGTTATGCAGCCTTCAAAATGAGGTCAAACACCGTACAACCGATTTTAAACAAGACAAACTGGACTACCTTTAGAATATATGAAGCCATCGCACATTGCCTATTTTCAGTTGGCCCATTGGCACTCTTCACCTACTACGTCTCTTATTAGACCCAAAAACCATGTTCGACAATTTGACGAAGGATGATGGCCGTGCGTATAGTCTAGAAAGACAGCGCACGCGAAAGTCGAGTGTAGGCCGAAATTACTACAGATGGGTGACCATTCAGATTCTGTGACTGTCGATGAAATCACAGAAGACATTAGTAATCTCAAAAAGATATATCAGCACTCCGATCCTACGGCATCAGCAATAGAGTGACATAGCTATTATTTTTAATATTAGTATTGAACTTGTTGTGTTGTGTTTTACAATTTACATCGCCAATTTCTGTAATGCCAACACTTAATGAAATTTTAAAAATGTATAATTGATCAAATGATAATTTTGTTTAAAGTTAATAATTTACTTCATAAAAATAAAATCGGTTTTTCAAGTTGTAGCTCGACAATTGATGCTTGCGTTCTTTCTGATTAAATATATTTTCAATGCATGGTAGCATATAAAATAGGATACCTTGCAAAAGTTGTTATTAACAGTAATAGTTCTCCCAGGTTGATAGTACAAATGGGTGTGCCTCAGGACTCAAAGACACGGCCCCTTTCTGCTTCTTGTCTTGATTATTCACCTTGAATAGTAAGAGATAACTATGATGTAGTATTATTTTCTGATGAAATTTCATTAATTTTCAAACTATAATGACAATTACCAAAATATGACGAAGTAAGTAATGCTATATCTACTCGTACATGAGTTAATTTGTTAATTTCAATTTAAGTGGCACTAAAAATAAATGTATAAATTTCATAATTCCAAATCAAAATACTAATGTAATCTCAACCTGGTCCCGGCCACTATCGAGTGTATCAATTATCATTGACGTCGGTTAATGTGCATAGACTTATTTGAAAACATTAAATATGTAATGCAGCATACACCAGAAAATAAAGGTCTCTTATAGATCCTATCCAAATGTTGCAATGATAAAGAACAAGGGTTTGACTTTCAATAATTGGGTTATTATTTGAGAAAAAAAAACGTATTGATGATGACACCGACAGTGATTATTGCACGGCTCGTGAATCCAGAACACAGTAATTTAGTGCACGTAAATACTAGTTGACTATGTTCGTTATAATAATTGTATTGTTCGCCATGTGGTGTATCTTGCTGATTTTTTTTATCGGATAAGGGTGACAAACGAGCACACAGTCCACCTGATGGTAAGTGGTTGCTGCGGCCCATAGACATCTACATTTATCCTCGTTTGCTAATCAAAATGCAGATGCGTTGTCACCCGTGAGGACTAAGATGGAATGCCTCATTTCCAGTAAAAAGGGCCTCCGGCCACCTGCACTCACCAAGCGACACACAGAGGTAAGCCTCTACTTCACGCTGGTATTCTGTGAGGTCGTGGTACCACCCCTGTTCGAGCCGGCCCATCCGTGCGACAGCAAAAGCTGCCGCGTGGCTCTACCACTGTTAAATGCTGATGAAAATATATAAAGAAATAAAAAATTGCGTTTGCCAACCTTCCCGCTACGCATAGTAACAATGTAAATATAACCCTTATGAGGCTATAGAGTATAGAGCAGCAGTGGACTTTTGATGGGCTATATAAATATAAATATATGAATGAATTTAATTTATTTATTTAAAAAAGTATTGTAACATTTCATAGTATTCCTCTATTTACGACCCAACGTGTCCTGACGATATTTGATTAATGTTATTACAATCTACGTTAGGGCTGAAATAACCCAAATTTAAAGCCTTAATTTTGCAAGTTACGTAAAGTTTAAAAGTTGTATTATTCATTACTCATTAGTCTAGTGACCACTATTATAGATAATCACAACAAAATAATTATAATAAAATAAATAGTACATACCAATAAATCGTAATCTCTCAAAATGTTGCAAACGCAGCTTATTGGACAGGGACAATAGTCAGGGCAAAGGCAACTTCAGGGTTGCATGTATCCGGAACAAATAAAAAAAAGTTATGTCTACGAGCTCACTCGCCAGAGATCGCATCATCTTGGCACTTACTTTATTTTGTACTTTTTTGATGTTATATTTTTTCTGGGTTGTTGCTTATTTAATTTAAGTACACTAAATTATTCCTCAATATAATTACAATAAAATGTTCACTGGATGCCAAGACTTCAATTTCAACCTGTATAGTTATAATTACTGAATGTTTACGTCTATGCGGTAAATACTTCAAGCAGACTACCGATTCTCAGACCAGTTATCATACAGATATAAATCTTATATAAATTGGAAAATATCGTTTTTAAAATCTATGATAACCTTCGTAAAAATAATAATTATGACATTAATGAACATACATTTAAGATTACAATTACGTTTTAATTTGAGTAAAAAAATGTATACATTTAAAATCCTTGTCTGTCTTTCGAACATAAAAATATCGTCGATATTACCTACAAACAATTTATTTTTGCCTTTGAAAAATCACTAGACTTTATTCGGTCGTTGTTTTTTGACAGATAAAGCGCGGAAAATCTCGTAAAACGATCCTACTAAGGCTAACAATTTGCCATTACTGATCGTGATTTGTTTACGCTTTTATCGCTAGCAGTTTTACGACGTTAATACAAAACAAGGCCGTTCTCACAACGTTATTGTTTTTGTTTTAAGGAGGTAATATTTATAAAATAATGTTTGTTATAGGATTAATGAAATTTGTGTGTTGAAATTTAAAAACGATAAGTACATACAAATAAAGCGTCACGTATACGTATACAAAATTATCCAATTAGTTTCCTTTATTTCGAAGAAAAACTTTATGAAATGGAGTAAGAAAACATTAGTCTGCACATGTCAAAAATACGCTAAAGAAGTACAGGATTGACGGCAAAATGCTATCATACATGTCTATACTCGTATTTTGTTCTCTTGTTGTCGGCTCAAAGTGAAATTATACCAATTATATTTTCAAAAACCTGTAGTAGTTTTCAAAGTCATTTAAATTTCAATTATACCAGAGTCGGTATCAAATAACTTTACAAAGAACTATTTCATTTATTTTAAAATAATTGCTAAAATAAATAAACCGAAATTCCAGTTGTTGACCTTGTGTTATCACTAAGACAACTCAAAAGAATAAATTAATTAAATTTAAATTAATAAGTAGAACTAACTTCAAAAGAATAACAAAAAGTAATAATTTCCGAATAGCCTTTCAATTCGGGGCTTTACTACTAATTTTTGATATACTGTCTCACTTAGCACCGACTTTACAAACTCTATTATGTATAGCAACATATGTACCTCATTCATAATGTCCAGACAATTTGAAATATGCCACATTATGAGCAGACAATATGATAAAAACTATTAAAATAAATAAAATTGACCGGGCTTCATGAATAAAGTCAGGCATTGAGTCAGGTATTGGGCAGAGTAATAAAAAATATAGATTAGGTTAGGATATTTGTTTTGATATCACAAAATTAGCAACCAAACACAATGAGAATAAAGTTCTTCATCAAATTAATTTTTTCTCTGTAATTTAAGTGTATTTAAAACCTTCCAGTCAGGGAAGTGTGTGCAGAAGGCACTATCCCGGAGACAAGTAATGTCGTCAAGTGATAGGGAAATCCTGAATATCGGATGAATTTCCGATTTCTCTAAAACTACTTTAGAATTTCCGCACAACAGGGGTAACGCGCCATAATGCCAACGTTGAATGTTTGTCTCATCGATCTGTAGGAAAAAGTTTTCTTGTTGCCCGTAAGAGACAGCAGGCAGAACGTCAGTGACTCCCGGCTTTTACATTAAAATATCAACATCATATTATAATCATAACAAAATATTAGTTGATTCGAAAAAAGGCGAAAACTTGATCGACATAAATTCTGCACTTTGTTGCTTCGGACTGATATATATAGAATATACATATATAGCGGATTTAATAAACAGAAGTTACAAAAAAAATCCGAATTAAGATTAACGTTATTGCCCCAAAACTCAGATTCGATATTCATTTAAATCTCACCACACTTCATCATTACAGCCCTTCACAAGTCCACTGCTGAACATAGACCTCTCCCAAAGAATGCCACAAAGCACGGTCCTGAGCCATCTGCATCCATCGACTTCCTGCATGTCTTACCAGGTCATCACTCCATCTAGTGGGGGGTCGCCCTACACTTCGCCTACCGGTACGAGGCTGCCACTCGAGAACCTTCCTTCCCCATCGGTTGTCGGTTCTTCGAGCTATATGGCCGGCCCACTGCCACTTCAGTTTATTCTTCAGGTTCTACTGCGGATATCCTTATTTCTTAGTTTAACCACACCTATGGTTGTACAAAGCTTAGTGAGACACATTAGAGTCAACCTAGAGGCACGAGGTGAAATTTAAATCTAAGTACTCTCATCATCTTGACAGCATTTCCAAAAAAATTGCTTTGCCTGACATGTGTTTTAACTTATAAGGTATCTTATAAAGCAAATCGTCAAACTCACGCTCAAAATGCTCAAAAAATCCTCAACAATATTTTTAAATAATAGCAGAAATCGAAAAATTTATTTTATACTAAATACTATAGATTTAAGAAAAAGACAACTGTTAAAGTTTTCAAAATTAGAGATAACGTGCACATATATAGAAAATACGTTACATTGATTTATTCATTTACTTACAAATAATTTCACAAATTTTATATTATTTAAGATACTTGTGTTTTAGCTCTGGCAACCTCGGCAACAGTAACGCATGCCACGCCACTGCCCTGAACACTATGATAAAGTGTTACAGTAAAATGGTTATCCGATTCTAATCAATCACCATACGAAAAACAGTAGTATCAGTAGCAACAACGGCATGAAATAGCATAATATGCTGCTATTTCATGCTGGTATTCTGTGTATTAATGGTCCTTCCTCGGCACAGCTAAGGGAGCGGATTGGCTGATTGACGATTCTGAGAAGGCCGCATCCCTTACAGGCAGTCTAGACTGCACAAAGTATTCCCTTGTCTTGCGAACTCCGCTCCCTTATTAAACGTTATAATTGAATTAGTCTTAGCCACTCGATTAGGCGAAGGTTTCGCAGATGGAGTATTGAAGTGATGCCCGTGAAAAGGCCACTTTTCCCTATACTTCCAAGGAATCCTTTCTCTCTGACGAAATTTCAAACCGGAAAAAAGTTAAGGTACAGTCACGCTATTTGGTTCTCTAATGCTTTTATGCGTCTAGGCTAAATATTCGATATATATCCGCATAGAGGCAAACAGGAGAAAATCCTAATGTGGGGGTAACGTTTTTTTTTTTTAATTAATAAAGAGGCCCTGAAGATTAGACAGGACTGATCATCACTATCACTGTCTACTATAGATTTACAAGTAATTCATGCCCTCCCAGATGTGAGTTCTGAGTCCAATGCCAACTCATAAAGTCTTCTGTTAAAAGCCCCAAGCACCACTAAAACTGGCTGTTGAAGTAAACGCGTTAGCAGTCCGGTTAAATTGTGAAGAGTTATAAATAGAGTCGACATTCATGAAAATATGTAGGTGGTAAAGTTTATGAAATATACTATCATTTTGAAGATTTCATTTTTAAGAATAAGAGTGACAAACGAGCACACAGTCTATATGTATTGTAAGGGACGCTGTGGCTCATAGGCATTTACATCTATCTTCGATTAAAAAGCAAAACGCTAGCATTGTCCCTCATGAGGACTAAGATGAAGTGCCTTGTTTCCAGTAAAAAGGGTTTCCGGTTCTCTATACCCACCATAAGAAACATACATACATACATACATACATAAACACTCACGCCTGTCAACCAGAGAGGTAGGCAGAGACTATGAACTTCCATTTGGCACGATCCTGACAGACCTCTCTCGCTTCCTCCACATCCATATACCTACGCATACACGCTCGTCGGTTAAAGGTACTCTTGATTTGGCCCATTTTCAATATATCGCCAATTTGATCGATAAACTTTCGCCTAGGGCGACCCTTCCCGATTCTGCCGTTCACCTCTGCAACATAAATTTACTTTGTCACTCTTTCCTCATTCATTCTTTCTACATGACCAAACCACCGAAGCATTCCTTTCTTAATCCTGGTCACAACATCATCTTGCAAACCACACTCTTCTCTTATTAAACAATTTCTCACTCTGTCATTCAGATTCATCCCTAACATACTCCTTAATGACCGCATTTCTACAGCATTTATTCTACTCTCGTGCTTCTTCTGCCACACCCAACTTTCACTACCATACATTAAAGTAGGCACTAACACAGCATTGTGAATTGCCATACGTGCCTTTTTGGACACATTCTGACTTTTCACAATAGAGTGTAGAGCCCCATTCACTCTATTTCCTGCATTCACTCGTCGTTCTATATCCTTATCATATCTACCATCCTTGCTAAACACACATTCCAAATACACAAACTCATCTACTTGTTCTAACAACTCCCCTTCTATTCTTATTTCACATATCGTTTTACTTTCTTCTCTTTCAAAAACCATAACTTTCGTCTTACTTGCGTTCACTTTCATTCCCTTTTCTTTAACAAACACAACAACAACATTTAGTTACTATTTTACGTAAAATTTATGGTAAATAATAATATTATATACGATATAATAAAACATAATATATTTGAGGAATTCTTATCAATATGAGTAGTTTTGCATTACACCGCCACTACACGGTAAGCAAGCGGTGTAAGAATTATCTATTATCTCAGATCATCCCGTGGGTGCCGTAAGAGGCAACAGAAGGAAACAAATCAGGAGATGGGTAGCAGCGTCTTCCTAATAAAGACTAAAAATTAAAAACTTCGGTTGCCAACTCGCTTACCAAGCGCGGCAACTATGTCAAATATCCCCATCCCTATGAGGCAAAACCATTTTGCCAATCCGACATCAGGCCAATATTGTGCATTAAAGATTAGTTTGTTACGACGTTAGAGCCACGTTGCAATGTGTTTAGGGGTCTCGAGCACATTATCAGTGAAATAATACAGCAATATTTCGTATTCGTATGGTGAGAAAAGAGAACTACACAACTTTGCAGAGTGAAATATTCTTAGTAAATTAATAGTTTGTCCCTCTTATCACACTAGCATATCCAGAAGATTCCAAAATAAGAAATTATAATAAGATTTAATTATGAGATATTAATAAATAAATAAAAATGTTCAGGCCTTTCCCAAAGACGCGTATTACGAAAACCACGAGATAAAGGGACGAAATACGATGATAGGTGATAAATTAACTTTTACCGTCACCATACGACGATTACGAAGAGGAGGAAGAGGCTTACTCCGCTGCCCGTCTATTTGTCCGTCCGACTGTCCGCCTGTCTGTCTGTCAACGGGCTGTAACTCATAATCCGTAATACGTAGACAGTTGAAATTTTCACAGAATGTGTATTTCTGTTGCCACTATATCAAAAATTAATAAAAATTTAAATAAATTAAAAATTGCGAATTATATATAATAATTAAAAACTGCGGTTGTCGCTTACCAAACATCGCAACTATGACAAATATTCCTATCCCTATGATGTAATCTATGGAGGAGGCCTATTTTCAGCAGTGGACTTTAATAGGCAGTAACGGTATGAGTATTTTACAAAGATTATATTTTGTCAGCTATAAAATTAACAACAATACATAATTTAAAATTAAAAATTTTGTAAAACCGACTTTAATATAAATTATTAATAATTACTCAAAAACTATTGATCAGACCTAGATCAAATTTATACAGGACCACATGTAAAGCACCAGCTTTCAGAGATAAAAATTATGAGGTAACACACATAAAGAAAAACAAAAAAACAAACAGGCGAATTGAGTACCTGCTTCTTTTTGAAGTCGGTAGAAAATGTTACTATTGTAGTACCAAGAAACACATTGCTTATAAACCCATCATTTATTCTTATAATTATTATAATATTTATTAATCAAAGCACATCAGGACACAAGAAGGAAACGAAATGGACAACGAAAATACAAAGTTCAGGAAATTGAACTGTTTCGGATACAATCGTCCGGAACGACGTGATGATTTCCTTTCAAGATTTCCTTTTTCATGCATTATAGAACAAATAATCTTCACATATTGTCATTCGCCAAATCTTTATAAACCTTATAGCTTCATTTAACCTTATTTCTAAAAGCCTTTTTAAATTCGCTCATTGTTATTTTATTTTTGATCATTATATATATTTCTAAGGGGTTGAAACAAATCAAGTGACGGACGTGTATTTGCCGTTTATTTCACATTTAAATGTATATTAATAACCGCCAAGTGCGAGTCGGACTCGCGCATGAAGGGTTCCGTAACACACGTTTCTAATAGGGGAGCCCCTTTTAATTTTTAATTTATTTTAATTTTATTATTTGCTGTTATAGCAACAATAGAAATACACATTCTAGGAAAATTTCAACTGTCTACGTATTATGGATTATGAGATACAGCCCGCTGACAGACAGAGAGACGGACGGACCGGGAGCGGAGGTTTACTGATAGCGTCCCGTTGGTTACCCTTTCGGTAGGGAACCCCAAAAGTCGTCGTATGGTGGCGGTAAGAGTGAATTTATCACCTGTCACCGTATTTTGTCCCTTCTTCTAGTGGTTTTCGTAATACTATTTATTAATATCTAAATTATATCTTATTATAATTCCTCAAATTTCTTTTTCTGGAATATTCTGCTTCTGCTGGTGTGATAAGAGGGACAAACTATTAAATTACTAAGAATACTTCACTCTCCATAGTTGTGAAGTTTTTTCTTACTATACGAATACAAAACGTATAATGTTCTCGAGACCCCTAAACACATTGCAACGTGGCTCTAATACGTTTCAAACTAATCTTTAATACAAAATATTGGCCTGATCGGTTCGGCAAAATGGTTTTGATGATTTCTTGGAATCCTTTATACTATCACACCTATCAGCAGTTTTGAAAAGCTTATACCAGTCGGTCAACCAATCGGTGATTTGTAGAAGTGTCGTAGTCGTACTTTGGCCAGGATAGAAACCGTATTGCTAAGGATTTAAAAGATTATGGAGAATACAGTATTTTCGTTTTGCTGACGCAAAAATACTCTACCAATTGACGCACCATATCAGTAGTTTTTCATAGCAACCATGCTTGACAGATGGATTGGCACCCCAGTTTTTTATTATTACGAGTTATTTGTTATCAGGAATATGCTGCTGCCCATATTCTGTTTCAGTTTTCCTCTGTCGTCGTGGTTGTGGAGATTGTTTTTCGCCCCCACTCCATGGTGTGTCGCGTGTGCTGCGCGGTGTGTGCGGCGTGCGGCTTTCTCACATTTTTAATATTACCAGATATTCATGTGATAGCTTATTTTGTCTTTTTATTTTTCTACGAAAATTAATAACGGTTTTTATGATTTACTTAGCCACATATTTAGGTACTCATGTTGAATAAAAAGGAAAATTAAATGTTAAATTAAAATTAGAACTAGTAAAAACTGTTAACAATAAAAGTGTTTTAAATTAAAAGCGATGCAAAATGAAGTTAATGTTATAGACATTTAGAATAACTTAATAATAATGTATCACAGACTTTAAGTTACGTAATAGATAGGTATTCATACATACATACATACATAAATACTCACGCCTGTCACCCAGAGGGGTAGGCAGAGACTATGCACTTCCATTTGGCACGATCCTGACAGACCTCTCTCGCTTCCTCCACATCCATATACCTACGCATACACGCTAGTCGGTTAAAGGTACTCTTGATTTGGCCCATTTTCAATATATCGATAGGTATTCAAATATTCCAATTCACTTTTACCGATTTGCACTGAGTATTTGGCAACATAGCTGAAATTTATTGTTACAGGCGACGACATAACGCTGCGACTGAATAGATTCAATGCTCTGAATATTTGAACGAGCATGCGCTTTGTGGAAGAAACATTTATTATAAGAATAAGTATCATAGAATATGTCTTAAGTCTAAATTTTAAACAAAGTGCTTTTATTATAACGGATTAAACATTCCAGTGCAAATCCGTAAAGTCAGTGAAAATGGACTAATAAAAATTACGCAGAGCTTGGTAATAAAGTTTGGAACCGATTAAAACAAGCTCATTAAACGATTTTTATTTATATCTAATTATTTCTTCTTATTCTTTAAATGAAAGAAAGGAGGTATAACATTGCCTGTCGGAAGTCATAAGATATTTCTAACATTTTCCACAGTCGCCTCTTACGACACGACACCCACGAGATTGATTGGAGTAATGGATTCTCTAACCATATTGGCCATCCAATTATTGACTAACGAAAGGTAATTAAAATATTGTATTTCTAATATATTCATATTTCGGGAATCTGTGAAAGATATATATAAAAAATATAATAGATAAATAGCTGTTTAATAAAGATATACAATAGTTTCATATTACAATAATTTGTAAAACTGTAACGTTATGAAAATAACGTGTACTTTAACGAATATCAATTTTATGTAGTTTTTCTGAAATCATACTATTTGTACATAATAGTGTGAATGGCAAAATATTTCGTAACATTAATTGTCTATTCACAAGTCATCTTTTGGTCTTACGTTTTAAAATATTTAATTGAGGGCTGTTTTCACAAGGAGCATACAAAAATATATGAGATACCACTCATTTGTATGACACTGGTAACTTATAGATCATTTTAAGGAACAATTTAGAAACACTAGTAATTTTTCACTTTTTATGAATCAGATTATTTACAAGCACCAGTTGTTAATTGGTTTGCTGAATTCAATGAAAGATAGAATAGTGGTAAAGATGAAGCAAATGCAGGTCCCCCGCTAACCGAAGTCACTAAGGAGCATGTTCGAGCAGTTGAAAAAAGCTGATTCGAATATACCGAAGAATTACTTATTGTACAGAGACATTATGTAGAGCTTAGTATTGAGCTGAGAATTTGATCAACTGCAATTTAAACCATCATTCATGACTTACACCGTGAGAAAGAAGATCTTCAGATGGATTAGGGCTAATTAATTATATAAAAATCCGATAATAGCAAGAAAAAAAGAATAAGATATACAGACTGAAATGATCGAGCTGAATTGACGATGAAACATGGCTATATAACTAACATCTTGTAATAAACGACAGAAAGCTATATGGTACATGGAAGTTGAGCCAACTACGACGAAATGCCACTGCGCTTTAAGCACATGGAAACAAATGGCTACCTTGTTTTCCTGCAAGACTACTACTGCGAACTGTTGTGAAAGATTATCAAAAAACGATTAACGTCTCGTGGTATGTTGTTTGTGTCGCAAAAGTATTACCAGCTTTGTGTGACAAGCGAACGAAATAAGCCTGGCATCTCCTCTGGCACAAAGAATACGCAGGGTTGCACAAATCTGCTCAAACATTCATTTTTAATTTCAAAAAATATGTCTAGCCTACCTCACCTACCATATTTCCCTACAAGAAAGAAAACAAGATTTTTCAACAATCAAAAAAAAATAATAGGTTAGGAGTTTGAAAGCAAAGAAGACGTACTGACTGCTTATAATTTTAAAATTAGTGTGGTGTTGAAAAATAGTTGTTAGAAGTAACGGTTTGGGTCACGTTACAGCTATGTCATGTTCTCAGCACGAATGGGAAGGACCACGCTATCACAGAATAACTAAATAAAATATCAGTTTAATGTTTTTGTGTTTCGTATGGTGAGCGTCGAAAACCGGAGACCCTTTTTACGAACAATGAGGTATTCTATCTCAGCTCTTAGGGCTATCGACGTATCTACAATATGATTCATAATCGAGGATTGATACTTGCCATCAAGTGGACAGTGTGCTTTTTAAAAAAAAAACAATTTTAATCAGGTTAAAGCATAATATAACAAATATGAAAAAGTAATAATAGGAAAAAGACAAATAATCCAAACTATTAAGCAAAACTATTAACAAAATATTGGGATGAAACCTAATTATATACTATACAAAAATATATAATGAATTACTTTGTTAAAGATTTTATGTAAAAGCTTAATTCAACCCAAAGGACCTTACCGCCATTAATTAGGCAGGAAGCCTTCTGCTTTAGTGGTTTTTGCGGTAACAATTGACGTATGCTCTTCCTACACTGGTTAGACTTTGCGTGTGTTACGGCCTTAGATTTTTGAATGTATTTACGGTGAGATTATAGTAATGTGTTTTATATTGCTTGTATTATTACACATACGTGGGCACTCAGAATGTTTTGCGAAACTAAAAAAAGGTTATATGTTTAAGGCTTTGGATGGTCACCTATTTGCATATTCTATTTTTTTCTGCTAGTTCTTTTCCTTAATTTACTGCCGTCAAACTAGACCTTCTTCTTCTTAAACCTGCGGTACATGGTCAGGATAGCCCTTATCTATAAATGCAATTTAAAGTCTATTAAACGATTTATCCGGTTTTAAACGAGATTTAATTTGAAATCGTAAAAAATTATCGCGCAAAAATGTTACAGCCGCAAATCCAGTTTTCAATGAAAAATAAGGTATTGCAATTACATCCGTACAAAAATGTGGAGGGATTTTTGAAATTGGGACATTCGTATTTTTTCTTGTAAATATTCGTATCCTCTAAATAAATTATAACTAGCCAGTGGCTTATAGCAAAATCATTTCACGAAACTATTTAAATAACCTGTCCTACTATCCATTCTTTATTTAAAAATTAATTCCCATGTAGGTTATCGTCATTCTAAAACTATGAAATAAATATCAATGTGATAACATGTAAAGCTATAAATATTTTAATACTATTCGTTAGGCGTGTCAAATTGTCCTTAAAAAAACCTGGTTGTCTTCAATAATAATTATCATGTATCAACGCTTTATATGTACGAACCTAGCGTTAACGAAATGTATGTACTGCCATCTATTAGAATCCATTAGAACTTTTTAAATTATTTCATAGTCTTCTATTACGAGACCCATGGAACAAAATGGGGTGATATTTTTTTACGCTACCACCACACGGTAAGTCTTTATTCTTATAATACTATAAAATATATATTAAATATAGAACTACAATTTAGAATTTCAGTATCAATATGTTGGCACTGATATTCTGAATTGCAGTTTCTAGTTTTCGGGTACTTTATCCTTTCTGTCTTATCACAATCAACTGGAAATTGACCTCTTTCGTAGTAAATAGAATTTACCTTAATCGTAGCTAGGTAGTTTAGCAACATAACCGGGTGTCTTTTTGCTTAACTAAATTGCATTTTTGTCGCTGCCAGTGTTGCTTATCATGCGTGAACCGCTACTGTGATGGCGCATGACGTAGTTTTTATAGCTGGCAAATGGATGATCTCTCCACACCTTATCAAATATGCTGAACCTCTTGTGCTTACGTTTATCATCAGTTTTGCGCACACCAACCCGCCTGACCAGTGCAAAGAGCATGGAAAATTGTTTCAAAAATAGTTTGGTGCAATAATAATTCATTCACTACAGTAAGTCATACTCCACTGCTGAACATATGCCTACACAGAGATTGCATTTTTTTAATATGATAAAGGTTGACAAACGAGCACACAGTCCACTTGATAGTAAGTGGTTGCTGCGGCCCATAGACATCATCTTCATCTATCCTCTATTACAAATCAAAATGTAGAAGCGTTGTTACCCGTGAGGACTAAGATGGATGCCTCATCTCCAGTAAAAAGGGCCTCCGGCCACCTGCACTCACCAAGCGAAACGCAGAGGTAAACCTCTACTTCACGCTGGTTTTCTGTGAGGTCGTGGTACTACCCCGGTTCGAGCCGGCCCATCCGTGCGACAGCAAAATCTGCCGCGTGGCTCTACCACTGTTGATACTGTGCCTCTGATTTACCATAGCTGCCAGCTACGTTTAGTGTTTATTCTGTTACAACAGACATTACAAAGAGTAGTATACACAGAACACAATTAATCTATACCGAAAGAAGAGCGCCAACTTCATACTAAAAAAAGGAAACACGTGTTTATGAGTGTACACTAAAAGCGGAAACGTGGGCGCCCATATAAAACTTTTTAGCGGGAATTTCAAAACTTTGTATTCTATAACTTTTAATCTTTTTGTTTATTTAAGGCAAATTTGAGTAATTTTGGCTCGTACCTCACAAACCTATTTGGTCAATTCCCATACATTTGAGAGGTTGCACCAAAATTACTCACACATACATTTACTTTAGAGGAGTATGCAGGGGCAGATTTTTTTATACTTGATGTTTTTTATTGTGTTTGAAGGTCATATTTCCACGCGAAATATTGATATAGCATATATTATTGTGAGAGTTATTCTTCACAGACTCTTATCTTATCTTATCTTATCAGCCCATAACGTCCTACAGCTAGGCAAATACCACCCCAACCTCTTTCCATCTTCTATTAAAATATATTTAAATCAGCAAAATTCTCATACTGAACACTTAACTCTTAAAATATGTGATCTGAAACAGATAAAATTCGAGTCTATATAGTAATAATCCCCATAAATAATAATCAATAAATTCAATCAGCAGCTTTCAAAACCTGCTGAGTGATAAGATCATTTTTTGTGTTTTGTTTCACAACACTTAACTTACTTTCGATTCTGACACATATCGTGTATAAAATTTTAAAATAATTAATTAATTTATCATATTATAGACAGAATCTCTTAATGTGAATTTATTTATATTTACGAATATCAGCGTAAAATAGCAGCTTAACGCTGCTGTGTTTCGTATTGTGAGTGTAGAGAACCGGAGACGCTTTTCACTGGAGACGAGATATTCTATCTTAGTCCTCAGAGGAGACAATGCATTTGTATTTAGATTCTCAATTGAGAATAAATGTCACACAGCATCCACTTACCATCAGGTGATCTGTGTGCTCGTTTGTCACCCTTCTCTACACTCACTATTTGAAACACAGCGGCATAGAGTTGTTATTTTACTCTGATATTCTGTAAGAGCGTGATACTTCCCCGGTCGAGCCGACCCATTCTAGCGATAACCATAATATAGCTGCAGCATGACTCTACCACCTTCAATATTACAGACATTAATATTGAACGTGGTAGAGCTATGTATAGTACTTCAGTTTTATATATAAAAAGTACAAATCTTTCCAGCGAGAAAATTATTTGAAAGTTCAGCAAATTATTTACATAACTGTACTCCGCTGTTTAAATTAATGAAATATTGTGTTATAATATACCTAAACACAAATATACTGAATTATTTCATATTGGGTCGCCGCAGACCCAACCCGCGGACTTGTTTCTATCGATTGTGACTATTTTCAGCATCAGCTCTGTAGTTACCTCGCGATGTTTTTATTAAACTGAATAATTTAAAGGCGCTTTTATATAGAGTAATCACAATTGATCCAAACCATCTAATATAGTTCAGTTGAAAGCCTTTGAATACGATCTATAAAGGTAAAATACTCAAAGGGAATCCTAAAAGAATAATCCTACATATAATAAGTTATTTAGGGTGCTTCACGATAAATATACTTTACAAAATGCCAAATGTTTTGTACGCTAATGTAAGTAAATGTTTTTGTGTAAACAGAAACTTAATTTAACTTTTATCTCAAAAACAAAAACACTAACTATTACTAGAAAATATAGGTGATATTTGGTTTTAATATTAAATATTTTATCACTTAGCAGCGCAATAAATACAAAATCATTCATGTATTGCGTAAATGTACTTTTTCGAATAAAGATTAATATAAAAAGCTGGAAATACATACCAACAAGTAATAAGTAATATTCACTTAAATGAGAATAATTTGAAATTTTATCTCATGAGTTTTATTTAGACAGTAGATAAAACGAGGCGATCGAAAGAGTAAAGTTGTTAAGAGTCAAGGGTGAAGTACAGGCAACCGTCCTAAAAGTACGGTAAGTACTTATCAAGATTTTGGTTATCGGTTCGGAAAACATTGGGCCAACCTTTCATGAATACTTAAAAGGCAATAAATGTAGAGCGCACACCGAAAATTTTATTTCTATTAAGAATAAAATTGTACATATTAATTAAAATGTATAAGACGGAGAGTAATAATAAACTGGTGCTACAATAGGATGAGCACTTGCATAACAATAATCATCGCACGTAAAGAGAAATAAGTTTCACAGTTTGTTGGAGCTCCTCAGCTGTCTGTGTGGGTTATGGGTTACTCTGATGGAAGCATGCGCAGTGGAACAATTTCTAGCAAAAACCTTCGCACAGTACCGTCGGACATCACAGAGTACGCTTGCAATTATTGCTCAGCACGTCTTAACGTCACGTAACCTAGGGTTTACCTCGTACCTACTTACGTAAGTCATTTCAGTAAAAATTTAAATAAAAATATATATTTCTCGAGGAATGTAATTTACAAGGGATTTTTATCAAATAAAAAATATATTATATTCGCCGCGCACTCATAAACGCGAAGTGAGCAATCATAAGTGGGTGTTAGAAACCAAAATGTTGTTGTATGTGTGAAGCGGATAAGTATTGAGGGTCCTCGAAAATTATTAAGGTAATTTTCGTACATTTAATTTTATTTCATATATTGAAAATGGTTAATATTTAAAAAAAAATCTTACCTTTTTACTTTTTTCGATGAAGGAGTATGTAATCATTTCACCCAAGTGAAATAAAAATTAATATTCGTATTAGAGAAATTTATTTTATATTTCTTTCTTTTTATATGGTTTTATTTCAAATTATAACATAATCTTTACGAAAGGTTTCTAATATGTATTATTACAACGGAATATTTAAAGTTAATTAAAGTTTATTAATAAATTAAATGATAATTTCACTTTTTATGTTTTACTAAGGCATACATTTTGAGCTCATGTTGTATTTTTTAGAAAAATTACATAAAATTTAAAATACATCATATTCGGAAAAGTACCGGAAGGCTTGCCATAAATTACTTTCATTTTTTTGAATGCAGGCAAGAGTGCCAAAAGTTTTGCGCACTGCGTCGCTTTCTTAAACTAAATGTACAAAGCTGCCAATTTCAAATTAATATTAATTGTTACTACATTAAGATCGAAAATGTCAGTAATTTCTGAAAATACTTGTTTTAAAGTTATCCTCATTCTCGTGTCTTATATTGCAATACAATATCACAACAATAATAAAAAAGGCCTTTAAAACCATTAAGGTTTCCGGGTAAGGGTAAGATTACTAAGGATAATAAATGATAATTGAGATTGAAAAATTGAAAGTAGGTATCGACTTAATTTATAAAAATACTAGACTACTTTAAGATAACGGACATAACCCTCGTATAGTGTAACGTACATTACACATGCAGTACTTATTTCATCTGATCAAATTTTAATTGAACGAAATTTACTTAACCCTTGAAAATATAAAATAAAAACTGTAGCATTATTAAATCTCTATCCATAGCTCTCACGTCATTACCAAAGGCTAGACAGGAGAGAATGCTATTCTGTGGCATTAATTTTTTTAGTTGTGGTTTTCTTATAATTAGAAATATTATATAATGTACAAGTTCAATAACATAAATTTTACAGATTTTATCACACTCAATTTGGGCTAAAATTATTTTTATCAATGTGCTATTAAATTCGCCATTGTAGGATAAATATTTGTGCAATAAAGAATTCCATATTGCAAATATTTAAGACATAACTCGATAAAGTATTGAGAGTAGAAGTTGAATCATTACAAAAAATCTGATTTTATAAGAAAACAAATTCAAAAGCTTACATAATAACAATTAACTCAAAATGTAAAGACGAGACCTTATGAAATAAATGCGCTTTATTGTTTAAATTGGCGTTGAACACGAGATGCCTTTGCAACAAAAATTTACTCGTTTTAGCTTTAAACTGCTTATTTACTTTGTACCTGGCCTTACCTTGATGGCCGCCTGGCTCTATGTTTGGCACTAATGGTGGTCTCTTGACTAGAATACCTGATAAAAGTTATTTAAGTCTTGATAGATTGTACATATTGATTGCACGAACGCATAGGTTAATTTTTACTTAATAATTTGTATTTTTACAAAACGATAAAATGCTTAGTGTTCGCATCTGGTAATAAAAATAAACAATTTCAATGTAACATGTTTTATCGTCAGATTTTTATTATGATATTTATTACGGTTACACGCTGCATCTATATTAAGACTGCAGCAGGAATGGATAGACCTGCCCGCAGATAAACTAGGGTAAAATGGAAGTACAATGCTGAAATGTTTTGTATGCTGAAATTCTCATCCCTTCACAAAAATAAACATACTTGACTATGCAACAGTTCACGCGTTTGAAGAAATGGTAATCTTGGCTTTTATTGAGTTATTCCGGCAGTTCGATTTGTGTGTCGTTTATAATACAAAATAAAGTTATATAGATGAGGCACAAAGCGAACTGCCGTATAGCCATAATAACGTAACGAATAGCCATAATAATTACTTGAATAGCCATAATAACGACTGCCTTATTAGTCTAGTGGTTGTAAACGTGGTTGCTGAACATCAGGTCCCGTGTTTGACTCCCGGGTTTGGGCAAGAATCAGTTATTGAGATTATCTGTCTAGAAATTTTCCGTAGCAACCAGGAGTAAATAAGTAGCCGGTGTTCTACTCCCGTGCCACGGGAAGCATGTAAAGGCTTTGGTCCAGGGCGCGATTTTTCTCCAGTCATGTCGGTTTGCTGTCCCATCGGACTGTGAAAAGTAAGCAAATACAGAGTGCACCCATGCTTGCGCATACATTCGGATACTATTTTTTTTCTCCGGCATCGTGGAGGCTGTTTACATAATATATATATTTCACGAGGACAAAGATTCAGACCCGGAACAACTATTTGTAAGCCATACAGGTATCGGATACGTGCGGGATTCGAACTCACGGCTCTCAGAGCCGCATCTCATAGCTAAGCCGTTACGCCGCGACTTGCTTTTTTTCATTGAGACTTGCCGCCGGAATAACATTCTGTTTGGAGGACGTTATTATTGTTAATAATGATTAGGGAGGCTTCTCTTTTGTATATTATATAAACAGTGTTCTAGAAATACTTGTCGGCGATCCCTTTTGGTTTCTTATTAAAATAACTTCCTATGTCATCCATATTATTAAATATCTTAGCTTTATTACTTCACAAATTCCCAGGATGATCCAGTGATTGTAATTATAAGATTGTATTTTATCCCTGATTTCATATTTTTGTATTATTGCATAGTATATTTCATATTATTTTTAGAATATACTGACAAATAAGTACAGGTTTTCCACATGCTTTCAGAAGCTCCATTTCATCCTAGTCCGGGGCCTTATCGATTTTAAGGTGATGGAGATGCAATCTAATCTCGCTCAGACAGAAGTCCAGGATATCATCGGATTAGTGTCGGATAAGATTTGTTCTTGACTCGTTATTATAACTTGGGTGTGGCTCCAACGAGAACATGTACAGCTCCCCATAGAACCGCTCAATCACACTCCAAATCTCAGATGTACCGGATGCTGCCACATTCGGTCTTCAACTTTAACAGTTGGGTCTTTCTGGCAGACAGATCTCTAAAGACTTCGGAGCCTGGTTTCGCTCGATCGTTTCTTCAATACGAGTTGTATTGAAGTTGTGTAAGCCTCTCCATATATATTTGGAGATCTGTCTTTCTTCAGATATGACTGCGTATATGCAGTCATATCTGATGAATACTGCAGCTTCATTTCCCGTCTAACAGCTATTATATTAAGAGTATGATCGGAGATATTTTGGATTCTTTTGCGTCAGGTAATGCAGAACTTAAGTCCGATCGCGTGAATAGTTTCCACGAGCTTGTTATTCATAACGTAACTCGAGCTGAAAGTTTTCGTGACTCTGGATTAGAGCACGAGGGGGACGGAGCGTTGACTTCACTAGGCGTGACTATTCTATTCACTATTAGATGATCACTGCTAGTTATCACCCTTGCAATCACCGAGACATCACTGAACAGTTGTCGTCTGGTCATCATAACGCAGTCAATCTCAATTTTTGTCTAACCGTCGGGGCTGAACTAGGTCCACTTCCCGTGGGACCGATTCTGTAAGAAATAGGTCATCATAAAGAGTCCCTCTTTCTCCATAAAGTCGGCCAGCTGCTAGCTTATGGGGTTCCGTTGCCCTATTTCAAATTTCCCTATCATCAGCTCTCCGTTCTCAGATAGTTTTGCGTTGATGTCTCACATTAACACACTATAGTGGGATTTGCAGGAATGCATGGCTCTAGATATATTCTCATACATTTCGTCCACCTCCTCATTGGGATGTGCCGAGGTTGATGCATAAACCTGTATGACTTTCAGCGAATACCGTTTAGTGATTCTGAGTATAAGGTACCCAACCCTCGTCGACACACTATCAATCATTTCAATATTGTTAACGATAGACTTGTGGACGATAAATCCGTCACCTCCTTGGGACAGATGGTCCCCCTCCCGGTGATAAAACAAGTTGTCGGATTCGAGGAATACCATCACATCACACATCACTGAACAGTTGCCGTTTAGTCATCATAATGAAGTCAATCTAATCTTCAGTCATCTGTCAGCCCACTTCCTGTATGGCCACTTCTGGAAGAAAGAATTCATCATAAAAAAATCCCTCTTTCTCCATGAAGCCGGCTTTTTGGGTTCCGTTGCCCAATTCTAAATTCTCTACCTTTAGCCCACCGTTCCCTTTTGTGCCTAGTTTTGCGTTGAAGTCACCCATTAACACCGTATTTGGTTATGGAGGAATGTATAGCTTTAGAAATATCCTCATACATTTCCTCCACCTACTTATCGGGATATATCAAGGTTGGTGCGTTAACCTGTAGGACCTTCAATGAATATCGTTTGGTGGTTCTGAGTATAAGTTACGCAACCCTCGTCAATGCACGCTGTTAACAAAAACAAAAGGATTTTTCACAATCTTTACTACGTTTTCAACAAGAGACTTATGGACGATAAATCCGATACCTCCTCGGGACAGATGGTCGCCCTCCCGGTGATACAACAAGTTGCCGGATTCAAAACTTACCGTGTACTCCCTCTCTCTTCAGACCTCAGATAATCCTGTAATATCCCAGCGCAATTTGTCTCTCAATCTCTTCTTCCAGCTCCGGGATATTTTAGCCAGTCCTCATGGTGCGTGCGTTATATGTTGCCAGGTCAAGTTGCCTTAGGTGGCAACCAAATCTCAACCGGTGATTCTTAGCAACCCCTGCTCCGCCGTTACCATGGTCACCACCGTAGTCAGGAATAGCGGAGCACCCAGGGACTGGAGGCCGTATTTTTGAAACTTTCGCCATGGGGGTATATTGCCATAGTTACCACGCTTGGCGGGCAGGTTGTAACTGCCGTATTTTTATTGTTATTTTGCTGTTATCAGAAAGATGCTGCTGTCCACCTCCTGCCTCAGTTCCACGGGAAAATATTATGGGGTAGTGAAAATTCTTAAACCGCCACTACACTGAAATGGCAATGAGTCGGTTATATAGCTCGAAGAATCGACAACCGATGGGAAAGAAAGATTCTCGAGTGGCAGCCTCGTACCGGCGAGCGAAGTGTAGGGCACCGCCTACTAGATGGAGTGAAGAGCTGGTAACACATACAGGAAGTCGATGGATGCAGGTGGCTCAGGGCCGTGCTTTGTGGCATTCCTTGAGGGAGGAGTTTGTACAGTAGTAAACTTGTGAATAAAGTCCATTGCTGATCATAGGCCTCACCCGTAGAAAGGAGGATTTGCGTTATCGTCTCGCTCTGCAGGTGAATTAATAATGAAAGTACCAGACGTACCTTTTATGCAGCTCCCCGTCTCTGGTCTGAATTTACGTCTAATATAAATGGGAGGTTATACCGCCATCTATCGGAAGCCATTAGATTATCTTCGGCATTTTCCATTGTCGCCTCTTATGACAACCAAGTGACGCATGAATTCTGTTACACCGTCACCACACATAAGAAATAAGCAAATAGTGCAAATTTATGAAGCCATTGTTGGGATATTGGGTAGCGAGCCGAACAAGGCAAAATAACCTCTAGTTCAATAATATTTTAAATCACGACTGAAGGATAAAACTCGTTCTTCAAACTATGTTGCTTGTCGTGTGAAAAAATGATTTAGGGTAAACGGAAAGAACGCCAGTACAGAATGTTGCGGCATGAGAATACTCGACTTCCTGTCAGGTGGTCAGGCAATAAAAACTATTAAGGTGGAAGCTCCAGGGTGGCCCGCGAAATTCAAATTTTCTTGCGTTTTTTGGAATTTGCAGGTCAGGGTTAGGTTGTATATTTAACAAAATATGATTCGCGACCGTAGCGATTATGTGTTTACAGAATTATTATCATTATAATCACCAATACAACCCTATAAGTTCATATTAGACATAAGTTCATATTTTTCTGGAAAAACTCATTCAAAGGGCTAATATTAACTTACAGGGTTGTATTTGTGATTTTAATAATAATAATTCTGTAAACACATAATCGCTACGGTCGCGAATCATATTTTGTTAAATATACAACGTAACCCTGACCTGCGAATTCCAAAAAACGCAAGAAAATTTGAATTTCGTGGGCCACTTTGGAGCTTCCACCTTAAGGTTCAATTAATCACACAGCCTATTACAACTCCACTACTGCACATCACATTCCACGATGAAATATCAGAAAATATTCCTATGTATTATATAAAAAGTACAAATATAATAATAGTACAATAAAGATGTAAAAAAGTTTTATAGTTTATATAAATATCAAATAGTAATAAAGAGTAGCCCACATTTGACTGCGCCCACATGACGATGTTACTGCGATGACGCTATCCTGAACCGCAAAGATTATCACGCATTGGGTGTCACGCGTCTCAAATTTAAAACAAAGCGCTTATACCGAAAACCCTGTTGCACTAGAAGCCCTAAGTTGGTTGTGTTGTCTCTCTTATCTATATATTAATACTTTAAGGGAAAAATTTTGTGCCCCCTTTTTAAATATATTGGGCAAACGGATTAGTGTGAGATTTGGCATAGTTAACATACATTATTAACGTTTATACTGCCTATGTCTCAGAGTATGCTTGTAGCATAATATGTAATATATATATTATTTTACATTATTCTTATCCCCGTAGAAATAACAAAAAGACCAATGTCAAACACTTAGCAGTCTGTGGTCAAACAGTCGCACAGAGTAGATTGTCGTTAAAAAAATTTGAAATGTTGGAATCAAGTAATTATTGACTTATTAACTGAATAATCTAAATCTAAAACTGAAATGTTGTGTATTTTGTGAGATTTTAGATGTTACTTTGTCGGTAAAGTGTATGAAAATCAATGCGTGTGTATCAAGGCTTAATATACAACCTAAAAATTTGATGAATTTTGATCAGCCACTAGGCAATCTCTATTATATTATATTATACTACTTTAGGCTTTACTTTATCGGCATCGAAATTTTCATTAAACTTTAAAAACTTTCCGCCAATAACTACAGCTGTTTGTAGTAAAATTTAAGCTGCCGAAACTTTTATGACACCCTTAACTAAAAATGCATTTTTTTTTTAAATATAATTAATATTTTAGTTGTAGCACGAATGGGTTGGCCGTACCGTAGAAGGACCATGCTCTCAAATAATGCCAGAGTAAAATAGAAGCTTAATGCTGCAGTGTCTTTTACTGTTAGTTGAGCGAACCGAAGACCCTTTTCACTGGAAACTAGGCATAATATCTTAGTCCTCAACGCGTCTGAAATAAACGAGGTTGTGTACTCAGATAACTTGTCTTGATGAGTTATTTTATAACTATTAATAAATTTTGATAATCCTTATTATATAGGTGTGGGTGTAATGTTCTCAGTATTAGAGGAATAGTTAAGTGTTTACGCAAAAGCGTTGGTGTCAGGCATCGACGTTAGATGGCTCTCGGCTCGGCTGATACGGGATGACGTTCGTGCGTGTTGAACGTCCGAGCTTACTGAACGGTGGGAGTCGAGAGCGAAAAAATTTGATGTCTTCTCCGCGTCAAAAGAGAAGGCAGTCCATTTTGTTTGGGAGCTCTTAGATCTAATTTTATGTTAGGCGCGTATAGTAAATATACCACTGGGAATGATAGCGCGTGTTGAGAGTTTACCCGGGACTTTAGGTTTAACGCAGAATCTGTATAAGTGGATTCGACTGTATTAGTTACTAGTGCGGTAGTTAATATTCTAGAAATAACGGTGACCGTTGACCCGTACGTTCTGTGTTCATTTTCGCGAGTCAATCGTAACAAAGGAAGAAAGTGACTGTTGTCGGCGACCTTAGCTTGGAGAGGAGCTGAGGGCCGAACTGCTGCAGGGGGAACGGTCAAATAAGGTCAATAACACTACCAGCCACACCCAAATACACATCACTGATCTTTACTTTCTAGCACAATACATCCACACGAGACCTGACCGAATCCTGAGGGACCAGTCGCCTTGAATAGAGGTAAGTAAGCTCTGTTCCATATTTGTAACGCTCCCCCCGGATTGTTTAGTGTAATTAAACTTTTAACCCGTGGCGTGAGGACGCCCGACCAGCATCTGCCCGTAGCTTCTTCGTCTATGGGCCGCGAAGGATTCTACTCCTGGGATGGGCAGCTGCCGGCCGTAACATTTGGTAGCAGAACGCGGTGCTGGGATCGATTCCCGGTCGATCCACCGACCATAGTATTTGATAAAAATTAAATAATTTTGGTGGCAGGGAGCGTTGGGTTGATTGGTTTAATTTTGTGTCTACAATCACGCCCGTCCGTAATACGTAAAAATATTTTTTTTTATTATATACGTAATAATAAAATTCCTTTCTTTGTTAGCTTGCTTTGTTGTTTGCGGGTAAATTTGAAAAACCACGCCCGGTTCGCGCGCAAGCGGGAGATTGCGTCATGTAGGTAGATGGTTATTTTTACGTAATCGGTTAATTATCGTTGTCGGATGGTTGTAGTGTATTACTTATCGAAGGGTCGATTTCCGAGCAAGGTATTTTTTGTTGATGTGTATCTTCGTTATGTATCTTTCGTATTGTAATTTGTATTTGAACTAAAGAGTGGTAATTTGTATTTACGTAATTTGAATTTAACTTGATTTGATCGCACTAGTATTTGTTATTGTTAATTTGATTTGCCTTTTCTTTTGTACTAACTTGTGTTTGATTTAATAAATAGCGGTTCTTATTTGTGTAATTTCTATTCAACTCGATTTGATAGGAACTGCATTGGTTAGCTGTTAATTTTTTTGTATTTTGTATTTGTTATTTTTGTAATTGTGCTCGAGCGGCGTCGTAATTTGTATTTAGTAGTGATGTCCTCGCCCAAGATGCTAATCCGTTGCCTGCGGACTGAGTTATGCTGGGCCACCAGCGCCCATGCTTTGATAGGTCGACCGGATAGGGTCCATAATTTGATGAAGCGGTTCGAGCAGGTCGATGCTCGAAGGGCTGCAGTGGAGGAGGCTTACGCTGAGCTCGAGGATTCGGATGTGGAAAAGGGAGTCCTGGACTCCTGCTTCGCAGACTACGAGCAGTTCTTGTGGCTCACGGACGAGTTGATCGAGGCTGAAGGCAGGTATGCCGAAGAGGCGCGTGAAGCTCGGACGAGTGGCCTGCCCGAGTCCGTTCGGAAGCAGCCTCAGCCGGAGCTGTTGGGACGACTCCCAACTCTGGACTTGCCAAAGTTCTCCGGGGTCCTTCCGAGTGGCTGACCTTCGTTGGTCTTTTCGACGGCCTAGTGGACGCCCGGAGTGACTTGACTCCGAGCCAGAAGATGGCGTACCTCTTGGCCTCACTGGAGGGGGAGGCCCTGGGCGTTGTCAGCCATTTAAGCTTGTCGGACGACGCCTACCAGACTGCTCGGGACCTCCTAGCCAGAAGATACGCCAACGTCCGGCGAATTGCGGACGAACATGTTAAGCAGCTTCTGAGCCTCCCGCTGCTTAGTGACCGGGCCCGATTACGTCCGGACCTGTTGGATCCAGTCTTGGTGGCCTATAATACGTTGAGGCGGCTGGATTTACCAGTAGGTGAATGGGCCTTCTTGTTGCTCCGCATCGTGCTGTCCCGTCTACCTCTCGACTTTCAAATGCATTTTGAGGAGAGGTACGGCGGGGACGAGGCCTCCTATATTCCGCCCTTCTATGACCTGCTGCGGTTTTTGGAGGAGCAGTGCCGACAGATCGAGCACGCGGCGGGCACCGTCGACGACTTACGAGCCGTGCCCAGAGAGAGGCGAAATCCGCCGGGCAAGTCGTCGTCAACCCCCCCTGCTCCTATTGTCGAGCATCTAATCACCGGGTGACGTCTTGCCCAGAATTGTTAGGTAGGCCGAGTCCGGCTAGGCGAACTATCGCCAAGGAGCGCCGCTGGTGCTACTCCTGTTTGGAAGGGCACCTTCAGCGAGACTGTCCGCACCGGCGGCCCTGTCTGCGTTGCCAGGGCAATCACAATGTCGTGCTGTGCCTGGGTGCGAGCGGCGTCTCCTCTCGGGGCGCTGCCAGGCCCTCGGCCCCCACGGGCGGGGGCGCTCCGCCATGCCCTTTGACGGATGACGCTCGGCGCCCGCCGGCTAGCCACCAGGCCCCTAGGTTTGAAAAGGGTCCCTCCCCCGACCAGTCGGGGGGTAATTCCCCCAGGGGCGGGGGTGTCAACACACCCCCTCAGCGTGCGGAGAGGAACTTCACGGCCACTCATCAGTCCGCTGGGCCCTTTTCACTCCCCTTAGCTGAGTGGCCGCGACTGGTGGACCACTGTACCCCATTTGATGGAGGCGGCCCTAGCTAGCTGCCGCCTTAGCTCCCACCATGGCTGCCTCTACTGAGCCTTAAGCCGTCAACAGTCCACTTGTCAAGCTGTTCTGTTGCCGACGGCCTCAGTGAGGGCGTACAACCCGAGTGGCGACTGTTAGCGGTTGCGCTCTGTTAGTATCGGGTTCGCGCGGTGTGGCCTCCACTTGGTGGTGGGAAGATTGGGGCCCCCTGGAGCGTTGAATCACGCTCTCAAGGGGTATTGGATTTGGTTTGGTCGAGCACTTAGTTAAGAATTCTTTGAATTAAAATTGAAATGCTTTGAGTTTTCCGCGAAATTAATATTGTGGCGGTTGTGATTAAAGGAATTGAATTTAAAATACTCCTTTAAATGCTGCTGCATATGTTTTGTAAATACATTTGATCACTGCGTTTGTTGTGGCACGGAAAATTGAGATTAAATTGTGTGACCTTTTTAATGCTTGTGCGTATGCTTGTAATTGTATTTGATTGTCGCGCCTGTGCTGAAGGGAAGTTTGGATTCATTTGAAATTTGAATGGCGCGCTATTTTGAAAATTATGTATATGTTTGTGATAGTGTTTAATCATTTTGCTTTGTGATAAGGAAGGTTGAAATTAGATAACCCTGTGGTTGCCAAAGGAAATAAGAGTAAATTCTCTTTGGTTTAGATTTTGTTGGCACTGTCTAAGATATTTATTTGAAATAAGAAATAGGCTGTCTCTTACGTTTATTTTTGTTTACTTTGCCAAGTTGACCTATGTGCATCGGTGATTACTTGTTTTTATTTCTTCTTTTATTAATTCTGTAATTGAACATTGATGCTTTTGAAAAATTTGTTGAAATATGAGCATAGGATCACCTGCTGGGACCGTCTGTGCGTTTCGTTCAGCTCTCCACAGACGACGTTCATGGGGAATTTGGGGGTGCTCTCTGCACTGAAGCTTGAAGGTCCCTCTGGGCCGCTTCGTGTCGCGTCGCTGTTTGCAGACCTGATCCGGTCGAGTTGCGGAACTAATCATAGGAGCGCAGATAGGTGTTTGAAGGAGGTCGTCTGACTTCTGTCTAGGAATAGGACTTATTTATGTGCTGCGATGACCAGGAAGGGCATCCAGTTCAACTCTCCGGCTAGCCCACGTTGGGGCTGTAATTTTGAGGCGTTGGTCAGGGTTGCAAGATCTGATTGGGTGCGTAGGGTGGCCTAGTTTGGTTGTAGATTCGATCTTGCAACTTGCCGTCGCGACCCTGTCCCGCTGACCGGTTTGCTCGCGGACCTAAATCCTTATGTCCGGGACGGGGGTTTGTTTACGCAAAAGCGTTGGTGTCAGGCATCGACGTTAGATGGCTCTCGGCTCGGCTGATACGGGATGACGTTCGTGCGTGTTGAACGTCCGAGCTTACTGAACGGTGGGAGTCGAGAGCGAAAAAATTAGATGTCTTCTCCGCGTCAAAAGAGAAGGCAGTCCATTTTGTTTGGGAGCTCTTAGATCTAATTTTATGTTAGGCGCGTATAGTAAATATACCACTGGGAATGGTAGCGCGTGTTGAGAGTTTACCCGGGACTTTAGGTTTAACGCAGAATCTGTATAAGTGGATTCGACTGTATTAGTTACTAGTGCGGTAGTTAATATTCTAGAAATAACGGTGACCGTTGACCCGTACGTTCTGTGTTCATTTTCGCGAGTCAATCGTAACAAAGGAAGAAAGTGACTGTTGTCGGCGACCTTAGCTTGGAGAGGAGCTGAGGGCCGAACTGCTGCAGGGGGAACGGTCAAATAAGGTCAATAACACTACCAGCCACACCCAAATACACATCACTGACCTTTACTTTCTAGCACAATACATCCACACGAGACCTGACCGAATCCTGAGGGACCAGTCGCCTTGAATAGAGGTAAGTAAGCTCTGTTCCATATTTGTAACGCTCCCCCCGGATTGTTTAGTGTAATTAAACTTTTAACCCGTGGCGTGAGGACGCCCGACCAGCATCTGCCCGTAGCTTCTTCGTCTATGGGCCGCGAAGGATTCTACTCCTGGGATGGGCAGCTGCCGGCCGTAACAGTTAAGTGTTGCCGTTTATTTACTAAAAATGGAAAATAGGAGCTGTGGTAGCTCCACGGCTAAGCACTCGCTGTACATTTCACAGTACGCGAGCAACCCGGGTTCGATCCCCACCGGCACCGAAACCAATTAAAATGTTATTTGTAATTTTAAGTGCTGATTTACCACATGCTCGGCGGTGAAGCAAAACGTCGTGAGGAAAACTGCATGTCTGAGAAATAATAATAAAAAAATATTTCAAAGAAATTTCCTTGGCCTAAAACTTTCTCAGAAATGAGAGGAGGTCAGTTCCCAGTTGTGGAGCGTATATAGGATGTAACGTTATTGTTATATATATATATATATATATATATATATATATATATATATATATACCTAGTCAGGTCATAAATTCTGTCACATGTTTAATATAAAATAATTGAAACAAGTTTAGTAATTATGTAACCATTTATATACCAAAATAAACTTAACAAAACATAGATTTTTATGACACTAAAGTTTATTCAAAATGACCTCCGTGATTTTGAATACAAGCCTTCAATCTGCGCGGCCAGTCGTCTATCGCAGCACGAACGAGGTCCATGTCAATATCGGCGGCTGTCTTAATCAAGGATGTCTTGAGTGACTCCAAATTGGGATGAGGCTTTGAGCACGCCTTTTCCTCCAAGTGTTGTCATATCTTGTAATCTAACGGATTCAAATCTGGACTGGAGGAGGGCCAGTCTTCGTGTCGGATGAAGTCGATTTCAAGCACCGCCAGCCAGTCTTGTGTGCTCTTCGCTCTTTGAGCTGGCGACGAGTCTTGTTGGAATACTCAGTGCCTGTTATTGAACATGGTATGAGAAACAGGTTCCACAACGTTCGTCAGGACTGTATTTTTATACACAACTGCATTCGTTTTTACACCTTTCTCACAAAAATGTACCTCTGTTAAGCCCCAATAAGAAACCCCCAACCATAACATGAGCGAGGATGGAAAATGACCTCGTTGGACACGCGGAATACGGTTGCTCGCTTCTTCACTACTGTGTGCGTACACCTTATCATTTTGTTTGTTGTAGCTCTCTTCTAGGGTAAAAAATTTTCATCCGAAAAAAGAATTTCCCGATATTTTTTTCCCCCGTACCGCTTCAACAAAGCGCGGCATCTCTTCAGTCTCAGGTCCATTAGAAGAGCATTCAAACGATGTCCTGTTTATCTTCAATATGCCCGAAGCCCTAAGTCTTCATTTAACACCCTTTTCACCGTGGTTCTGCTTAACCCCATCTGAAGGGCCAACAGTTTCTGCTTACGTTTGGGATTTCTTTGAATTCGCGCCTTCACAGCTTTTATCACTGCTGAAGTCCTAACAGACCGAGGGCGACCACTTCTTGACCTGTCATCTACACTAGAGTCTTCATTATATCGTTTGATGGTACGATAAACGAATCTTTTGGTTATATTTAAATTTTTCAGTATGTCAAAAATTTGAATTGGCGCGTAACCGCAACGATGCAACGCAATAACTGCAACCCGGTCTTCTTTAAGCGTCACTCCATATTTAAAAATGAGTAAAATTCTAAAAAGTATACAGTTTTATTTTCATGAACAATTCGAAATTCGAATTCAATAAACTTTTTTGTGGCCAGCATTTTAAAAGAAAAGTTTTTACTGTGTGACAATACTTATGACCTGACTGTGTATATATATATATATATATATAAATATATATATCTTTATATATAAAAAGTACGTGTCACGTTGTTTGTCCGCGATGGACTCCTAAACTACTGAACTGATTTCAATGAAATTTTTGGTCAATGTGCAGTTTGGTCCAACTTAAAAGATAGGATAGCTTACATCTCAATTTATAGTCGCAATACAATATTATTTTATTGAAAATTATTTGTCTATTATTTGACAGTCACAATTATCTGTTAGCTCCAAACGATTCTGTCAGATGACGATATCTGTTGACTGGATTGAGTAAATATTTAATAGACGGCGCTATGTTAAAAATACAAACGTTTAATATAAGCTACAATTTAGTAGTATAACCACCACGTGTTGCTGTAAGTATTCAACAGATAGAAACCGATTTCAAAAAAAAAATTGCAGACTGTGTGCAGTTTGGTCCAACTTGAGAGATAGGATAGTTTTTATCCCGATAAGTGATCCTCAATTTTTTTTATTGCTAATTTCAGGAGTTTTTTTGGGAAAGCAAATGGTTATTCGGAAAGGGCAGAACAACGTCTGCCTGGTCAGCTAGTATATATATATATATATATATATATATATATATATATATATATATATATATATATATATATATATATATATATATATATATATATTATATGTTACGTTACTTTACTTTTATAAACGAAAAATAGGCGAAGGTAACCATTAATTTTTATTAGCTATTTAAAAATAAGTCTTTAAGTATATTTTATTGAATTTTTAGAATACTTTCGAGCAAATTCATTATCAACAACTATCAGACGAAGAAATTAATGATGCGTTCTTAAAGTCAAAATAAGAAAGGAAAATAGAGCACTGTAGACTTTTTGATTTCTCCAAAAACAAAAACAAAAGCAATATTCGTCGGTATCGTGAGCTTAACCAACTGGGACTACTGCTTATAATTCAAATAAAGAAGACGTTTTCAAATCAATCTTTTTATTAGAAATGAGGCATTCCATCTTAGCCCGCAGAGAGAAGACGCATCTGAAAAATGAAAATAATTGACATTGTTTAATTTTTTTATCATATTCTTGCATTGTCATCTAGGCTATATTCAAAATTTAAGGTTTTCGGATCATCGGGAAGTTAGTTTAAAATCAATTACTAAATTACAACCGCACCAAGTTATTGACTTAATAAAAACGTGAAATGTGAAAATTGAAAATTAATTTATTGTTGGTATTGATGGTAACCCAAGAAATATGTTAAAGATCAGCATCTACTTACCATCAGGTGGACTGTATGCTCATTTGTCACCCTTATTCTATAAAAAAAACTTACATATTATGTGATAGTGACCTTATTCTATAAGGTCACTATCACCTAATATGCAGTAATGTAAATCATCGTCTGTCCGAGAGTCAATACCCTTTTTCATAGAAACGGGTATCAATTTAAAGTAAATGTTAGGTACTAATATCTATATTTAATAAAAAGATAAAAAAGAGATGAACAGATGAAAAGATATAGGAAATATAAAGGATGGGTACTACTTCCTATAGATCTAGAATCATGAAATTTGGCAAGATGCAACGTCTCACAGCACAAGTAGAGGAAAGGTATTTTTTTTAACGAACTTACATAAGTGCAGTTAAAAGATCGACCGTGATGTAGACCAATGCATAGGGGAACACATTTTTCAAAATATTTTATTAAATAATTAATAAATACGTTGTAGAGCCATGCCGCAACTAAATTAATAGTATATTTGTAACAAGAATGGGTCGGCTCAACCGGGGAAGGAACACGCTCTCACAGAATACCAGCGTAAAATAACACCACAATGGTGAGTGTAAAGAACCGGAAAACCTGTTTACTAGAAACAAAGCATTCCATCTTAGTCCTCAAAGGTGAAAACGCATCTGCATTTTGATTCGTAATCGAGGTTGGATGTTGATGTCTATGGGCCACAGCAACCTCTTACCATCAGGTGAACTGTGTGCTCATTTGTTACCATTATTAACCTTTTAACAGTGGTAGAGCCACGCGGCAGCTTTTGCTGTCGCACGGAAGGGCCAGCTCGAACCAGGGTGGTACCACGACCTCACAGAAAACCAGCGTGATGTAGAGGTTTACCTCTGCGTTTCGCTTGGTGAGTGCAGGTGGCCGGAGGCCCTTTTTACTGGAAATGAGGTGTTCCATCTTAGTCCTCACGGGTGACAACGCATCTACATTTTGATTTGTAATAGAGAATAGATGTAGATATCTATGGGCCGCAGCAACCACGTACCATCAGGTGGACTGTGTGCTCGTTTGTCACCCTTATCCTATAAAAAAAATTATCCTATATAAAAACGAAATAAGCAGAAGGAAAATAAAATTTTTAAAAAAATTAATAAAGATAAAATAAATGGGAAATACATTAGCGAATGCAAAATTACACAAATATATGTTAGCTTCTAAACTTTAACTCAGAACATTATCAAAAGTCTCGGAATTCCCGGGATCGATATTTTACCATATTGGCAGTATCAAAAACAGTAGTAGAACTATCTACATCCATAATCAAGTATAAACAGAAATTTTAGGGCGCGAGTACTACTCCTAAATATTTGTCCGTTTTTTTTCTGTTAAAGATATCTTATGTTTATTATTTATAACGCTACCCATTGAAATAAAACAAGTTTTAACGGATTTTATTGCGTATAATAACTTATTTTATATTTAAGATACAAGATGTACAAGCTGGTTTGTAAATGTGGTATCTCTTGCATTAGACAAACAAAAAGCCTCATAAAAACCTGCGTAATGGAGCATATAGGTAGTTGATATGAAGCACCGATGCTCCGGGAAGTCTGCAGTATGTCAACTATTCAGGATCGGCACAACTATTATTTTTGATTGAAAGACCACTAATCCTCGCAAAAGAACACCGTTTCCTACCCCTTGATTCGCAAGACTAATGAAATTAAAAAACCTAATTTCGATAGAGAAGATGGCTGGGTACTAACATCCGCATAGTATCCTATGATATAATTATATTAATAATAATTAAATTAATTATTAATATTAATTAAATTATATTAATAATAATAATTAAATTAAATCCAAAATCAAGCATATTGTAAGGCTCGTTTTGCGTAAATGGGACCAAAAATTAATAATTTAATTTTTTTTTAAGGTTAAGGGTGATAAACGAGCACACAGTCCACCTGATGGTAAGTGGTTGCTGCGGCCCATTGACATCTACATCTATCCTCTATTACAATTCAAAATGTAGATGAGTTGTCACCCGTGAGGACTGAGATGGATTGCCTCATTTCCAGTAAAAAGGGCCAATTTGAAGTTAGCCTTCTTTAACTATGACATGAGGACGTAAAACACCTCAGTTCCCCGTGACCATGGGTGCTGTTAGTGCTCGAAATGTTGGAAATATAAAATAAGTTAATATACGCGAAAAAATTCGTAAAAACTAATTTTATTTAAAAGCTCCTTTAATGTTTTGTTTATACTAGTTGTACCTAACACAAATAATTAAATAACATCATCATCAACATCACCATAACAGCCCTTCACAAGTCCACTGCTAAACATAGGCCTCCCTCAAGGAATGCTACAAAGCACGGTCCTGAGCCACCTGCATCCATCGACTTCCTGCATGTCTTACCAGGTCATCACTCCATCTAGTAGGGGGACGGAATATTGAATATGCATGAAAGCTGGGCGTGGTGAACTGTTATAAACGAAAAGTCTTAATTTTGGTAGTAGGTTAGAAAGAAACAAATATAATTATAATACTCCTCACATCACACGCACGTTTTTCACGTGGTAGAGCAATGCTGCTATATTACTGGTATAGTTGTAGCACAAATGAGTTGGCTCGACCGGGGAAGGACCACGCTCTCACAGAACACCAGCTTAAAATAGCAGCTCAATGCTGCTGTGTTTCGTATGGTGAGTGTAGGAACTGGAGACCCTTTTTACTGGAAACAAGGCATTCCATCTTAGTCCTCACGGGTGACGACGCATCCGAATTTTGATTCGTAATCGCGGATGGATGTAGATGTCTATGGCCCACAGCAACCACTCATCATCCGGTAGACTTTGTGCTGGTTTATCACCCTTATCGTAAAAAAAAACACAAGTACTGGCTTAAATAGTAATAAATAATTTTAATATAATAATAACAAACATTAAATCGAATTTGTCATTAATTATATAATATGTTATATATGATATTTTATAATAAACAGTAGCTTTTTCTACTCTTTGCTGTGTGTATCAACAATCCAATTTTATTGAAGTAGCTAAGAAAAATATACGTTTGATATTAATCCATATACAAAATACATCATTCCATGCGACATAAAACATGCCACGGAACAAATAACACTCATTTATTTATTCCATTCACTACTCGTACAGGAATAAATTTATTGCGACCCGATAAATTGGTGCCTTTAGGCAAGCGTCCTCGAGTGTACCCACCTTTGCTCTTTGTGGAGAAAGCTATTAATCAAACCAAAGAACCCCAACCTTCATTGACAAAAGTATCGTTATACATAAATAAATTATACTCATTCGTGTATCACTTTCTTCACAAATTTAGGTCGATTATTTTGTGGATATTAGAAATTTTAATGTTGTAATAGCTGTCTTCTACGACTTCGCCCGTGTGGAATTTATTACAATTGGATTCCATGTGTTTTTTTAGTGGAACTCTTATTCTTTTTCTAAAATAAAAGTAGCGTAAGTTACTTCTTATAACATCAGATATCTGCCAGTGACAGTCCCGTCAAAATCGGTGCAGCCATTTCGGAGATTAGCCGGAACAAACAGAGAGATAGACAGCTAGACAGACATTAATTTTAAAAATTGTTTTTTGTTATTAGTACCATATGTACTTGCTTCATATGCATTTAGTAACAAGCTGTTATTTTAAAATTACGAACATACACTACAATTTACATTGTTTATATTCATTTTATATTGTTTATTTTTTTAGATAATAAAAATTACACGTAAAATGTTAACTACTATGTTGTATATTTCCATAAAAACTAAACTATCTTAATCTGGAGTTCTGTGAGTATAATTTTTTTCTTATCCTATCGTCCTACTTGGCTCTTGATAACAGAGGAAATTTACCGCCAACTATCGTGCATCATTAGAGTTCCATGACAAATGGGTTGTTCACAACATGCTCAGTGAGTACGCTAAACTCACCTCTAAAAAGTTCTTAATTCGACTGTATGTTCTTTATGTATATTTATTACACGATATCTTCGTCAATTTTAAACCAATTTTAATGATTTTTTTAATGGGTAATCCTGAGGGGTGGTCTCATAGAATACTATAATACATATATAATAGAACGGGCACGTGGGCGGTGCCCGTGTAGCCACTTACATGTCAATTCACACATACAAATGTCAACACGTCTCTTTTGACGTCACAATCGTTGCTCATTTTTGTGTCAAATGTTGCTGATTGCAATTTATTTTAAAATATTTACATTTTATTAAAATAATTACCTGCCGTAAAAACAGACGAATGTGAAGTTTGAATAAAAGTGACATATCCTTTTACCAATAAGTCTGAACAATTAATATTTTGTGCTTATAAGAATAAAAACTACAGAAATATTGATTTCTAAGAACAGCAGTACTAGGGATGTAACAAAATTTTACTGATACCGGTAAACCGGGAAATATTGCCGTTTTTAAAATTGTATTTGGTATAAAAACAATCTAAAGAGATGCAATCAAATACGGCGAAAATAGTAATTTAACTTACGTATAAATGCTTATAACATTTTTTATTAAATTGTAATTTTATTCCCTCTATAGGTATCATTGAAAATGTTCAATAACGTTTTTAGATTCAATTTTTTGGTTAAGAATCATTACTATATACTCTATGTTTACCAATAACCCAAAAAGGGTTGGGTAGACCCATTTCGTTATTAAAGTAAAAAAAAAATCATAATATCGTTTTTAATACTGCTGGAGATCCGAACATAAAAATATGGATAGAAGCCAAATAAAGCTTAACCAACAATTTTATTCAGATGGACTTCTTAGCCATACATCACAAAAGATATTTGAAGGACAATGCAATTCCCTTTAAAGACATTGTATACATAACAACAAGTGCTCTGTTCCAAAGTCCCGAAACCTTTCAGCTCGAGTTAAAAAACCGTTTTTAGTGCCTAGAAGACTGCAATGAAGTGGACGATATGAATGACAAGCTCGTGGAAACTGTCCATGTGGTCGGAGCTAAGTTCTCCAAGACCCGCCGCAGAAGAACACAAAAACTCTTCTCATTCTCTCTCTCTCATTCTCTCTTCATTCTTCAACAGATTTGACAGCATACAGGCAACTGAACAGACAGATCTCCAAATACATGCGGCGGGACTTACGCAACTTCAATACAGCTTGTATTGAAGAAGCGATTGAGCGGAACCAAGGCTTCAAAATCTATGCTAGAGATCTGTCTGCCAGAAAAAGCCAACTGTCAAAGCTGAAAACCGAGTGTGGCAGCATCGTTTCCGTGGCACCTGAGATTTTGAGTGAGATTGAGAGGTCCTATGGGCAGCTGTACACGTCATCGTTGGAGCTACACGCAAGTGTGAGTAACGATCCAAGAGCGAGTCTTATCCGAGACTATTCCGAAGATATCTCGGACGACAGTCTGAGCGAGATTAGAATGGCTCTCCAGCACCTTAAAAACGGCAAGGCCCCAGGTGAGGATGGAATTACAGCGGAGCTTCTGAAAGCGGTGTAGAAGACCGGTACTTGAAGTCCTTCAGAAGCTCTTTAATTCCGTCCTCCATGGTGGCATTACACCGGAGGCGTGGATCAGAAGTGCGGTGGTCTTGTTCTTCAAGAAAGTTGACAACGCTCTCTTGAAGAATTACAGACCGATTTCTCTTCCAAGCCGCGTCTACGTGCTGTTTTCGAGAGTCATTACGAATCGTCTCGCGCGCAGACTTAGCGACTTCCAGCCTCCCAAACAAGCCGGTTTCTGAAAGGGCTTTAGCACCATATACCACATACATACCCTTCGGCAAATTGTACAGAAGTCCGAAGAGTACAATTTTCCACCATGTCTGGCGTATGTGGACTATGAGAAAGCCTTTGATTCCGTCGAAATTCGGACGGTGCTGCAGTCCCTTCAGCGGTGCCAAGTTGACGGTCGGTATATTGAAGTGCCGAAGTGTTTGAACAGTAGAGCTACGATGGTTATCCGAGTACAGAACCAGAGTACGAAACCTATCCAATTGCAGATAGGTGTAAGACAGGGTGATGTTATATCCTCGAAACTCTTCACCGCTGCATTGGAAGACGTTTTGAAGCTTCTGGACTGGAAAGGATACGGTATTAACATCAATGGCGAGTACATCACTCACCTTTAATTTGTCGACGATATAGTCCTTATAGCAGAATCGCTGGAGAACCTAAACACCATGCTCAGTGACCTCAATAGTGTCTCCCAACGAATAGGTCTTAGGATGAACATGGACAAAACAAAGATCATATTTAATGTCCATGTCACACCTATGCAGGTAGTTGTCGGGAGCACTAAGCTCGAAGTTGTTGACGAGTATGTTTACCTGGGACAAATAGTCTGACTAGGTAAGTCCAACTTCGACCGAGAGGTCAATCGACGGATTCAACTCGGCTGGGCAGCGTTCGGGAAACTACGACACATCTTCTCGTCGGACGTACCTCAAAACCTTAAAACGAAATTGTACAACCAGTGCGTGTTGCCAGTGATGACTTACGGATCTGAGACGTGGTCCTTTACTGCTGGCCGTATGAGGAAGCTCAAGGTCGCTCAGCGAGCTATGGAGAGGGCTATGCTCGGGGTTTCTCTGTGTGATAAACTTAAAAATGAGTATATCCGCAGTAGAACCAGAGTAACTGACATAGCCTAACGAATTAATAAACGAAGTGGCAGTGGGCCGGCCATATAGCTCGAAGAACCGACAAGCGATGGGGAAGAAAGGTAAGGCGAAGTGTAGGGCGACCCCCCCCCCCCCCACGAGATGGAGTGACGACCTGGTAAGACGTGCAGGAAATCGATGGATGCAGGTGGCTCAGGACCGTGCTTTGTGGCATTCCTTGGGGGAGGGCTATGTTCAGCAATGGACTTATGATAGGCTGTAATGATGATGATGATGATGATACATAACATAAGCACCGGTAAGTGTGATACTGTGAAAAGGATTATTTCAGCATCTGAGAATGTAACAGCTAGAAACAACGAGGCTACGGATGACAGCAATGGATAAAAAGATTATATAAGCTCAAAACGTGGTAATCACTCATAAGCTGTTTCTCATAACTGTTTCCTGATATTATGTTTAACCAAATCGAATATCCTAAATAAAGTCTTAGTTGCTTAAAATATCAAACGGCAATATATATATTTCCAAGCTTAATGAAAAACCTCTTTAAAATTAATTTATAGGAGATATCAAAAACGTGCTTTGAAAATTTCGCCAAATACGAAAGTTGGCAAATATCTACTAAATCTTTTAATGATTATGGGTTTGTGTTTAATTGTTACGGCCTAGTTGAATTTCTAAATGTTACTGTAACATAAACTTATTAATAAATTTTATTATTCTGTAAATACTAATTAACTAAACATATATTGTTTAATGTTGTCAATAAAAGATGAAGTAGACATTTGCCGACTTATACTTATTATTGAACATTTTCAATGATGCCTATATAGGAAACCAAATTAAAATTTAATAATAAAATATTATAACAATTTATTCATAGGTACTTAAATTACTGTTTTTTCCCCGTTTTCTTTTGCTTGAGCACAATTTTAAAAACGACAATATTTCCCGGTTTACCGGTATTAGTAAAATTTTGTTACATCCATCAAGTGTATGTTTAAGGTAGACATAATAGGTAAATATTATATAAGTTCTAGATGGTTCGGCAGATGTTTTTCTGTACTTTCCAGGTGGTACTGGTTTCACTTCGAATTCACTCCCAACTTTTTAATGTTAATATAAAATTTATTAAAAAGTCATTGTAATTTTATTTTTTGGCACTAAAGCGACATATCATTGTGAATTTGAGTCATTTTGACACATGAATAAAAAATATTTTTTGGCACTAAAGCGACATATTATTGTGAATTTGAGTCATTTTGACACATGAATAAAAAATGTTGATATTTTTACATTAAAAAAAAACTTTTTATCATTGCTTTTAAATTACGAAGTGAATACTTTAGTATGTATCTGTTTGAGTGCCTTTTTGATTTGATGATTATTAACATCGATCAAATGTCTAAAAATTGCAAATTCGCTGAGCCTGTCAACACAGTTATTCTTTCTCTTTCTTCTCAGAAAGAGACTGTCTGTTTTGACGAAGATCCGTTGTGAATCTGTTGTTTTCGCCTTGGAATAAAGACTGATTTTATGTTATATTAAATGCGTTTGTAACATCTTCTTACTGAAATTTGTATGACCAATGTGCGAATTGGACTTCTAGTAGTGATAATACGACGCAACTGCTAGTACGTGTGCTCCCGGCGACTCCGGTTCTCATACAAAATAAGGTTGACAGCCATTCTATAGTGTATTATAGTATTCTATATATTATATAAATTTAAAGTAAATAATTGGTTACATCCCATAGGCTGGAAATATAGGGTTTGAAGTGTTACAGTTTTTACCTGAGCTTGATCCTGAGTCCACTCAAAAGGGTGAAAAAAATTGAACTTTTAATAAAAGCTAAAAGTTGACTACAAAGAGCTAAAAATAATAGAATCATTTTACATTCTGAATTCGGAGCCTTTATTCTTATACACACTACTATCTTAGCACTTGACTGACTATGACGTAATAGAGCCAAGCTAATACAGTATAATCTCGATAACTCGAACCCCGTTAAATAGTAAGTCGAAAAAATTGTCATTTCCTTCCGCTGAACCCCTTAATACGTGGTATCTCGAATTATTTACACTTTGTAACCCTAACAAAATGATATTTGTCTGCGAAGTATTGATATTACATACTCGTATATATTTATATATTCCGTTCCGTAATGGCCCATTAAAGTCAACTGCTGAACATTGGCCTCCCTCATTGGTAGCCTCGTAGGAGAGATATTTGTTATAGTTGCCACACTTGGCAAGCGGGGTGGCAACTGCAGTTTTTATTTTAAGTCTTATTTAGGAGGATGCTGGTGCCCATCTTTTGATTTGTTTATCCTCTGTCGTCTCTTGCGACATCCACGGGATGATATAAAATAATATAAGTAGCAGCTTGATTGTGCTTGTTTCGTATGGTAAGTGTAGATTTTTTTATAGAATAAGGGTGACAAACGAGCACACAGTCCACCTGATGGTAAGTGGTTGCTGCGGCCCATAGACATCTACATCTATCCTCGTGTGCGAATCAAAAATGCAGATGCGTTGCCACCCGTGAGGACTAAGATGGAATGCCTCATTTCCAGATAAAAGGGCCTCCGGCCACCTGCACTCACCAAGCGAAAAGCAGAGATAAACCTCTACTTCACAGCCGCAGCCGCAGCATCTCGTGTGCTCGCTTATTAGTCATATTTTAAAAGAAATATTGTATATTCTATCGATAATAAAAAGTGTGTAACCCGTAAGTGGTAGACCGTGTAGTGGACGTGTAAGAATATCCAGTAGCCCACATCGTCTCGTGGTTGCAAGTGGCAAAAGAGGGAATCTGAATCAGGAGATGGAGTGCAGTATATTTTCGATAACAACTCAATATAAAGAAAATTTTCGGTTGCCAACCCGCTGGCCAAGCGTGACAAGTATGACAAAATCCCCTCCAATAACCATCGATGGATAATGGAAGTGGAACTAGTAAGAAGTAGGACACGATTGAAGTGGTATTTTTTATTACATTCTAAAACGTATTTGTTTATATTAGAATATTTTTTGTATAGATTATATTTAATTTATTCTTATATTATTGTACAACGGTTTAATATCTATAATAAAAATTACGAGCAAAACTTTCAAAGGGAGGAAAATGTTCGATTTATAAATTTGGTGATAAAAACAGCATAGGTAAGTTTAACGTGCAAAGAGCGTGACTGGTAATATGATTTTAAATATACTTCTCAAGCGTGACTATGACGACAAGCCTTTTAGCTTAGAGAATAGAAGGTCTCTATCTTTTTGAAGCTTTTGTAGTATTCAGCATAACTGAACACTTTAGGAATAACTTCGATGACGGCTTGTTTCTCTGTCTGTCTTTTACAGAGCTGTTTCTCTTTTGAGTAGATGTAATTTAGCATTGTTACGATCGCGGAATTCATTATCTTATGTTTATTTTAATTAAAAATTTTCCGATTGGATACTTCGATTGTTATGGGATATACCAAATCTCAAAAACTAAAACAGTAATACATTTGTGTTGGTATAGCTGAGCGGAAAAAATTAGAATAACGTAATTATTAAGTGAATATTTTTCAAAATTGCCATCTTTGCTAGGAATAATTAATTAATATGATATGGTAAGTCTATATAACTTTTATCTAAAAGTTTTTCTTTTTTATAAGCCCGTAGAAAGCTTCTGCTGGATAAGAATCTCTTTCGTTGGGGGATTCACACATTAGATGCTGTTTCCCGTCCTGGTCTGGGTATTTTACGTCTAGTCTAAGCAAGACGGTATACCGCCTTGCTTCCGCCACCTATCGGATGTGATAAGGTTTCACTGACTTTTCCTATATTCTCTTACAACACCCACGAGGTGAAGCTTGATAATGGATGCCACAAATTTTTTAAATAATTAAATTAAATAAACATATAAATTCAAGTCTCCCAGCCTTCGATTTTAATAATTTTATTATTGTATGTTAAGCCCTGATTCTCTTTTATAAAAAAAGGTAAACTAAGTGTGTAAATTTATAAGGTAAGGAAGTAAGCTTTAGACGACATTCTCGTTAATTTGAACTTGTAATATTACTTAGTTCACAATTGACTTCAGAAAACGAACAAAAAGTTTTTTTATTTCTTTGATGCACTATTTCTTAGACTTAATTCAGAAGCTTAGCTTAGTTTTCGGAGTCTCATTCCTTTTTTTAAGTTCATTTTTAGCGATGTCTTTAACAGATTTCGAAACTTACCGCCATTACATCCGATTTGATAGACCATAAATTCCGCAAAGGAACTCCCATTCCCGCCTGGATGATTTGTGATAAACAAATACATATTTCAATAGTATTTGGATGCTTACATCGATATAGATTGGCTCTTGGAAAAAAGACAGATTACGTTTCACTAAATATACTTCTTTATATCCTAGGACGATAAAATATTACTGGCCTTTAAAATTACTAATATAATAAAAAATACATACTGTAAAATAGAATTGACTTGTAGACCATTTGTAAAATTATCGAGTATCTGTCACTAATAAAGAAATCAAAGAAAATTTAATATAAAAATTGCATATTTACTTAAATCAATAAAAAATGGATTGTTGTTACTCCAATGATTGCGAACAATTTTCGACAACACCGATTCTTTTTACGCCATGTACTCCAGTTAAATTTTGTGAAAGTACACCTGTATGTATACCCTGTGTGCCAAGTTGTAACCAACAGCAAATAATTTACTGTTGTGAGAAACCACAGCAAAGTCTGCCGCGACTAAAGAAAGTATATAACGATAGCCATTGCGACGATTGCGATCCGTGTCACCTACAGAGTACTCAAAAACCTCGATCTCAGCATAAGCGATGTTTCGATACACATTCGCAGGAATATTGCCCAACCTGTCATCAACCTACTGCTACCCCAGTGAAGCCAGTGAAGACAAAATATATAATGCCATGCTACCGGTATGAAGACGGTCGAATTGTAAGTTACAGACTATTTATATATGATACGTTTTGAGTAATTTATGTGTTATCCATACTATGTGAATGAGTTGGATTCACCACAATAATATAGATAGTATTTAAAATCGCCTTCAATGGTTTCCTGCTGGACATAGGCTCTCGAGTAGCAGCCTCGTACCGGTACACGAAAATTAGAGCGGCCCCTCACTGGATGGAGTGACAACCTGGTAAGATAAGCAGGAAGTCGATGGATGGATGCAGGTGGCTCGAGACCGTGCTTTGTGGAATTTCTTCCTAGAATGTAGGGAGGTCTATGTGTGAAGAGCTGTAGTAATGATGATGGTGATAGGTCTCTTCCTACAGCGCACCATAAACCCCGATTCAGCTTCACGCACACATTTTTTAGATAGTTATGTAAAGTATTAATTATGTTCTGTGCCCAAAGCATAAGTTTTCGCCAACGACTAAAATTGCATAGAAATATGTATATCATGTCTTACAAAGTCACTCGATGGGGTTACGAGTTGGACACAATAGAAAACTCATGCTCTTTTGTTCACCAATAAATTTAACTTGTATCACGATCATCTCATATAAGTGATGATGATGATGATGATGATTATACTATTCTCAGTGAAAGATTCTAAATGAATCTAATCATTATTATACCTGAAACCAACAGCCTGATGATTTCTTAAGTTCTTTGTTTTAGCAAGCGGATTTTGCCTAATTTGAACTACTGGATATAATTATAGTTTATTCATATAACTATTTTAACAATTAGTGCAGTTTACATTTTTAGTTTGCGGTGAAAAAATAAGTATTATTTTATCTGTTGGTTTCAGGAACAATACGTTCCTAAAGTACACGGTAGGCTTCCTACTTCCGCTTTTCGAAGAAATGGTATGCAAGACCAAATTGTTGGATATAGAGGAGCCATTCGTTACTTGTGTGCAATGAAAAAACATGATAAACACTATATATGCACATCCGTAGATCCCATACGCAGAATTTACCCAAAAATAACCCAAGAAGTGTTTCCTGTGCAGCAAATGAACAAAAATGTTAAAGTATCACCTGGAGTAAGTTCCAACAATGAAGTCTATTCCAGAATTCCTAGGTTTTAATACTAATAAAACTAAACCGAGTAAGATAAAACAAAAATATGTCACCCACAAAATAATTATTTATATTAATTATTCTTCTATCTTCTATTTTTCTATAAATAAAAATCAATTGCTATACGTTAGTCTCGCTTAAAATCGAAAATGGCTCAAACGATATAAATGAAAATTTTTGTGTGTGTTGGAATGAGTTCCTGGATGGTTTAACTAGGTCACCGGTTACTGTTCTTATTATACGAAACAGCAACGTTACATTAGTTCAAACTGAATACAAATTTTACTTATCGAGACATAACGATAAGCTTAAGTGAAATAATATATAATAATATCCAGGCGTATTAGTACCATATCAATATATAGGTTAACTGTTTCCAAAACTAAATTTCAAAATAAATTCATTTAAAACTTGTAATAAATTTGACAGGTGAACTGTTTACCATCATCAGCACTTAAAAGAAACGGCCTACAAGATCAAAAGTTTATAGAAGGTGGTGGAATATCTTACTTACGCAAATGTTGCCACGCCGCAGTTTTGACCGATAACCCTATCATACCTATTGAACTAACGAAGAAACGCACTACAGTCAAAAAGTTATAACGCTGTGCTATAAAAATATTACCTCTCAAAATAAATATTATAGTTATAGTATTTCTGTTTTATACATAATTAAACGTATTTATTTATCAAAATAGCCGTGTAGATTTCTCCCAAAATTATAAAATATGCCAATTTTTCTACAATTGACTAATTGTAGATTGAATAATTGCCTTTAATTTCATTCACAATTCACAAGTTAGGGACCGTCCATATACTGTGTTGATTCATACATACATACATATAATCACGCCTCTTTTCCGTAGGGTTAGGCAGAGACCATTGATTCAACCAGGTTAAATACCTATATACCTGGGTGGCCATTAAGTACTTAAAAGTAATATATTTTTATGTAACCTAGATTTCCCCGACAATAAGCCGCAAAAAACCTAATGTAGTAATATTTTGTGTGTATAGTAATTTGCTGAGTGGCAGTTTTTACATATCAGTAAATAAAGGATATCCTTACAGGTACAAAATTTGCCTGTATCGGCATTTAAACGCAACGGGATGCAAGACCAAGAGTTTTCAAAAATGTTAGGAACCACGAACTTTTTATATCGATGTCCCAATGATATCTCAATTGAATGCAATGCAGATAAAAATTTAAATAACTAATTTGGTATCATTGATTATGTTGGAGCAAATATGATTTGTGGCTCTGTTTTAAACAGTAAAACGTGTCTTTCAAATAAAATAAATACATGTATATATATATGTAAAAGTTTTTTTTTCTTTTTAGATTAATCAACCTAATTCTTTAACTAAACATGCTTGCGAAGTGCCGTGCAGTTTAAGGCCAAGCCAAGTGGTTTCGAAGCCGCTTCTTTGTCACCCTTGTGAATAAGGAAAGGTAGTGCAAGTTTGGAATCGTCATACTTTTATTTTTGGTATATAGTATAGATATATTGATCGATGTTACATTGAATATTTAGGCATGCTAAAATAAACAACATGATCAAACATCGACGCTCTCCGGATTGTATTTTAATAATACGTGAAGTCTGGAACGACAAAAAATTGCGCTTTTGGTTTTCGCGTTCGTCCTAAGTGGGGAGGGGCAAGCATCCGTGTCGAAAACTAATTTTTTTCACCAACTGTTTCGGCCTATACTTTTTAGTATTGTTTATTATATTTCAAATAGAAATTAATTAATATTATAATAACGTTTAATTAGTTAATTCTAAAATAACTCCTATTAGTTTTCAACAAACCTTAATGATACAGAAACCTTAACGAAAAGTCAATAGACCCATAAGTTGGCAAACACTGATTTTACAAATAATCGGAACCCAACTTTCATTATCAATAATAATAATATTGGTTAAAACATGTAACTCTTTTAAATTACTTTAAAGAGTTGTGTCATGAATTTGAATACCATTTGAGTATAAGATAATGAAAGAATTATTGCTAACTAAATTTAATTATAAGTATAAATACCATAATTCAATTTCTACCTCCAAAATTCGGTAGAGCCTGTATCCAACTATTGACTTTCAAAGATGATGATGGTTGATGATGATTATGTTTGATATTATTCCTAAAAACGAGTGACGTGAATTCTTTCTTTTCCTTGTGTCCTATATTTTAAAATTACAAATTTAAGTATAAGGTTATGTTCGTTTGCAGATTGTTCATTGTTATTGTTCATAGCTATGCAGACGACAGCACTGCTGATGCCTTATATGCCGGCCGTGCCAATATTTCTCGGGAAAACGTCGCCAAGAACCGGGACAAACTTTTCTCTGAAGTCGAGTCTTTGCTTAACAAAGTCTTGGATAAAAAAAAGTCAAAGTCAAAGGATTGGGGCCGACTAAATCTAGTCCAGTTCAATCCCCAGAAGACACAAGTTTGCGCGTTTACCGCTAAAAATAACCCCTTTGTCGTATCTCCTCAGTTTCAAGGCATTCCCCTTGCAGCCCCCAGCTAGTATCGGAATTCTTGGCGTCGACATATCGAATAGTGTGTAGTGTCGTGGTCACTTGGAAGGGAAGGCCAAATTGGCCTCTAAAAAGCTTGGCGTGCTCAGCAGAGCGAGAGAGTATTTCATGTCGGCACATCTCTTGCAACTTTACAAAACGCAAGTTCGGCCCCACATGGAATACTGTTCTCATGTCTGGGCCGGGGCATCCCAGTGCCAGCTCCTTCCACTTGACCGCATCCAGCGCAGAGCGGTTCGAATCGTCGACGACCGAGTTCTTTCTGATCGGCTCGATACACTGGCACTGCGTAGAGATGTTGCATCTCTTTGCGTATTTTATCGAATCTATCACGGGGAGTGCTCTGAGGAATTATTCGGGATAATTCCAGCCGCTCAATTTCACCATCGCACATCGCGACAAAACTCGCGTTACCATCCATACCATCTGGATGATTGGCGGTGTTGCGGTTGTTCATGGGCGGCGATAATCACTTACCATCAGGTGAGCCGCATGCTCGTTTGCCCCCTCTTCTATATAAAAAAAAGATAAACTAGACTCCTTCATATTATTTTTATTTTTAAAAAGCTGTTATGGTGGGTAAGTTTCTTTGAGTTGAGCGTGTAGATTAGTACAAATTATTTCCAGATATAAAGCTATCTACGACGTAGACAATATATATGTCGCAGCATAATTAGCCTTTCAATTAACAGCCTAGATTAACAGCTTAATTTTTTTTTACTAAACACTAGCGGCCTAAATTATATTCAGCCTATGCGTCTAATACAACACTGCACCTATCTTGTAATATCAACGAGCCACAGAATTCATTCAACGAGACGGTCGCTGGTCGGTACCTAATGAGGGCTTCCACGACTTTTTTACCATCAGGACGACGACACTTATGATTGAGGTGAAATATTTGACAGATTACACATGGCGTGAAAGTTAATTTCATAATATATTATTTTAATTAATATTATTAATTTAATAAATTATAATTGTAATATTAGTTACATTTTATATTAAATGGATTAGAAATGAACAACCAAACTTCGGACATTCCTAAAAGTAGAAGAATTTTTAAAAATTAAAAATTAACATGTGAAAGATATTCAGGAGCAAGCTACTGAGACATTATTTTGTGTCCATTACAGCCTATAAAAGTCCATTACTGAAAATAGGCCTCATTCATAGATTGTTTCACGGGGGATTTTGCCATAGTTGCCACGCGTGGCAAGCGGGTTGGCAACCGCAGGTTTTTATTATTTTGAGTTGTTATCAGGAAGATGCTGCTGCCCATCTCCTCTTTCATTTTCCCTATGTCGCCTCTTACGACACTCCCGGGATTATAATATGCGGTAGTGGATTGTTTTTTGTATTTATATAATACTCTGGAAACCGATAAGTTAGTTTAGTTTATTTAAAACACAACTTCTCAATTATATAACATTGTGTAACAAAAAACTTCATCTCAGTCCCAACCAGTGACATCTGGTGAACGGAAGATTATTACCCCTTATTATACGCTATGTGCTATATTATATATAGTGGTGGTCATATAATTAGAAACACTTCTTATGAATAAAGAAAGTATAACTTCAACGTACAAATGTTCGTAAAAAATAAAGACATTAAATAATTAATAGTCATGCAATAAAATAGCCACTCAAATAAAAAAAACTTAATAAATGCATAAAATATTAAACATGTCTTACTTTTAATTACAAAACGAGTCTTACGCGTGTAGGAGTTTATTTTCTGTTACTGACCGCTTGGACGCCTAACTAGGAACATTTTAAAAAAGCATCCATAACTCGTTCTTTTTTGAAATTTGAGAATAACATTTCTTTCTTGGCTGTTTCTATTATTTTGGCGGCAATTCAAAATTTAATCTGAATTTTATTTTGTTCAAAATGGGCAAAAATAAAAGTTGTGACGCGTCAACTAGGCAAATAATTTTTAATTTACATATAGATCATAAGTGGGCGTACAGAAAAATAGCTGAGCATTTAAATTGATCTGTTAAGAAAGTTTTTAATGCAATAATTGATCATTATAAAACTCATGGAACAGTTAAATGTTCTTAGAAAGGCTCTGCCAAGAAAAACCTCTCCTAGAGAACATACGCTAATCGTTCGTGTTGCTAAAAATACCCAAGTAAAGGCTCCAACCAGATTAAAAATGAAGTTTTTTCGCCTGATGACCCGAGAAACATCTCGTAAAGACTGATACGCCGAAGATTAGTGGAAACTAAATTGTTTGGAAAAATCCTATCGAAAGGTACTGCTTCTTACCAAGCATCACCGAGAGAAGCGATTATTATTCGCTAAAAATATGTTAATTGAACGGTACGAGAATAGAAAAAGTGTTATTTTCAGATCAAACAAAAAAAATATGGTAAATTCCAATGAAAAGCGCTATGTTAGACGTCCTATAAACAATGCTTTTAATTATAAATACACAAGGATTATAGTCAAACACGCTTAAAGCTTGGGGGTGTTTTCCCGGATGTGGAGTTGGACCCGTTCGGAAGATTGAAGGTACAATGGATCAACGGCAATACAAAAATATCTTAGAGCATACAAGGATTTCCTACTCGGACGATCATTTGCCTGTAACCTGGATCTTTCAGCATGACAATGACCCTAAACACACGGCCAACAGCGTCAAACGTTTCCTTAGTGAACAGCGTGTATCCGTTTTAGACTGGCCAGCAAATAGTTCGGGTTTTAATCCGATAGAAAATCTCTGGTATATTGTTAAAAATAAAGTCTCAAACAAACGTAACACCAATCAAAACGAATTATATGAAGCATGGAATTCGATCCCCTTAGAAAAATGTATGAAATTGAATCAATGCCACGTCGTTGCAGTGCTTTTATTGAAAATTAGCTGTTTCCCGCGACTCCGCCCGCGTGTTATTTGAGGTTTTAATTTTTTTGCGCGGAACCCTAATTCTATTTCTAAAATAAAAGTAGCCTAAGTTACTCCTTGTGACATCAGCTATCTGCCAGAGAAACGCCCGTCAAAATTGGTCCACCCGTTTCGGAGATTAGCCGGTACAAACAGACAGACAGACAGACAGACACAAACTTTAAAAATTGTATTTTTGTTATTAGCACCGTATATACTTTCATATGGATTAAGTAAAAAGCTGTAATTTTGAAATTACAAACAGACACTCCAGTTTTATTTATTTGTATAGATGTATAGATAAGGGATACGCCACTAAATACATATTAATTATAACTATTGGTAGGCTGTGGATAGTAGCTATTTCTTAAATAACCATACTCATTACTAATACTTAAAAAAAAATATGTATTTTTATACGTTTTTGTTGTTGTTTCTAATTACTTGACCATTATTGTTCTTACCTTAAAACTGATTTAAATGTTTGTCCGTAATGCAATATTGAAACTACACTTGTGTAATAGGATTTATATTGTTTTATAATAAAAGATAAATCGTTGAACATATTGTTGTCCTATTTATTGTTTAATTTCAAAATAAAAACCATTGCGGTGAACTATCTTACATAATGTCAAAGACCCTTGGTAGTGTTTCTAATTATACAACCACCACTGTAAACGTACGCAGCTTTAGGGTAGCCCAATGGTCACCCTAGCCGCAACTTTTTTTTTATAGGATAAGGGTGACAAACGAGCACACAGTCCACCTGATGGTAAGTGGTTGCTGCGACCCATAGACATCTACATCTATCCTCGTTTGCGAATCAAAATGCAGATGCGTTGTAACCCGTGAGGACTAAGATGGAATGCCTTATTTCCAGTAAAAAGGGCCTCCGGCCACCTGCACTCACCAAGCGAAACGCAGAGGTAAACCTCTACTTCACGCTGATATTCTGTAAGGTCGTGGTACCACCCCGGTTCGAGCCGGCCCATCCGTGCGACAGCTAACGCTGCCGCGTGGCTCTACCACTGTACAAAACTTAACCTACTGTCGCTGATACTGCTAAATAGGTGCAATATTGTTTTCTACACATCAGGTGAATATCATTTAGGCTGCTAGTTTAACGACACCGTTTAGTAAAAATACTAGGCTGTTAAGCTAGGCTGTTAAGTGAAAGGCTAATTAAGCTAGTTGGCTGCGTCATATTATACAGATATGTATACAGACGTTCATTAATATACAGATTTATTATGCTTGAAAGTTAGAATGTTTAGGGTTTAAAATTATCTTTAATAAAATGGCTTACATAGTGTTTGAATTTTAAGTAAATTATAATAATTTAGTAATATATCACTGTTTGTTTTCTCAAATAAAATTAATAAATATAAACTATTTCTGTTTCATCAGTCTTCATACATACTGATTAGTATTAGATTTTAGATTTACATTTTAAACCGAACATTAAGTTAGAATTTCAATTAAAATATTTTTCAATAGAGAAAATACAGAAAAAGGAGCCGAATATCCTTATTTTATTACCCTAGCACATAATGACACATTAAAGTCTAGTCTAAAGCCATAGAGTAAAGTACAATTATATTTTTTATTATTTTTATCATCAAATATAAATAAATGTTTAAACTGTTTTTGTTCCGGAGTTCATCTTATCAGTGTTGGTATTAACCTACACCAGTTAGGGATTTTTGAATGCCTTAAGCGCGAAGCGCACATGTATGTTCTGCTAGGGTCTAAAAATTAAGATTCCAACGTTTTGTCGCATGAAATGGTATCTAGCAATCATATTATACATATAAATGATATAAAAAGCACATTTTCAGAAACTTAATAATATTTTTTTTTAATCGATTAATTACTATTTTTACATAAAAAGGCGGTTTTAGTGGCTTATGGTGTGGATTTATCAAGTCCACATGGCGGCATAAACACGATTACATTTGAAAATATTAATTGTTCAACTCAATCTATTTTTAAAACTCTTCATCTATCATGTGGGAAGCCATGGAATGTGAATGGCAGTTTAATTTTTGTTTTGTTTAGATATAATTAATTTGTTTCGGCACTAAAATGGCAAAATTTACGGTGGTTTAGCAACCTTGTATTAATTTATTTTACTAAATAGGCCAAAGCCTAGAAGTTATTTACTCCAGACTCAAATGCCGTCGTTGCATCGTTACAGCGGCTCGTGCTTAAATATATCGATCGTCGTAGAAATACAAAATATTCCAAGAACCAAATTTGATACATAATTGATTAAAGTTATAATTATTTCTAAAATCACAGATTTTATTACATTATTTTGTTTCGCTAAAAGCACGCAGGATTATATATAAGTAAATATACATATACGTCTTGGACTTTATAGATCTGAAGGTGTGTCGGTATCTGCTACTGGAACTCCTCGACGAGGAAAACTAGATGTGCCGAGTTTGGGCTCGTCTTGTAGTTATGATGAGACCTTACCTCCAGATTTGGTAGTGTGACTTGAAAATGTACTTTGATGACTACTATTGGAACTCCTCGATGAGGAGATTTAGATGTGCCGAGTTTGTCCCTGTTTTATTAGTTATGATGAGACCTTACCTCCGGACTTGATATAGTGACTTGAAAGTGTACTTTGATGACTGCTACTGGAACTCATCGACGAGTAGAACTAGATGTGCTAAGTTTGGTCTCGTTTTGTTAGTTATAATTAGACCTTACCTCCGGACTTGATATAGTGACTTGAAAGTGTACTTTGATGACTGCTACTGGAACTCCACGACGGGGAGAACTAAATGTACCGAGTTTGGGCTCGTATTGTTAGTTATGAATAGAACTTACCTCCGGACTTGACGGACTGACTTCAATGTCTATTTCCTTGAATGCTACTGGAACTCACTGGTGAATAGAACTACAATTAACAATTTTTTTCACTATTGTTGGGCATTGTGAGTCGTGCACTTTTGGATTTTCTTAACTTTTTTTAATTGAAGTTTGACATAAAGATATCAGAAAATTAGAAGTATAGTTATAAGGTTTTTAGTGAAAACTTGTGTGTATATAAACTACTTAAAATAATTAAGTATAATTATACGTAATTTTTATAATACGCTTAAGGCATACACAATTGGATTAACCAATATTTTCTTTGACGTGCTTGGTCTTTTGATATCGGAAACGATATAGATATTTAATAAGTATATGCACGAAATACTAATATGTGATATGACTAAGCGTACTTAAGTAGCTCTGGTGTTCACAACCGTTAATATTTAAATTCAACGCATTTGAATAAACCACAGTTATAGGTATTTTCATTTATTAAAATTTAATATTCAACTCGAGGGGTGTCTGAGCACCACCTGAATTGATTCCCACGCAATATTCTCTCAGAACTCAAAGCAAAAAGCTGAATAAACTTCGTTGACGCGAAGCGGAAATTGAATTTCATTACAAACCAACCATCGAAGTGAAAAACTGGAGACTAGATCTTTGGAAACATCAAATTTTAAAATGAAAATTTTAACACACACATTTTTATATTAATGAACTTTTATTGCTTATTCGTGTAGGCAATGCAAAACTCTTGTAAGCCGCAGTTATATTATTATCAACACATATTTTAAATATTATAAAGAGTAAGAAAACATTGAAGATTATATTATCACTTTTACCTAAAACCCTTTATACTGGTAACGAGGCATAATCTTAGTCCCCATGGAAGACATTATCTGCATTTTGATTCTTAATCGATGGTAGAAATGGGTGTTCACTGTGTGTTCGTTTATCACCTTTATTCTTAAAAGAAACTTAACCAATAACCTTTCAATTCATTATAATTAAGTTATACAAGTAATTTTCCAACTAGTTATAATGTTTTGCATAAAGACATAAGAAATTTTATTCGACTACTGATATTTTACACAAATATCTAAAGACTAGAAAACCAATAAATTTAATTTCCTTTCAACTGTGTTCATCAATAAGCCAACAAAGTGTGCTAGTAAGGGTGAATATAAATTAATTTCGATGTTCTAGCACAGAATAAATAAAAGTACCACGGTTCTAATCCCAAAAATCCACAACAGGACATTTATTAAACCAACGTGAATGCCAGTTTTATGCGACGATAATATCCTGGCAATATAAAATAAATGCCGTGGCAGTTTTAGCATTGTTACAGTCTTGATGCGTCGTATGACAGTACATCTTAATTATAATTGTAGTCAGCTATCGAACTCAGCCCACTGAATTACAAATTTAAATACTCATTAACGCTAAGTAATGAGCCAGAGTAAATCACATTAGCGTTCTCCTTTATTGTGATAGTACACCAGCAACCCAAGTGCGATACTCGCTGACACTAATGAAATCAAAACTTGCAAGTAGATACACGAACTTGTTTAATTTTTTATTTAAAATTATTCTAATGTTTATATTTTAAATAGGTGCAATATCACTACGAAACGAGAAGGAAAAGTTATGAGCTTCCGAGCAATTTCGACAGTAACTGCCCTTGCTTCGAGTGAGAAGAATTTGTTACTCCATGTTCTATGTATCTCTGTTACATTATTATTTATTTTGATAGAAATAAATTTTATGTATTACACATGAAACTAATTTTAATGACCGTGTTGTGAAGGCGTGAGCACACCCTGGCTACTCTTGAAGAAATGTATAAAATAATCCCGCCCTAATCCCCTACTAGACTTGTGTAGTTCACAAAGTAGTACAGGTCTTTGTTCATTTGGTACTAGTTCATAGGTACTTTATTCACTCAGATCAAGAAATAAAAGTAAGTAACGAAATTCACTTGGCCACCAAGGCGACGCCTAGTGAACGAAACGAACAACATTTATGCATTTCGCTCGTAACGAAATACTTAAGACGCATCGCATGGGAGTTGGGAACGAGACAACTTCGTCTAGTTAGTATCATATAGTTTTGTGAGAAAATTTACAACTTTATATAAATTGAAATGTTGCTTATATTCTTTAATACGCATTATTTGCTAATTGATTTTCTGGGGGTTATTGAAAATTAACTATTATTTTTATTTGTTTATTACCTAAACAGAAACAGAAACTTTTTATTCAGTATAGATTATAAATAATACTTATTGAAAATCACTCTTTTGTTTAGTTACCACTGGTTACCACTGGTGGTTTCAAATATTTGTGAATATTTTTTTACATATTCCCTAAATTCGACGCTAGGGTTATATGATATTTCATGGTAAAGATCACCATAACAGACATAAGAGACATTAGGAGTTCATTCATTGAATCCCTCCAACTGTTCAAGGAGAATGTTTTAGAAGTAAAAGTACTATTAAATTCATTGCAAATAAGCTTAAACAATGTTCCATACACAAAATTAGGATCATTTTGGTATGTAAGTGATGGAAATTTTTTCACTGTGTTACTTCTAAACTTCTCCAAGCGACGTGCAATTACTGAAGCAAACACAACTTTTTCATCTACTTGCCTTTTATGAACATAAGGTAACGAGTCAAAGCGCTCCTCATTATATTTACATGACTTTACCAGATCATTCATGGCCAAAAATCTCATCCTGAGCCGATGCATATTTATTTGATATAATTTGTAGGCAGTTTTTAAGTGATAAAATTGTACCGCTTGAAAAATGGCGCTAAAAACAGTGATTTCAATAGAAACAGTACAAAATTATCCAGTACTTTATGATACTTCTCACCGTGATTACGAAAATATTAGGATTAAAAACAAAATATGGGATAATATTGCTAAATATAATAAAAGTAATAAGACTATGTCACGGTTAGTCATGTTTAATGATGTCCGATCGTAGCACAGACACCACAGTGAAGAGAGCTTTAGGCCGCCACTGCGACCGCGGTGGTGGGTTGTTGCAGCGACTGGAGCCGCGGCTCGCGGTTAGCTGCCACTGCAAGCCGCTTGTGTGTGGGAGACGCTTTACAGTATCGCTCGGTGACAGCGGCTACTCGGATACAGACTCTTATCAGTCGCTTGATGCATCTGCATATTGTATGATGGCGAGCGGCCTGTATTGGTAAACAAATCCGATATAACACCGTTATTATTGTAATTTTTAAGTTTAAAAAAAGTACTTAGCAATAGTGCAATTAAAATACTAAGGTAATGCCACATTTTTGTAAATTTGACGTTGCACATCTTTTTTTGCAGGAAAAAAAAACTGAAACATTTGGCCTTTTTTAGGACGTGGATAGAGTCGTGTAACTAGATTTAGTCTAGTGAGCAGTGCGACTGCTACTTGATTTTTAATACGTATCCACGTAGACTTATAGTTTCACAGAGAGGAGCGCCTGCATATGGGTACACCCCTCAGTCCACCGATGACTTTATGTATTTATCATTCCTTAGTAAGATGAACTTAAAACCGAATTTTGCACGTTATGTTATTTCTGTAATATTTTATTGTTATTTTAAAATGAGTATTATAGTCAGATACAATCGCAAAGTGAATGAGTTTTTGATACAATTCTTATTACAGGAGTTTCCAGGACATTGAGAACTCGGTGTCACATATTATGTGAGTATGTGCAGAACTGTTTATATAAGTGTAAATGTATATAACTGTGAATGTAATGAGAAATATACTCGTAAACATAATATACATCATTTACATATAATTAATATTAATCAAAGGAAATCACATGTTATCTACGTGTCTCAGATTTATAAGCATCCTAGGTATGAATGGTGGTGATTATTTATATTTTCCACCTCAATTGAATATAATTTAAGTTTATTATTAATTCTGGATTTTCCTTACATACATTTATATAATTTTTATGGTTCCGTAGCCAAATGGCAAAAAACGAAACCCTTATGGATTCGTCATGTCTGTCAGTCTGTCCGTCCGTATGTCACAGCCACTTGTCACACACTTTTTTCCGAAACTATAAGAACTATGCTGTTGAAACTTTGTAAGTAGATGTATTCTGTGAACCGCGTTAAGATTTTCATACAAAAATAGAAAAAAAAAACAATAAATTTTGGGGGTTCCCCATAATTAGAATTGAAACTCAAAAACTTTTTTCCATCACACCCATACATGTGAGGTTATGATGTTGAGGATAGGTCTTCAAAAATTATATTGAGTTTTCTTTTATAATTTTTTTCTAAATTGAATAGTTTGCGCAAGATACACTTCCAAAGTGGTAAAATGTGTGTAACTTCTAAAATAAGAGAATGATAAAACTAAATAAAATATATGATGTACATTACTATGTAAACTTCCGCCGAAAATTGATTTGAACGAGATCTAGTAAGTAGTTTTTTTTAAACGTCATAAATCGTAAATTATTTTACTTGCTGCTACGGAACCCTTCATGGGCGAGCCCGACTCGCACTTGGCCGCTTATTTAACATTAAATTTAGTTTTAATTAACTTTTGCAGATTTCTAATATATTTATTATTTTTTATGTATTTTTTTATTTTACTTCTACTGCAGGCAGTCCTTGCTGCTGTTCTTGATATGACCAAGTCAAACCCATTGTTGTGAAGGGTTGCATTTTTTTAGAAGATTCACATTCTATGAATTTATTGAACAGACTTTGAGTATGGGATGCTTTCAAGTTATCTATGTATTGTTTTAAATGCACAATTTGCTCATTAGCCTCGCTTAACTGTAAATGAAATGCAGCATTTAATCTGAGGGATTACTCATATTCCTTGCTGCAAAAGGTAAAAAAGGTCAATCTCATCGACTGTTCTGTGAAGTTGATACCTTTCTTTTAAAACAAATGTATATTTTTTTTATGTAATATAACCATAACACTTTGTAGCGCAGTATTTTTAGCAATTGTATTTATTATTTCCTTTCATTGTCATCCCTTTTTTTACACAACAGCTCAAACTGCTCCTTGTAAGCGTTAATTGAAGTTATTTCTCCAATTGGCGTGTTTTGGTTTGGTTGGTTTTTGTAAATAGCAAAAGAAAACAAAGAAAGAAAACCGAAGAAGCAGAGTAAACGAATGTCTAGATGTATGGGTTTATTTACAGAACTCAAGTTAAATAATCATGTAAATAATTCAAAATGAAATCCATAACAATACTTTCTTCTTATAAGGTTAAATCTTAAAATGTTAAAGGGATAACAAAAATTACAGTTACAGTAAGTTTAAAGCATGTTTGTTACAGCTGTCACTTTTGGTTGGGACACTTAACACAATGTAATTAAAATACTTCTGAATTTCACTTATTTCACAAATACAAATAAGTCGTATTTAACTACTGTAACTCAAAGTTGAGGCGGATATAATCAATTTTGAATATTGAGTTTTTAAAAATGCTTGGGAGCAATTATTTTACAACTTGTCACCAGGGTTGCCACAGAGTAAAAAAGTTCAAAATAAAGTAACGTTTTTACAATGAAAATAGAGCATTTATTTTCATTCCTCTTCTTGTGTGCTGCAAGTCTATAAATTAATTATAAACATTCACGATGAATATGCACATTGGTTCCGGTATAGTTAACTCAAACCCTAGCATACATGTAAAATATTTTTATGAAAAACGTATTCACCATAAATATGCAAACTATCAACAAAGTGACTTTTTTTTGCAAAATATAAAAATTATCAGAATAATTGAAAATACCCCATATTTTTAATACTATATATAATTTTACGAGCTTACGAGCTTGGGGTTGGAGACAAATAAAATCTACCGAGTGAATTACCAAAATTGACACTTTAATTACACAATAGTAATTACAATTTAAAACCACACTAATAACAAAATACTTCTGATCACTTTAGTTCGCAGTTGTATCGCTTTGAAAGTATTTCCTTGCATCGCCAATTCAAAACTAACTCCGGTCGCGGTCTATACCGGCCTTATGTAGGGCCTCAGATAGTTCCAGAATCTTCTCCTGTAGAAACATCTAGAATGTTCGAGTACATACCGGTCCCGACTGACTAGGTGTCGATAGTTCTAGAAAGTTGTTTCATGGAAAATTCTAGAAGGATCTTGAATCTCCTAGTTCTGCTACTCGATACTAGAAGGCGCTAGTGGTAACTAGTGTCGTCATGCACCAGTCATTAATGGGGGCGCAAAACAATAACTTAAATTTTAACCAAAATAGTCCCAGCAGTGAGGACGTTTCTGGGAATTTACCTGTGAAATGTGTAATTATCAGGATTATTTGTATTACTGATACTGCAGTTACTCACAAAACAAGTAGCCATTGTTGAAGACAATTAAAAAAATCCATTATAACTAGAAGCTCATTCCTTGCATGCCGAATTGTGTTATTCAAAATCAGTCGCAGGGTCATAAGAATTGCTATCGTTTTTTATCTTGCTTTTCGAGTGCCTTAAGGAATTTTGTTCTCTCTTGCACACTATAGCCGTCTATTACTATCATAAGTTTATGATGTATACAGTGTTTGTTTATCTATGATATACTTTAGTCACTATAAGCTACTCGTGTTATTTGTTGAAATTGAAAGTTTGGGAGTCTGAATATTAAGTAATGTACAATAAATGTAAAATAATTTTTAAACTGGGTAAAAGTATTAGACATTTATTTATAATATATATGTATGTGCCATTTTTTTCGATAATTTGTTGCCATTTAGTAGGTAGTGACATAATAACCCTCGCTGTAATAATCTTGGGATTTTTGAGTAAAAAAAATGCGACAAGTAGTTTTGACAGTCCTCTCTTGATGTTAATCTAATATTACCCAAAAATTCTGAAGAGACCGAAATAGATGAAAATCTGGGGGTGCAAGGTCAGGACAGTGGTAGAGCCACGCGGCAGCTTTTGCTGTCGCACGGAGGGGCCGGCTTGAATAGCGATGGTACCACGACCTCACAGAATACCAGCGTAAAGTAGAGGTTTCACTTGGTAAGTACAGGTGGCCAGAGACCAAATTACTATTTAGAACACTCCTTTGTGCTCCAGGCTGTAGGACAGGTTCCTTAAAAAGAATAATTGCCAAGGCAAGGGCTGAGCACATCGAAAGAATTGGCGAGAAGCTAGCTCACCTTCCTTCAGGAACCTGTGCATTCTAGTCTCTCGCCAAGGCTGTTCAAGGGAATGTCTGTCAGCTATCTTTTTCATCTCTGCACAGAAAGGATGACTCACTTGCCCATGCCGCAAAGGAGAAAGCCGATCAACATCGCTCAATTTCTCAGTGGAATTGTTTACCACCGGTGACTTTTCCGGGCCTATAAGACTTAAGGACCTTCAAGAAAGAGTTTACACCTTTCTAAAAGGCCGGCAACGAACCTGCAATTCCCCTGGTGTTGCGGTTGTTCTGGTTGCGCAGGCTCGTTTGCCCCCTCTTCTATAAAATACTATATTGTGGATGCATTAAAACTTCCCAACTAAGCTCTCTCATTTTTTTTAAATGGCCAAAGATGTGTGTGGTCTGGCGATATCATAATGAAAGACGATTCCGTTTCTATTCATTACTTCTAGCCGATTTTTCTCAATTTCCTTGAGTCTCATTTGTTGTTGGCAGTAGCGATCCGAATCGATGGTTTTGCATGGCGGTAAAAGCTCATAAAAACGATGCCCTTCCAATCCCATCATACACACAGCTTGACCTTATTGCAAGTTAATCCGGGTTTTGCTACAATCTGTGGAGCTTGACTACCTTTTGGCCATGATCTTTTTTGCAGGTTCTTGTCGTAGGTGATCCATTTTCATCACCAGTGATTAATCTTTTCAAAAATGGTTGGGTTTCATTACGTTTCAATAGAGAATCTCAAATGAGTATACGATTCATTAGCTTTCTTTAAGTGAGCTCGTGTTGATCGCAAATATCGAGTTTTTTTGTATAAACAGACTTTTTAAATGGGTCAAAACTGTTTTGTGGTCAACCGTAAAATTCTCCACTACTAGTATGCCGATCTTGCTCCACTTTTTAAAAAATGGCATCGACTTTATACGTATGAGGGTGACCAGAGCAAGCTGCATCTTTGAAATCAAAATTCCCGGAATGTAAACGCTTGAACTAACTTTGTGCTACTTTTACTGTCAGTGCATTAGGTCCCTAAGAGTCACTGTTTTTTCGCGGCTTGAGTCGCATTTTTCTCTTTTCTGTAATAAAACTTTAGAATGTATCGAATTGCTTTGTTAGATTCACTTATTTAGACGGATAGAAAAGCAATTGAAAAATGATGGGAGAGTGTTTTTTACTTCTTATATTTCTTTTTCTTAATGTCTGTATATGTATTGGTATTAAAACGAGCCAAATGCAAACAGTACAACCAAATAGACTTTTCTTCAGTTTTATACTAACAAAATACGAAAAAACCTTTTCCCTGACCTAATATATTTATATATTGTTAGTTTTTTATATATTGTTTACTCGTATATGTTTGTTTACATATATATTACTTATTTTAATGAAAATTAAATATTCCACGCAAAAGTACATTAGCAAAGAGCAATTTTATTTATTTATTTAACTTTTTTGAACCTTATAAAATATATAAGTACAAAAGGCGGACATAATGCTTAAAGCATTCTCTGCCTGTCAACCTTGAGGAGTGGAAAAACATCGAAGGCGGTTATTATAATACATAACAGTAAAGAATAAGAAGTATAATGAATTTAGAAATTATAGCATATAAACATAAAGGTAAAAAAAATACATATACCATACATACATATATATATATATATATATATATATATATATATATATATATATATACATACCACATACACATATATATATATATACACATATACACATATAAATACATATATACACACAAATATACATATTTACGTAAAAAACATATGATGATGAAATTAGCTACTAACACAGATTAACTAAGATGATGACGCCAACTTAGGAATTCTTTACGACTTTCAAAAAATGTTCTTTAACATACTTTTTAAATGTTACTTTGTTGGAGCGTTGTCTCAAAGTTTTCCATTTTAAGCGACTGTTCGAGATCGGACTGTACAGTACCCGAGCAAGAAAAAGTCTATCACCTACTACGCCAACTTACTTATGCATCAACAATTTTTCTTATACGATACGACTTCGCTACGTTAACTATTCAATAATAAAATTTTACAGTGGCCGGTGCTGGAGTTCTGTGCATTTCCGTCGACATTTTGTGAAATATGTATTCCATATTAAATGCGCTCAACAATAAATAATATCAATTTAAATGGATTATGGTAGTAGAGTCTAGACTTTAATTTAAAATAAACATTGAGATTACCGTAGAAGCCGACTTTAAAGAAACTCAGGTCATCGTCAGTCGTGCCATTTTATGTGCAGTTTATTGATGCATTTCCATTTTTATACATCTTTACTTATCTGAAAGATGCTTTAGCTTTTATAGAAGTGGAAGTCTGATGGGGCAAGGTCTGGAGATTATATTGGATACGGAAGGATTAGCTGTACTAATTTTGCCAACGTATGTTGTGCAGTATGTGTCTGGGCGTTGTCGTAAAGAAGCAATGGCAAAGAGCAGTTCACCGATCTGGATTGTTTAGTTTAGTTTTCTATAGGTTTCACTTTTTTTATAGGATATGGGTGATAAACGAGCACACAGTCCACCTGATGTTAGGTGCTTACTGTGACCCATAGACATCTACATCCATTCTCAAAAAAGAATCAAAATACAGATGCGTCGTCACCCGTGAGGATTAAGATGGAATGCCTCTTTTCCAGTAAAATGGGTCTCTACACTTATCATACAAAATACCGCAGTATTAAGCTGCTATTTTACGCTGGTATTTTGTGAGAGCGTGCTCCTTCCCCGGTCGAGCTGACACATTCGTGCTACAAATATACTTCTAATATAGCTGCAGCATGGCTCTACCACGTATAAACTTTTACACCGTGATTTAAAATTGTTGACAATAACTGTTGCACCAGACTGCAAGAAGCTTTAGTAAAAAACACTAACAGTAGTACACTAAACTGTCACCGTAAGCTTCTTCAGGCAATCTTTTGTTTCGGTCACTGTTTGCCTTGGACGCCATAACCTAACCACTGTGATTATCGATAAATAGAATCCACTTTACATGGCAGTTAATAATAGCAACTCAAAATTTCCTCATTTCTCTGCCTTCAACAATATCACTCAAACTTGGACGCCAAATTCTCGCTGTGCGTCACTCAGTTCGTGAAGGGCAAATACTGTGCGATGTTGCGTAAATCATTATGAATGATAAAATTAGTAAGGAATGAAAACTTGCATTATTATGTAACTGCCTTGAAAAAAAGAAATCTTCCTTCCAGTCTGCTTTTCTGTAATTTTTGTAGTCATATTCTTTATTTGCCTCGTGGAAATATTATTCAGCATTTTCAAGTAAAAATTCTGGAGAGAAATTTTATGTCGATTTCTGTCCGCTGAATTCTGCGCTGACCACAAGCAAAACAAAACTAGTAATTTTCTATTTGTACCACACACGTGCTACAAGCTTTTACAATACATATATTGATGTATGAAAAAGGTTCGCTCTTTTTTACAACGATATATACTCGTAAATATTGAATTAAGTTCGAACAAAACAATAATATTTATGTACACAAGGAAGACATACCACAAAAATTCTCCCTAGTCATTTCTTCTATATTTTATCGACTAAGATCGGAACAGTAAATTCAGGTGTACGGAATTTTAAAAAACAGGCAATTATCAAAATAGGTTTCCTAAAGAGTAAACTATATTGCATAAAATACACAAAATAATTTTACGTAAATTATATTCAATCTCAACTTTTCATATAAAGTCGTCTGCCTCATAACAATTACTTATGTTACTTTAACGTTATTTTTTTCTATTACTTATCGTTACCAAAACGTCCAAATGTCGTTGTAACTATGTGTATGTAATTGTGTTACAATGTGGCATCCATAGAATTATGGCGCCTTTACCCGATTATGAGCAATGAAGTATCTTTTTCTTTTTTTGTTAATAAGTCTGTTTTTTCTTTGATTGTAATGTGTCATGTTATTATGTTTATTTACCAATAAAGTGGTCGAAAGCTTTCTTGGTTTAGTATAAGCTGTTAATAGTTGTTTCCTATGAGCAACAAATTAAATTTTTCATAATTTAAATAAAACTAATTTTACGGATTTTATCGCGTATATTAACTTATTTTATATTCCCGACGTTTCGAGCACTTTACAGTACCCATGGTCACGGGGGGGACTGAGGTGTATGACGTCCCAATGTCATAGTTAACCACGGCTACCTCCAGATTAAAAATTATTAATTTTTGTTCCGATCCACGCAGTATGAACTTACAGTATCATGAAGTCTTGCAGTTGTATGCTTGGGTTGGGATTTAATTTTATTAATTATGGGATCCCAAGCAGATGGTAGCACCCAGCCATCTTCTCTATTGAAATTAGGATGTTTCTTGATTTCAATAGCCTCGCGAATCATCCTTGGAAGGAATCGGTGTTCTTTAGCGAGGATTTGTGGTCTATCAAATCTAATGTAGTGACGGGGGCGATCCTGTACGTGTTCACAGACTGCAGACTTCCCGGAGCGTCTATTCTTCACATCAGCTATGTGTTCTTTAACACGGGTTTTTATAGATCTTTTAGTTTGTCCTATATAAGAGAGACCACATTCACAATCAAGCTTGTACACTCCTGCATCTTGCAGAGGAATATTACACTTGACTGATGGTAAAAACTGACTAATCTTCTTCGGCGGCTTGAAATATGTTTTAATGGAAACCCGCTTCAAGATGTAGCCAATCTTGTCAGTGACACCTCTGACATATGGCAGTACAGCAGGCACTCGCTCGACTGTGGCCGGCTTCACTCGTTCACTGTGACGTAGGCGCGGGACCCGAAGCTTATTGTCGTGCAAAACTTGCTTGACGTGTTGGAGCTCGGCGGCCAGGTGTTTACTGTCACAGATCCCTCGTGCTCTCTGAAACAAAGATTTACCCACGGTAGCTAACTGTGAAGGATGGTAGTGAGAATCACCGTTTAAATATCTATCTGTATGGGTCTTTTTTCTATACACAGTGTGGCTCAAGGTGTTATCAGGATTCCGAATTACTAACACATCTAGAAAAGCTAAAGAATTGTTTGCCTCTAACTCCATTGTGAACTGAATTTTAGAATTTAAGGAGTTAAGATGGTCTAGAAATGCAGTTACTTTATCTAAAGGGAGAATTGTGAAAGTGTCGTCTACGTACCGCTTGTAGAATCTTGGGTTTACGGGAGAAGTACGCAGGGCTTTCTCCTCAAAGTCCTCCATGAATATATCGGCAACAATGGGAGATACAGGTGAGCCCATCGCCACTCCATCTACTTGCTTGTAGAACTCCTCCTTCCACAATAGGTAGCCAGATGTAAGGCAGTGTCTAAGTAATACTGCATATTCTACGGGCATGTTGTTTTGCTCTAGCCTTCTAGTAACAATCGAGATGCAATCTTCAACAGGTAAGCATGTGAACAGAGACTGCACATCAAAACTGACCATAGTTTCATTGTCTGCCAGATGTAGGTCTTTAATCTCGCTGACAAAATGGTAGGAATCCTTTGTGTGTGCTCTTGTATGTCCCCTGAGCGGTGAGAGTATATTCGCTAAGTGTTGAGCCAATTTGTAAGTTGGTGAATCGATTTGGCTCACTATAGGACGTAGTGGAGCATTGGGCTTGTGTATTTTTGGTAACCCATACAATTTCGGTGGTTTGGCACACGTAGGTATTATCGATTTTACGTCTAGATTTAATCTTTCGGAGTGTTTCTTTATGAGATCACTAGTTGTTTTGAGTGTGTTATTTGTTGGGTCATTTTAACCTTTTTATAAGTACTTGCATCCGACAAAAGTTCTTGTATTTTAGAATTATAATCCGACGTATCCATGACCACCGTGGCGTTCCTTTATCTGCGCGGAGAATCGTGAGTTCTCGTTTATTGCGTAGGTTATTCAACGCTTTAAATTCGTCTTTAGGTAGATTCGGTTTTGGTGTTGAGCTTCGACGTAACATAGACGAAATGTCTTGACGTATCGCTTCCAAATCTTCCTTTCGCATATTGTTTTTATATAGACAGTCCTCGACGCTGCAAATAATTTCTTCGTACGGTAATTTTTTAGGTGTTAAAGCAAAATTAAGGCCTTTCGATAATACTCTAATTGTTGCATCATCCAGAGTTTGTTTTGACAGATTATAGACCGCGCTTAATCTATGATCCGCGTTCGTAGTCAATGGTTGCGTTTCGTTCTCACGTTGACTCAGATGTTTGACATTTAATTTGGTCGTTAATTTTTGATATTTTACTATATGTTTGTTTTTGCATTCGTTATATTTATTAATTTCTCGTTTATTTAACGTTTCGATGCAAACATTATAATCAAATGTCGTTAAAACTGCCTTTAACTCACTGAATGATGTGTCTATGGATTTGTTTATGGTATGTAGATCGGAGCGTTTTTGTTGGATTACCGTTCGTAACAACTTTTTACTTGCCTGATTTAAGATCTTAGCGCTTCCTCGAATGTCCTTTTTAGTGGATATTTTTACACACGTAGGAATGATATTATTATCACGACATCTCTTCAAAAAGTTCAATGCTGTTAGATATCTTGCGCGCTTAGTCATGAGATCTTCTAATCGGCGAATTTTATTTGCAATTACCAGTCCGTACTGGTTCACATAATGATTTCTTATATTTACGCGAACACTACACATTTAAATAAAACTAATTTTACGGATTTTATCGCGTATATTAACTTATTTTATATTCCCGACGTTTCGAGCACTTTACAGTACCCATGGTCACGGGGGGGACTGAGGTGTATGACGTCCCAATGTCATAGTTAACCACGGCTACCTCCAGATTAAAAATTATTAATTTTGTTCCGATCCACGCAGTATGAACTTACAGTATCATGAAGTCTTGCAGTTGTATGCTTGGGTTGGGATTTAATTTTATTAATTATGGGATCCCAAGCAGATGGTAGCACCCAGCCATCTTCTCTATTGAAATTAGGATGTTTCTTGATTTCAATAGCCTCGCGAATCATCCTTGGAAGGAATCGGTGTTCTTTAGCGAGGATTTGTGGTCTATCAAATCTAATGTAGTGACGGGGGCGATCCTGTACGTGTTCACAGACTGCAGACTTTCCGGAGCGTCTATTCTTCACATCAGCTATGTGTTCTTTAACACGGGTTTTTATAGATCTTTTAGTTTGTCCTATATAAGAGAGACCACATTCACAATCAAGCTTGTACACTCCTGCATCTTGCAGAGGAATATTACACTTGACTGATGGTAAAAACTGACTAATCTTCTTCGGCGGCTTGAAATATGTTTTAATGGAAACCCGCTTCAAGATGTAGCCAATCTTGTCAGTGACACCTCTGACATATGGCAGTACAGCAGGCACTCGCTCGACTGTGGCCGGCTTCACTCGTTCACTGTGACGTAGGCGCGGGACCCGAAGCTTATTGTCGTGCAAAACTTGCTTGACGTGTTGGAGCTCGGCGGCCAGGTGTTTACTGTCACAGATCCCTCGTGCTCTCTGAAACAAAGATTTACCCACGGTAGCTAACTGTGAAGGATGGTGGTGAGAATCACCGTTTAAATATCTATCTGTATGGGTCTTTTTTCTATACACAGTGTGGCTCAAGGTGTTATCAGGATTCCGAATTACTAACACATCTAGAAAAGCTAAAGAATTGTTTGCCTCTAACTCCATTGTGAACTGAATTTTAGAATTTAAGGAGTTAAGATGGTCTAGAAATGCAGTTACTTTATCTAAAGGGAGAATTGTGAAAGTGTCGTCTACGTACCGCTTGTAGAATCTTGGGTTTACGGGAGAAGTACGCAGGGCTTTCTCCTCAAAGTCCTCCATGAATATATCGGCAACAATGGGAGATACAGGTGAGCCCATCGCCACTCCATTCTACTTGCTTGTAGAACTCCTCCTTCCACAATAGGTAGCCAGATGTAAGGCAGTGTCTAAGTAATACTGCATATTCTACGGGCATGTTGTTTTGCTCTAGCCTTCTAGTAACAATCGAGATGCAATCTTCAACAGGTAAGCATGTGAACAGAGACTGCACATCAAAACTGACCATAGTTTCATTGTCTGCCAGATGTAGGTCTTTAATCTCGCTGACAAAATGGTAGGAATCCTTTGTGTGTGCTCTTGTATGTCCCCTGAGCGGTGAGAGTATATTCGCTAAGTGTTGAGCCAATTTGTAAGTTGGTGAATCGATTTGGCTCACTATAGGACGTAGTGGAGCATTGGGCTTGTGTATTTTTGGTAACCCATACAATTTCGGTGGTTTGGCACACGTAGGTATTATCGATTTTACGTCTAGATTTAATCTTTCGGAGTGTTTCTTTATGAGATCACTAGTTGTTTGAGTGTGTTATTTGTTGGGTCATTTTTAACCTTTTTATAAGTACTTGCATCCGACAAAAGTTCTTGTATTTTAGAATTATAATCCGACGTATCCATGACCACCGTGGCGTTTCCTTTATCTGCGCGGAGAATCGTGAGTTCTCGTTTATTGCGTAGGTTATTCAACGCTTTAAATATTATACAATAAAAATTTGTCGGATGCAAGTACTTATAAAAAAGGTTAAAAATGACCCAACAAATAACACACTCAAAACAACTAGTGATCTCATAAAGAAACACTCCGAAAGATTAAATCTAGACGTAAAATCGATAATACCTACGTGTGCCAAACCACCGAAATTGTATGGGTTACCAAAAATACACAAGCCCAATGCTCCACTACGTCCTATAGTGAGCCAAATCGATTCACCAACTTACAAATTGGCTCAACACTTAGCGAATATACTCTCACCGCTCAGGGGACATACAAGAGCACACATAAAGGGTTCCTACCATTTTGTCAGCGAGATTAAAGACCTACATCTGGCAGACAATGAAACTATGGTCAGTTTTGATGTGCAGTCTCTGTTCACATGCTTACCTGTTGAAGATTGCATCTCGATTGTTACTAGAAGGCTAGAGCAAAACAACATGCCCGTAGAATATGCAGTATTACTTAGACACTGCCTTACATCTGGCTACCTATTGTGGAAGGAGGAGTTCTACAAGCAAGTAGATGGAGTGGCGATGGGCTCACCTGTATCTCCCATTGTTGCCGATATATTCATGGAGGACTTTGAGGAGAAAGCCCTGCGTACTTCTCCCGTAAACCCAAGATTCTACAAGCGGTACGTAGACGACACTTTCACAATTCTCCCTTTAGATAAAGTAACTGCATTTCTAGACCATCTTAACTCCTTAAATTCTAAAATTCAGTTCACAATGGAGTTAGAGGCAAACAATTCTTTAGCTTTTCTAGATGTGTTAGTAATTCGGAATCCTGATAACACCTTGAGCCACACTGTGTATAGAAAAAAGACCCATACAGATAGATATTTAAACGGTGATTCTCACCACCATCCTTCACAGTTAGCTACCGTGGGTAAATCTTTGTTTCAGAGAGCACGAGGGATCTGTGACAGTAAACACCTGGCCGCCGAGCTCCAACACGTCAAGCAAGTTTTGCACGACAATAAGCTTCGGGTCCCGCGCCTACGTCACAGTGAACGAGTGAAGCCGGGCCACAGTCGAGCGAGTGCCTGCTGTACTGCCATATGTCAGAGGTGTCACTGACAAGATTGGCTACATCTTGAAGCGGGTTTCCATTAAAACATATTTCAAGCCGCCGAAGAAGATTAGTCAGTTTTTACCATCAGTCAAGTGTAATATTCCTCTGCAAGATGCAGGAGTGTACAAGCTTGATTGTGAATGTGGTCTCTCTTATATAGGACAAACTAAAAGATCTATAAAAACCCGTGTTAAAGAACACATAGCTGATGTGAAGAATAGACGCTCCGGGAAGTCTGCAGTCTGTGAACACGTACAGGATCGCCCCCGTCACTACATTAGATTTGATAGACCACAAATCCTCGCTAAAGAACACCGATTCCTTCCAAGGATGATTCGCGAGGCTATTGAAATCAAGAAACATCCTAATTTCAATAGAAAAGATGGCTGGGTGCTACCATCTGCTTGGGATCCATAATTAATAAAATTAAATCCCAACCCAAGCATACAACTGCAAGACTTCATGATACTGTAAGTTCATACCGCGTGGATCGGAACAAAAATTAATAATTTTTAATCTGGAGGTAGCCGTGGTTAACTATGACATTGGGACGTCATACACCTCAGTCCCCCCCGTGACCATGGGTACTGTAAAGTGCTCGAAACGTCGGGAATATAAAATAAGTTAATATACGCGATAAAATCCGTAAAATTAGTTTTATTTAAATGTGTAGTGTTCGCGTAAATATAAGAAATCATTATGTGAACCAGTACGGACTGGTAATTGCAAATAAAATTCGCCGATTAGAAGATCTCATGACTAAGCGCGCAAGATATCTAACAGCATTGAACTTTTTGAAGAGATGTCGTGATAATAATATCATTCCTACGTGTGTCAAAATATCCACTAAAAGGACATTCGAGGAAGCGCTAAGATCTTAAATCAGGCAAGTAAAAAGTTGTTACGAACGGTAATCCAACAAAAACGCTCCGATCTACATACCATAAACAAATCCATAGACACATCATTCAGTGAGTTAAAGGCAGTTTTAACGACATTTGATTATAATGTTTGCATCGAAACGTTAAATAAACGAGAAATTAATAAATATAACGAATGCAAAAACCAAACATATAGTAAAATATCAAAAATTAACGACCAAATTAAATGTCAAACATCTGAGTCAACGTGAGAACGAAACGCAACCATTGACTACGAACGCGGATCATAGATTAAGCGCGGTCTATAATCTGTCAAAACAAACTCTGGATGATGCAACAATTAGAGTATTATCGAAAGGCCTTAATTTGCTTTAACACCTAAAAAATTACCGTACGAAGAATTATTTGCAGCGTCGAGGACTGTCTATATAAAAACAATATGCGAAAGGAAGATTTGGAAGCGATACGTCAAGACATTTCGTCTATGTTACGTCGAAGCTCAACACCAAAACCGAATCTACCTAAAGACGAATTTAAAGCGTTGAATAACCTACGCAATAAACGAGAACTCACGATTCTCCGCGCAGATAAAGGAAACGCCACGGTGGTCATGGATACGTCGGATTATAATTCTAAAATACAAGAACTTTTGTCGGATGCAAGTACTTATAAAAAGGTTAAAAATGACCCAACAAATAACACACTCAAAACAACTAGTGATCTCATAAAGAAACACTCCGAAAGATTAAATCTAGACGTAAAATCGATAATACCTACGTGTGCCAAACCACCGAAATTGTATGGGTTACCAAAAATACACAAGCCCAATGCTCCACTACGTCCTATAGTGAGCCAAATCGATTCACCAACTTACAAATTGGGCTCAACACTTAGCGAATATACTCTCACCGCTCAGGGGACATACAAGAGCACACACAAAGGATTCCTACCATTTTGTCAGCGAGATTAAAGACCTACATCTGGCAGACAATGAAACTATGGTCAGTTTTGATGTGCAGTCTCTGTTCACCATGCTTACTGTTGAAGATTGCATCTCGATTGTTACTAGAAGGCTAGAGCAAAACAACATGCCCGTAGAATAGCAGTATTACTTAGACACTGCCTTACATCTGGCTACCTATTGTGGAAGGAGGAGTTCTACAAGCAAGTAGATGGAGTGGCGATGGGCTCACCTGTATCTCCCATTGTTGCCGATATATTCATGGAGGACTTTGAGGAGAAAGCCCTGCGTACTTCTCCCGTAAACCCAAGATCTACAAGCGGTACGTAGACGACACTTTCACAATTCTCCCTTTAGATAAAGTAACTGCATTTCTAGACCATCTTAACTCCTTAAATTCTAAAATTCAGTTCACAATGGAGTTAGAGGCAAACAATTCTTTAGCTTTTCTAGATGTGTTAGTAATTCGGAATCCTGATAACACCTTGAGCCACACTGTGTATAGAAAAAAGACCCATACAGATAGATATTTAAACGGTGATTCTCACCACCATCCTTCACAGTTAGCTACCGTGGGTAAATCTTTGTTTCAGAGAGCACGAGGGATCTGTGACAGTAAACACCTGGCCGCCGAGCTCCAACACGTCAAGCAAGTTTTGCACGACAATAAGCTTCGGGTCCCGCGCCTACGTCACAGTGAACGAGTGAAGCCGGCCACAGTCGAGCGAGTGCCTGCTGTACTGCCATATGTCAGAGGTGTCACTGACAAGATTGGCTACATCTTGAAGCGGGTTTCCATTAAAACATATTTCAAGCCGCCGAAGAAGATTAGTCAGTTTTTACCATCAGTCAAGTGTAATATTCCTCTGCAAGATGCAGGAGTGTACAAGCTTGATTGTGAATGTGGTCTCTCTTATATAGGACAAACTAAAAGATCTATAAAAACCCGTGTTAAAGATCACATAGCTGATGTGAAGAATAGACGCTCCGGGAAGTCTGCAGTCTGTGAACACGTACAGGATCGCCCCCGTCACTACATTAGATTTGATAGACCACAAATCCTCGCTAAAGAACACCGATTCCTTCCAAGGATGATTCGCGAGGCTATTGAAATCAAGAAACATCCTAATTTCAATAGAGAAGATGGCTGGGTGCTACCATCTGCTTGGGATCCCATAATTAATAAAATTAAATCCCAACCCAAGCATACAACTGCAAGACTTCATGATACTGTAAGTTCATACTGCGTGGATCGGAACAAAAATTAATAATTTTTAATCTGGAGGTAGCCGTGGTTAACTATGACATTGGGACGTCATACACCTCAGTCCCCCCCGTGACCATGGGTACTGTAAAGTGCTCGAAACGTCGGGAATATAAAATAAGTTAATATACGCGATAAAATCCGTAAAATTAGTTTTATTTTCATAATTTGTTTGTAATAATTATGCATATAAAAATAAATTCACCCACCCCTTGATAAAACGAGATATACTAGTATCGCAAAGTATCACGTTTTGTACAAATGTTTGAATAATCGAAACTAAGTATATATAAAGTTTATTTAATGGATAGCACGTCCTTCACATTACCCAAGACGAAAGAGAGAAATAGAAAAGGGAAAAATAGCGCGTCGTTAAGAAACAATAAATACATTTATATTATTTTGTTTCTTACAAGAAGTGTATGTTTACGGTAAGATCTAGATGGCTCGGCAGATGTTTTTCTGTCCTTTTCGGGTGGTACTGACGCGATGAGTGTCACTTCGAATTTTCTCCCAACTTTTAAGTGTAAATATGAAATTTATTAGAAAGTTTTTGTTATTTTCTTTCTTGGCACTAAAGCGACATATTATTGTGAAGATGAGTCCTTTTGATGCATGAATAGAACATGACGATATTTTTTTAAAGAATGAGTATAACAAACGAGTACACAGTCCATCTGATGGTAAGTAGATGCTGTGGCCCATAGATATCTATATTTATCATTGATTAACAATTAAAATGCATATTATGCGTTGTCATCCCTGACGACTAAGATGGAATGCCTCGTTTCTAGTAAAGAATACTCCGCCGTCAACTACACTCACCATACGAAACATAGCAGCATTAATCTGCTATTTTACGCCGATATTCTGTGAGAGCGTGGTCCTAGCCCACCAATTCGTGCTACAACCATAATATAGGAGCAGCGTAGGTCTACTACCTATAAAAAGTTGATAATTTGACTACAGCGCCATACATAGCATGACTTTAAACCACCGTCACCACACAAAATATATTGTGAATTCACGATCACAACAATTTTACATAATATACTATACTATAATAAAGATAATAAAAATTACCCATGTGAAAGTAGGTACTAACTTCTCGTATTATATTATGTTGTATTATTAAAATGTTTAGTTTTAAAATGCTTCAGCAGTATTTAGATACTAAAAATCCTTTAGTATACGGATTTTCTTTAATCGTCACGCTTTGAAGGGGTAATAACGATCGCTGTACCAGACGTCTCGCATCTTCGACGCTGCTGGGCCTTAACGGCCTGGGTATTTTATTTCTGGCGTAAACAACGTTGTTATACCTCCATTAATTGGAATGCATTAGATATTTTCTTTCATCCTATAGCTACCTTTTATGACACTCACAGAAAAATACTTAACACTATAGATAAACCACTTAATTCGTGGATCCCTCGCACGGTGTGGAGGTAGGCGGGGGCGGGAATCGGCGCACACGTAGTTAATTAACCCAAGATAGACCCCGCGATAAAGTTCGGTGGACGCAATATGAAATAATGCAAATTTATCTTTATCTCGCTATGTAATTTTTTAGTATAAGCAACTGTGGGCTGAAATATAAAATGGGTTTGCAACATTATATTTATTTTATTTATAATATTTAATTTATTTATCAAACATAATTATAATGCAATAATATAAAAAAAGAAACAATAAACTTAGATTATTTCTTCTCTAGATAACGCCTTACGCAATGAGCGATGCAACAAAAACTGGCCAGTGTTTACAAGCGTGAGCACAGAACACAATTACTCTCTACCGGGAGAAGAACTTCATATTAGGTATTTACATATGAAATTAGCGTTTTTGTCGTACTGACCAATTTGATCTGAAATATCTCCTCTTTGGTTAAAAATTTCCAAATTCAAATTTATAAATGCATTTAGCATTTGAGTTTTGAAAACAGTCATTCATTTGTTTTTTCTTCATTCTTTTTTCCTTTGGCGCCGCTTATTATCGCACAATGGAAAACATGAAATATCGGTATATTTACGAGTGCGAGTTCTACCGTGGCACCAGTGCTGCAGAAACAGCCCGAAGGATTAATGATGTGTACGGAGCTGGCTTTGCAAAAGAAAGCACGGTACGTTTTTGGTTTCAACGTTTTCGTTCTGGAAATTTCGACTTTCAGAACCAACCCCGTGGACGGCCGGAGACCAAAGCGGAAAATAAAGAATTTAAGGCTATTGTGGAAGCGGATCCATCACATAGCACGTCAGAGTTAGCTGCAGGCTTCGGGGTAAGTGATAAATCTGTATTAATCCACTTGAAGCAAATCGGGATAGTAAAAAAATTTTAACGATGGGTACCTCATGAATTAAGTGAATCGAACTTGCAAACACGCGTTGACTGCTGTGTTACATTGCTCAACCGAGACACTAATGAAGAGATTTTAGATCTAATCATTACTTGTGATGAAAAGTGAATACTGTACGAAAATCGGAAGCGCTCGTCGCAATGGCTGAACAAAAATTAACTAAGAAAAAGTTACTTGTGAGTGTTTGGTGGACTAGCACCGGTGTTATTCACTACAGCTTTCTAAAATCTGGCCAAACTATTACGGCAGATATCTACTGTCAGCAACTGCAAACCATGAAGGAAGAACTAGCTGCTAATTAACCGAAATTGGTCAATATCTCTAGGCTACTGCTGCTTTACAACACACTGCACAACAAACAACCACTAAGTTAGATGAGCTACAATTGTAATGTCTGCGACATCCACCGTACTCCCCGGACCTTGGTCCAACAGATTACCATTTTTTCCGGAATTTGGATAACTTCTTACAAGGAAAAAAATTCAACTCCTATGCGGCAGTCCAAACCGCCTTCAAAGAGTTTATTCATTCTCGTCCCATGGTTTTTTTAGTAAAGGGATGAATGAAATACCTATGAGATGGCAAAAGTGCATAGATAACAACGGTGCATAATTTGATTAATTAAATATATTTTACAAAAAAAATTGACTTTATATTCCTCCTGTACAAAACGCCAATTTCATATGTAAGCACTTAATACTAAAAAAGTGAACACGTGTTTATGAGTGTACACTAAAAGCGCCACGGTGGACGCCCATATAAAACTTTTTAGCGGGAATTTCAAGCCTTGTATTCTGTAACTTTTAAAATTTATTTATGTAAGGCAAATCTGAGTAATTTTGGCTCTAGCCTCACAAACCTATTGGGTGAATCCCCATACATTTGAGAGGTTGCACCAAAATTACTCGAATTTACTTTAGAGGAGTATGTGGGATAAAATAAAAATAAAAATAGGTCACAGTTATGTAATTTTATTTTTGGAAGAGATTGTTTTAAACACTACATATTTTTATTGATGTTTTTTTATTACTTTTGCAGATAACATTTCCACGCGTAATATTGATTTAAAACATATGTTATCTTGAAAGTTATTCTTTACCGAACATTAACGTTAATTTAAATCAGCACAATTCTCATGATGAAACTTAACTCAGCCCAAATACATGACCTGAAAATTCGAGTTAAGGTGAAAGCACCTAGGCAACCCGCTTAATTCAAATTTTCTTACGTTGTTTGCAATTGTTAGGTCAGTGTCAGGTTGTAGGTTTAACAAATCATGATTCGCGACTGTAACAAGTACGTGTTTACAGAATTATTATCATAAAAATCTCTAAGTTCGTATAATCCCATTGTATGGCTATTTCCAGAAAAACTCATTACCAGAATTATCTGACATATATTATATGCCAGAACTGTTTCATATTATTATTAATAATAATAATAATATAAAAATATAAAAATATTATTCTTTCTCACTACTATCATTCTCACTTGAATTATCTTCACTTTCAGTGCAACTTGATGAGTCAGAATCGTCTTGTAAATTAATTATCATTTGATCCATAACATCATCGCATATTTGATCGTATTGACAATATTTGTTTTCAATTTTCTGGATATGGCTATCACAGTTTTCTAATTTTACTACAGAGAATTCGGCGAATAATTGGTCCAGTGCAATTTTTTTGCTATCCAAATTGCTACCAAGTTAATTTCCTTCAATTTGTCCCTTGATATCTCCCCATACGAACTCAATCGAGTTAAGGTGTGAGTGGTATGGTGGAAGTCGTAAGACTTCGTGACCCGCAGCTTTTAACACTTCGTCAATTTTATAAATATTTTCAGATCTGTGTTGCTTGATTAATGTGAGTGAGTCAAAGGAAATATTAAAGTCCGGTATGTCTTTGCAGCCAGGCCTGCATGTCGGCTTTTGTTGATGCCAGCGAGGGCTTCTTATTCACGTGTACGTAATGATAAGCAGCGTTATCCATGACAATCACGGAATGTGTGTGATAAATTTGCCATTAATTTTTCTTTTGTCCATTTATTAAAATTTTGAAAATTCATATCTTCATGATAATCTCCGGATTTACTTTTTGATTTAAGAATTATAAGGGCTCCATTGATTAATTCACCACGGCCTCTAGCATGGACAATAATTAAACGTGGCTCTTTGCCAATATGTGATAACACTCCTTTTTCTTCTGTAGACCGCCATTACAATGAGACATTTAAGGAGGAATTGACGTATGTTTCATCGTGGTAAACAATGTTTTGCTAATCTCTCCGCCGCTTTTCATTTAGATTGCATTCAGATATATCCCTCGCCTTGATACTTTATTTGGTTGTTTAATAAGTAGCTTTCTTTACGACTGACATTTCTTAACTTTAAAGTTAAAGTTAACTTTAAAGCCAAGTTTGTGCAACAATAATCTCAAATATTTACGTCTACAATTAATAATTCCATCTTCTTTAAGATCAGCATTTAAAGTTTTTAATGTAGGAACCGTCTTGAAAATAGAACAAAATTTGTGATTTTATAATTTAATTATAATTTAATTTAATTATAGCTAAAGAGTTCTTATAGGCGACCAAAACCAACCAGATACGTAGAAGAATTTGCATAGGCAAGTCATTAAAATTGTGAAATCATGTATTCAACAATTTCAAAAGCACGTAGTTAATATAATAGGTCAGGGAAAAAGTTTTTTCGTATTTTGTTTGTATAAAAGTGTGTTTATATTGAGAGAGCTTGGTTGGGAATTGTTAATGCATCCACCATAATATAGTCCTGACTTTGCACCCTCAGATTTTGCACTTTTCGGCCTCTTCAGAATTCTTTGGGTAGTGTTAGATTAACATCAAGAGAGGACTGTCAAAAGTATTTGTCGAAATTTTTTGATCAATAATCCCAAGATTTATACAGCAACGTTATTATTGCACTACCTATAAGATCGGTAACAATTTATCGAATAAGATGGCACATATTGTAACAAAAAGTGTTTAATTTGTATATAAAATACGAAGAAACATTTCCCGACCTTAATATGGTAACTTTGAGTTAATTTATCAAATTGAGGAGTGAAGAGAGAAGTAATTATTTTACAGGAATAAATTGATACACGCCATTAAAATACTAAAATTAGATTTTAAAAATTAATAGAAACAAACGTTACTTGTGAAAATTCTTTGACACATAAAGGGAGGCTCTTGAAACTATATAATGTACACCATTTTAGTTTTTACGCCAATCTCAACTTTTCTCATCTTTCATCATCATCATTATCATTACATCCAGAGGCCTCCTCATAGATTATCTCAAAGGTGGAATAATAGCCACACTTGGCAGGCGGGTTGAGAACCGCAATTTTTTTTTTATTTTGAGTGCTGTTCTCAAATACAAACGTGAGGTTAGGAATTCAAATTTTAAGCATTTTTTTAAGTCCACTGTTGAACGCATGCAATACATCCTTTGCCAGATCATCATTTAGAGGGGGTTTGTGTACGCTATGTACATATATAGGCAGAAAAATGGGTTCAATTTACTAAATAACTTAATAACCTGAAATACCAAAATACTTTTTTTGTTTATATTACGTTCTAAGATTTATGTTAGAAGGCAAGTCTCCTGGCCACGATGGTCTCAGCATCGAGTATTTACGATACGTCGAGCCTCACCTGCCGAGAGCATTAGCTATGTTCTACACCCTATGCATAGGACATTCGTACTTGCCCACTGAAATGACTAAAACTGTGGTGGTGCCAGATGTGAAAAATAAAATGGGTGATTTAAGTGACAAAAATAACTATAAACCTATCTCGCTGGCTGCGAAGTGCTTGATGGTCTGCTTGCTTGTTTATTAGAGAAATAGCTGTAGCTACACGATAACGAGTTTGGTTTCAGATCAGGTCTTTCCACAGAAACTGCCATGTTTTGCTTAAAGCAGACTGTCAAATACTATACAGACCGACAAACACCCATCTATGCCTGTTTCCTCGATTTATCCAAAGTGTTTGACTTGGTTAGCTACAACATTTAGTGGCAGAAATTTGATAATATCAAGTGGCCCGCTGAATTAAATAATATCTTTAAATATCAGTATTCAAACCAAGTTAATGTCGTACGATGGTCGAGTGCTTTTTCTGAGCCATACGGGTTCGAGAGCGGGGTGAGACAGAGGGGGTTTGACCTCACCCAAATTTTTCAATTTGTATATATGCACTGACAGAGGAGCCCAGCAGTAGTTGTGTCAGCTGCCATATTGAAAAAAAATAAAAAGAATAATATTAGCTATATGGACGGTTTGGTGCTGCTGAGTGCCTTTATCTGTAGTCTAAGTAAATTGCTAGGCATCTGTGAGAAATATACTGTTAGTTGTGGACTAAAATACAATGTAAGCAAAAGGGAATATATGATCTTTTAGACCAGATACAAAAGTACACTTAGCGTTGCTCCTATTAAATTGAATGGAATCTTGACATCTTGAAAACTTGGACATTTGGTAACCTCTAACATGAGGGACAATTTAGATATTGATAGAAAGCGCAGGTCTTGCGGATCGGCTCGGTTCTGCAGCGCATCGGGGATGTTCGCTGAAGCGCGAGTTGATTGCTTCTATGCGATCATACGTAAGCGGTGTACATACCTTATACTTAGGAACCGGGCCAGCTGCAACACATCCAAGTCATATTCGCGAATAGAGTTGATTGTCAGTACCTGAATCATTGTTGTATGATTTATATAAGTACTGACAAATAAATTATTCTAAATCAACTATGTTCTTACTGAGAGATTTTTATTTATTCTCTTAATTATCTATTTATTTATTTTTGTGTAATGTTTCTTTATTATTATAATTAATTACTAACAATAGGCTATGTTATAACGTAATGATACTAATTATGTTATATTATTCTTGTTGGTCGAAGTAAAGAAATTATTATTACTGTGGGATATCTATATATTTTTCCCATATGGTTGGGCTGTATAAATATTTAAATGTAAATGAAAATGAAAAATATACATAAATATCAATAAAATAAAATAAATACATATACATAAATAAATAATTAAAAACCCAACCAAATGGAAGCTCTCGGCAGAGGAGACCAGACTGCCGAGGGTTATGAAGAAAGGGAAAGCAACCAGCGGACGATACGGGCGGTATCGAAATTATCATTATTATTATTATATTGTCGAAATTGTAACAATATTTTCTTTTGAACAGGAATCAGGCAAGAAGTTGCAGTGAAATAAAACAATGAAATAGAAAGGAAGTTTAATTAATGCTCACAAAACCTACTGACATACAAATACCTCTCGGAATTAATTATAGGTATTTAATCATGTGTGCAAGAAAGTTCATCCCTGTGAAATTCAGATCAAATTTTACTTAAGAAATAAAGGCCGTTGCGAAGATTGTGAAGAAGCCAATGCGAAGACGACGTGGGTGGCCGGCGGGCCGACAGGCGCGGTGACTGCATGCACGCATCATGCGACAGGCTCTATGGTTCCTGCTCACCGTCGCGTGTACAGTTGTCTCCGCGCAGATAGCATGGACACCAATTTTCCTAGATGCAAGCAGTGAGTTAACTTACATAACAATTTTCTGTTTGTCCATAATTTTAATTTTTTATGGTCCGATATAGTAGACCACTATTTTGTATGCACAGTCGCGTGTTCATGTGCACTATCCATAATTTTACGGTCCTAATCTTTCGATTCGAAATTCCGGATCTAGTTTGTTAATGTTACGCTTGTTACTAAAATAATGATAAAGCATATTATAATTTGCCATTTTGATTTCTTATATTTACGCGAACACTACACATTTAAATAAAACTAATTTTACGGATTTTATCGCGTATATTAACTTATTTTATATTCCCGACGTTTCGAGCACTTTACAGCACCCATGGTCACGGGGGGGACTGAGGTGTATGACGTCCCAATGTCATAGTTAACCACGGCTACCTCCAGATTAAAAATTATTAATTTTTGTTCCGATCCACGCAGTATGAACTTACAGTATCAATAATAAAGTAAGTTAATATACGCGATAAAATCCGTAAAATTAGTTTTATTTAAATTTGCCATTTTGTCTAATTAAACGTAAGCAACGTTTTATAAAATAAAATAGTCTAAATTATAAGATTTTGTAATCTTTGACTTATTTCTTTTTATTGAATTCAATAAAGAAGTAGGTTCATTTAAATCCTAACATGACTATATACTTTTTTTATATACAGAGTTATTTCTCAAAGAGTAGCCAAATTTTAAACTTAAATTCAAATACGTAAATAACGATATATCGTTATTGCAGTTTTTGAAAATACCAGTAAATAAGGCTTCTACTTTTATTTGAAATTTTCCCAAATTAAATGTAATTTAGGATAGGATAATTTAGGAAGCGCCCTTACTTTTTTAAAAAAAAAAACAAAGCTTAAATAATGCTTTACTTAATATTTATACTATTGATCTCGATAAAATCTCTGATAACATCTGAGATCTGGCTTAGTTAAAATTTCAACTAAACTAAACTAACTAACTTCGGAGACATATTTTTTTTTCAAATAAGACCCTTTCCTTATTTATAGTTGATTAAATCCCGTGTTTGTTTAGCCTGCAACTAATTGTTCCATGTCTGGATATTAATCTATATAGATTTAATGTTTGTAAAACGCCTCCAAGATACAAATCTTGATTTTTTGACAAACATTAATTTTTTCTTGTGAAAATCCTACTGTGGGGGTAACGTTTTAAAAAAAGAAAATAATACTTACAATATCATGTTTTGTTGAAACCAATTTGTGACACGTAAATCAATAATAAACTTATTGCTTACTATTTTTTGCGTTAGGTCAAGTGGATCTATGGACGCAATCATCAACTGGTTGCGCCTGTCCGGGCGATGGCGGGGAAGACTGCGCGTGTTGTGTTCGCGACGGTGCATGTCCTTGTGGTGACGTAACACCAACGAGGTGCGCGCAGTGCGGTCTCGAACAGTACTGCTCCAACAGTTAGTTTTTTCTATTTATTTATTTCAAAATACCGTTACCGTTACAGCGTATTTGTTCATTGCTGAATATAGGTCTTCCCATAGATTGCCTCATATTTATTGGGGATATTTGCCACAGTTGCGACGCTTGGTAAGCGGGTTGGCAACCGCTTACCAAGCGTTTTTTTTATTTTTATTCGTTATTAGGAAGACGCTGCTGCCCCTCTTGTGATTTGTTTCTCTCTGTCGCTTCTTATGACGCCCACGGGATATTATGGGGTAGTGGATATTCATACATAGGCACTACACGGTTAAAACATTTCAAAATTACTGCCATTTATTTAGGAAAGCCCGATATACAACTGTGGTTTATGTAAACTTTCGCTTATTCTCCGTGGTACATCATGGTCTATATAAATCTGTTGTTACCTCTTTGAGATTTAATGTTGTAACTTATAATTAGGATTTCGGTTATGATCTCTTTTATCTCTTTTAATAAAATAATATAGCACCTTTACATAACTACTTCTGCTGATATATTTAAAGAAAGGTTTATTTACACAGACGTAAGGGGTAAGTGTTGCAAATGAGCACTACCATAGATAAACAGTTCAAGAGCGCAACACGCTATTACGCGCAAATACGAGTATACACATCAAGTAAATATATTATTAAACAAATGTTGCAAAAGTTTTTTAACGAGAATACATTTTTAATAAGCTAATTAAAACTGCGTCTCTCATACTTCATTCCAAACTACCTCCTCTCATATCGCGTAATGGTTAATTAGGTTAGTTAGGTTAGAGTGAGTGAGTGCCACTTTACTGTTATTTGTAAGATTCATAAATATTTGGAAATTACAGTCGAGGTAATATCATTTTCAGTACAACAAACACTACAATAATGAGTACTCGATGGTAAACGTCAGTATATTTATTTCTTATATTAAGGCAGTGCTCGACTAGAATCTCACCTGATGGTAAGCAGTGATAAAACCCTAGATGGTATGAAAGAAAGAAAGAAAGAAATATTTTTTGCAACACGCTACAAGCATGATTACGCAATAAAATGGTATATGGTGAATGGCATATATAAGCATAATTTTTTAATAGAATAAAGGTGACTAACAAGCACACAATCCACCTGATGGTAAATGGGTGCTTTGCCCATAGAAATTTAAGGGTAAGGTTTAGAATCAAGTCGCCTGAATTTGGGGGTGGTGGGTGGTGGGGGGGAGGGGAGAGGGGAATTGTAGAGTTACCCCCCACTTCCATTTTCCTGTCGGACGTGCTTACTTTTTTTATAAATTTTTAAAAATCTCATTTTGAGGTGATCTTTTCGCAATGTTTTTGACAATATAAACCTGATTTGTGGGGGCAGAGAGTTGGGGGAGGGTAGCCCAACGCCACGCAACGTGGCGCAATCGGATGGAAGCTCGGTCGACGGAGCCCCGTTTTGCGGGGCTCCTATTTCTGGCTGCTTTATAAATAAATAACCAACTTGTCCCCTAATTAACTAACTTCTAACCCCTAACCTGTCCGATTCGGGGTGCCCCAAGTCCCGAGCTCGCTTCGCTCGCTCTTGCATCAAATAAAACACCAAAATGTTATTTTTTATAATTACTTTACTAAGTAAACATATTTTATAAATTCCACCATTTCCAAAAACGTCGTCGGTCTCCAGAGGGGTAGTGTAGTCGTCTAAGAACAGGAGGCAGATTATAACAATAAGGAGCACATTCACGTAAACTCTGAAGCAACGGAATGACGCTTATGACTAGTCGCGAAGTCGAGTATAAACGTAGTGATTATATTCTCTTTGGTCGAGTATATGTGTTACTGATTACTGTCAATATGAAAAGTTCCGTTTCAGGTATTAATTAGTGATTTATGAATATTTTAAGAAAATTATATAAAATATTTCGACGCAGCTCCGGCAGCTAAAATTGCACGGGGGCGCTTGAGATAAGCCCCCTTGACCCCCCCCCCCCCACACAGTGACAGACTCCTCAAATTCAGGCGACTTGATTCTAAACCCAACCCCATTAACATCTATCCTTGATTAAGAATCAAAATGCTGATGCGTTGTCAGCCGTGAGGACTAAGATGGAATGCCTCTTTTCCAGTAAAAAGTGTCTCCGGTTCTCTACACTCACCATACGAAACACAGCAGCGTTATATTTTACGCTCGTCGCGTCCTTCCTCGGTCGAGCTGACCCATTTGTGTTACTACACCACTAATATAGCTGCAGCATGGCTATACCACGTGAAGAAACTTTCACATTCACAAAATTATTTATCGAGACGATCGTTCATAGCTGTGCTAGGATCCAGTAAGTGGTACTATCAACACCACAACAGCAGCACCAATCACACTCATTGCACTAACTATCGAAAAGGGCAGAACAATGACTGTCGAGTCAGCTATCGTATTATAATAGTTTACTTCTTAATGAAAATTAAATTAAATGTTTTATGTTTTGTTCGGTGCTTAGTGTGCAACATTACAATCGATTCACGCATTCTCAAAAACAAATCTGGGAAGACATTTGGACAGATTAAATCGCCATCGATCGAAGGACCAGGTGCGTGTTCATACTTCTTGCAACCAGACGCGGGACAACGAGTCGAAATACAACTCTATCGGCTGGTGTCTGCCGGTCGGTTTAACGGCTCAAGGTAATTATACTTTTCAATTGATTAAATTTAGCTGTTTTAGTCAAGAGTAGCTTAAAGTAAAAACTTTGGGAAATATACTTAGAAAATCCATAAACATAATTTTTACTTCTATATGATTTCTTAATAGTTAGTTAAAGAAACTCCTAGATAAATTTATCGGTATCCGACTGATAGCGGATTAGGGCTGATGTGCAACACCCAACGCGGAGCTGGCAGGTTTTATCTAGATGACAAACATTTTAGCCCAAAAAATTTTGTTTCGTGGAGTCCCAAATTATTCGTGGGTAACAAATTCTGTTCATCTTTTGTAATCTTGTTAAGTCCAATCCAACCCATTCTTTAGAAAACCGTTTCAATTTTGACTCTCACTAAACATTCATTGTAACAGTGGTAGAGCCACGCGGCAGCTTTTGCTGTCGCACGTATGGGCCGGCTCAAACCGGGGTGATACCACGACCTCACAGAATACCAGCGTGAAGTAGAGGTTTACCTCTGCGTTTCGCTTGGTGAGTGCAGGTGGCCGGAGGCCCTTTTTACTGGAAATGAGGCATTCCATCTTAGTCCTCACGGGTGACAACGCATCTACATTTTGAATTGTAATAGAGGATAGATGTAGATGTCTATGGGCCGCAGCAACCACTTACCATCAGGTGGACTGTGTGCTCGTTTGTCACCCTTATCCTATAAAAAAAAACATACAGTATCAAGCAAAGAATATAATATAGGTAATATAGATATCTATTCATACCTCACAAGGTTAGTTTGATCATTATTCTAATTAGATTTTATACCACCGTAGTTGTGTTGGTGGCTGGTTGCAACTAAGTGGAGCGAGTGCCGTGCGAAATATAGATGGAGTAGCTGAAACACGCCTTTGTGGTGAAAACGAGCGCTACACTCCACCGGTAGTGCTATTTGCAGACCATGGTGCTTCAACGCTTGATTTTAGGTTCGTAAATATTTTAATTTTTTTCTTTCCACGGTATTTATCGTGTTAGTTAAGTGGTGTGAAGTGTGCACAATACTTCACGGGAGCAACGAGTTCGTGCCGATACTCACTGAAACTATTAAAAGCAATATTAAGTGCTATATTGGAAAGCGTGATGGTCGTATTCCTCTTCCATAAAACTCTCATAAATGAAAGCAGGCGCGTGCACTTTTATTTATAACATAAAAGCTTGAAAGTTAAGAGTACCTAGAAAAAACAAATAAATTTTATCTTTTCAATTCAAATGTTTAAATAGTTTGTTTAACAATTTATGCATAACTTAAAACTGCTATAACTTAATTTATTTATAGTATAATAAATTTACTAAAAGTCTTGTCATATTCACTCTTCACTTTTCATAAAATCTGTGGTTTTTTTAAAAATATTATATTAACCTCATTACATATTTTGGCAGGATAACAGAAAAAACAGTGAGATCACAATTTTTGGCCTTCTTCAGCTTCACTTCTTTAAGTAACACACAAGGGATGGGGGTTCCATCCCCGTGGGGGCTCCAGAATACCCCATACTGGTAAAATTTATTTGTACTGCAATTTCCGAATTATTTTTGTTTTTTAAGTAGAAGAAGTAAAATGTAGTTGTGATAACGTAATATTTACTAATTTTTAACAGTAATTGCAAAAGATACCGCCTATTTTTAATTAATATTTTAACATACTAATAGATACATACTGTGATTATAATATTTAAATGTACCTACTTTTCTTCAGATTATAAAGTTTAGTTTTAAGTTTCATCACAACAAATTTGTTTTACGCAGATTGCGACTGGCTGTACCAGGATGTATCATGTCGTGGTTCGGGTTCATGTGTGCTGGCTAGTCCTGGTTATCCCGGTCTTTATCCACCGCATCGTCGTTGTCGGTACCTATTTGCCACAAATTCCGTACACACGCGGGTCAAGATCATTTTCACATCTGTATTGCTACCTGAAGAGTAAGTACAATATATTTATTTCCAACAAAACTTTAAGATTATAAAAATGGAACATTAAGAACAATTTTATTAGAAACTCTATGATCATTCACCACATGCTCGGTGGTGAAAGATAAAACCCGTGAAGAAACCTGCCAATGCTAAAATAATTCGAGGACATCTGAAATCCTAAAAATACTCACTCCCAGAAATGAGAAGGGGCGTCTTCCCAGAAATGACCGTACATAAACTGAAATGTTACTTTATTTTAAACTACCTGTTCCCCGCGACTTCGCCCACGTGTAATTTAGGGTTTTAATTATGTTGCGCGGAAACCTAATTCTATTTCTAAAATATAAGTAGCCTTACTCCTTTTAACATGAACTATCTCCCAGTGAACGTCCCATCAAAATCGGTCTAGCCGTTTCGGAGATCAGCCGGAATAAACAGACAGACAGAGACACTGACAAAAATTAAAAAATTGTATTTTTGTTATAAGTACCGTATATACTTTCATATGCATTTAGTAAAAAGCTGTTATTTTGACATTAGAAACGGACACTTTAATTTTATTTATTTTGTATAGATGTACACCAGGTATTTTTATACAAAAAAGGGAAGTATTAATTTCGTATTATGTATTTACACTATATGAAATTTGTAGTTATCTATTTCTTCAATTGTAGCGATGTTACTATCTATATTTGTTATTATAAATCGATGAATTATATACCTATTTATGGTCACCAGTGAAGTAATATGCAATTAATAGAAAGTTAAAAACAAAGATATAATTAAATATTAAAAGATACGCAAGAACCTATATAAACAAGAATTCTACATAATTGATTTATAACATTAAATGTTACCTTTTCAAAAAAGGCTGAAAATTCATTTTGTTTTCATAACACAACCCTAAAGTGATTTTACTTTGAATTTCGTTATACAGCATTTGTTATTGGAATAAAACTATTCTGAGCACTATTTCATGAAAGAGAGTTTGATATTTAACCGTTTTGGACGCAGAACAATTGCTTTGGTAAATAAAAGAACCTCTCTATCTAGTTTCCACCCGTGTGGATTCGTTCCATCGCAAGTTATTGAAATTTACTGTGCAGTCATTCTTTCTCAATATTTGTAAAACGTACATTTTACCACTGTTCTACAATCGACCATCTGTATATTATTTAATTTATATTTTATCTAACAAAATGGGCAACAAAATATAATTGTATTATTTACTGTTGACTTGTTAGTATAGAGATTATGACTTAAAATATCGAATTACTAATGTTTTAAACAATTTAATCTTATTAATGATTACTACAGCAAATGTCTAAAATTTACAATAATAATTATTTAAACTTACGTATGTTTAAAATACTAAAAGATTTAACTTTAATTAAATAATATAGATAATAGGCAGTTATTTAAAAATTATAAAAGAAAAACAACAGTTATGAATTTTACATAATTATAGAAATGTGTACGCCGTCAAAATATTTTTTGGAGGATGTTCATATATTGTGTGAATTTTATTTTGTTAATATTTCCAAATTTATTGCTTTTAAAAAATTATATTGCGTGTAATAATTTAAACATAAAGAACCATTGCATTTGCAAATACAAAAAGAGGAAGGGAATTGTTTTTATCATTAAACCTTTTAAACGCATTCGGGTATTCTAATTACTTTTGATACCACTAAGCTTGTTACTGGTCGTAAATTATTTTGTTGTGAACTACAACTCATTCCTCAACCTCCTCGTCCCTCTTTTGTGGAAACACATTGTGCAGGTTGTTGCTCACTGCAAACGGCGCTGGTGCATGTGCCTCGCCCACATTTTCATAATGTATGTATCAGGTATTTTGATATTAACGTTATGAACTCTTTCCAATTGGGAAACGATTAACTAATAAATAATTGACTGATACTTAACAACTACATGTTTTTACCTATTTTGGTTCTTTCCAAGAGGTATGGAGTTTTTTTAATGGAATAGTTAAGATCTAGATACACGACAATGTGGTAGCTTAGTTTCGAAAAGAAAAGGGCGACGCAAAGGCAGTAGAGTGTGTATATACTTACACAAACCATTTTGAGACACCATTGTAGCATTGTATAGCTAATAATCACCCTGTGATTTTCTAGAATTCCAAATCTCATGAAAAATCTTTTATAGTTTTTGAGTTAAAAAGGTCCGTTTGACATTTTGGTGTCAAGATACGAGTAGTTCATTAGGCATTTACAAAGAAAATAATAAAAAAATTAAAAATCTGTACAACCGACTGCAATGTAAATTATTTAGAGTAACTCAAAAACTATTGGTCATTGGAAGGTCAATATATGGGACCACGTGAAAAGCACCAACTTCCAAATAAAAAAAGAATCATTAAAATCGGTTCATCAAGAAAACAGTTATGAAGTAACACATATAAAAAAAGAACATACAGTCTAATTGAGTACCTCCTCCTTTTTAAAGTCGGTAGAAAATATAAAGAAGAGAACTTGCCGATATTCAGTGGTTACTTGCAAACTAACTGCAGCAGATCCAATATATCTATAGAACATATGGTTTAAGGCAACTGCTAAGAAGCTATCGCCCGTTCAGGTCTCAACCCTTTTATTGGCGAAGCCGATAACCCCCAAGGTTGTTTGTACCGAATTTGACCACTTTTTAACATTAATGTTTTTGGTAGTATATTATTTACTACCAACAGCTTCCGATTGTTCCGATGAATATTCATTCTCCCGAGGGATCTCCCAAAAAGAACCTGAATTTTAAACAAATACAACGTAATAAAGGACCTAAGACGATCACGTCTAAAAAAAATCTATTGCAAACGACTTACTTATCTTTGGAAAGATCAGACATTAAAGAACGAAAGACATTAAAGATCATTATTTTCTGATCATTGTGTTTTAGTCACGCACCTGTAAAATTCATTTAATATTTTATTACATCAGCAGTAGACGTCAGAATAGAAGGGGAAATCGTTACAATATGACATTGAAATCAAAATGTTATGTCTATCGTTATCTAAAAATTTAACTGCTAGCCATATTTTTTTAAAACAAGCCATACAGCGATTTTTTCACTTTATTGACGAAATATCCTGGTGTACGTTGTATGTGTGCTCTTATCGCAAAGTCATTTGAGTTGGATTGGTATAAAAACAGTTTCTTATTACTAGATGATAAACAGTGGTAGAGCCACGCGGCAGTTTTTACTGTCGTACGGATGGGCCGGCTCGAACCGGGGTGGTACCACGACCTCACAGAATACCAGCGTGAAGTAGAGGTTTACCTCTGCGTTTCGCTTGGTGAGTGCAGGTGGCCGGAGGCCCATTTTACTGGAAATGAGGCATTCCATCTTAGTCCTCACGGGTGACAACGCATCTGCATTTTGATTCGTAAACGACGATAGATGTAGATGTCTATGGGCCGCAGCAACTACTTACCATCAGGTGGACTGTGTGCTCGTTTGTCACCCTTATCCTATAAAAAAAAAAAAAACATACTGTTTTAATTTAGCTTCCAGCATTCTATTTAGTGCCTCATTATGCAACAGTATTTATAATACCATTACCGAATATGTAATAATCAATAATATGTAGACTACCTGTCAATCACGGCAAATATGGGTCGTCGCCTTATAATTCATATCATGGGCGATCTATAAATTTTAGTAAGCTAGCAATGAAGAGATCGAATTTGTTCTGTTACTAATAAAAGATATATAAACTACTGCATGTCATTTTTAATTTAAAAACGTTCTTTATGATCCGATCCACAGTGCTGAAAATATATGGAAACCCCTCCTAAAACAACAAATACAAAATGGGATCAAAACTTGTGGTGGCTTAAAGTTGTTCTATTTTAACTCGTCATAAGTAATTGCTGAAAGAATAGTAGATTAAAATGGTTTTTATAATTCTTAGACTATATTAATAAAATAGTTCGTAGCTGAGAATTAAAGCTTTCCTAAATCTAGTAATAATAGGATAAGGGTGACAAACGAGCACACAGTCCACCTGATGGTAAGTGGTTGCTGCGGCCCATAGACATCTACATCTATCCTCGTTTGCGAATCAAAATGTAGATGCGTTGTCACCCGTGAGGACTAAGATGGAATGCCTCATTTCCAGTAAAAAGGGCCTCCGGCCACCTGCATTCACCAAGCGAAACGCAGAGGTAAAGCTCTACTTCACGCTGGTTTTCTGTGAGGTCGTGGTACCACCCCGGTTCGAGCCGGCCCATCCGTGCGACAACACAAGTGCCGCGTGGCTCTACCACTGTTTATCATCTAGTAATAAGAAATAATTCAATTAGTTTTTCTTTATATGATTAATAATAATAATATATATCACAGCCATTGCACATCGGACTACTTAACGCTTCGGGCTGGAAGCTCGCCATCAGCACCTTTGCTTGCTACAATTTGCTCGGAAAAGAGTGCTACTTTAGAGTATCCTGGACCAAACTTACTACTGGAATTCAAGTAATTATTTAATTTTTCTAACAATATAATAAATACACAAATGACCATTTTGAATTAGATGCTGTTTAAATGATTTCGTAACAGTAATGTTTTCAATTTTATTTTGTTAATTTAGTTCTGGCCCATTGGTTCCACCTTATAATTACAACGGGTTTATTGCGAAACTGGAGTTCTTAGAAAGATTAGAAAGTAGTGTACCGCCTCCCACTATAGTAGCGGCGTCACCACCTCTTGCAGCACTAACACACCTTACTCGTCATGGTATGTATGCAAATTTAGTCATAGAGAAAAGTGTAAAATCTGTTTCGAACCAATATTCCACGAATCTAAACTAAGCTTACTTAGGTATTGACAATTTCTAAATTGTAATCAATAAAATAAAATCAGTTGATTAACAATTAATCACTTTAATGATTTACTTGAAATATATATTAAATAAAAGCATAAAAATTTTGTCAGCCGTGGTAGCTCAGAGGCTGCCGAGAAGTTTACATACGCTAGTAAACCCCGAGTTCAATCACCGTCGGCATCAATGATATACTACGTACTTGGCGATGTAGGCTAATTCTTACCATATTATTTTATGTACAACTGTAATTGTCTATACTACTATGTCATTTAATTTATGATTGATAAAAGTAACAAATATGATAATAAATATCATACGACACAAATATTTTTACGTATTTTTGTTTCGATTTATGTTATTGGTATATTAAATTCTTTTTATATCTCCAACAAGCGGACAGGACAGCAGGAATGGACAATACAGTAGTAACAAATGAAATATCGCATAACAAGGTCAATGGTCGTATCGGGTGCGGCGCAAGCGTACGCAGTTACGGAGCAGGTGGAGTGCGTTCCGGGCACTTCGATACCCGCTCTACGCCCTGGCGCTCTCAATGTACAATACATTTGCTTGGCGCTCCGACAGATGTAGTTCAAGTATCCCTTTTTAATTATAACTTAAGGTGGGGTTGGAATTTTGGTAAAAAAAATTAGAAAACAGTAACACGTTCGTAATATATATATATATCATAGCTTAACATTAATTATGTACATAGTTTATTTACTTATAAAGCACTTTAAATTTGCTCACCCTGACTGAAATGTCTACGTATGTGAGACGCAGATATAATTGCATTCATTTTCAAAATATTCTCTAATATGTTTACGTATAAAGCTATGGATATCTAATAGTAAATAAATAAATATTATAACAAACATTTTATGTTTCTTTTTGTTTTTATGGCTTGGAAAAATTATGGAATTATTATATTATTATAATATTTGTATGACCTGGTGGTACCTACCCAGACAGTCTCCTAGGCCAAAAACAAAACAAAAAAGACCTCGTATACTGAGTAAAATTGTTATAAACAATCCATATTCTATGTAAATTAAACAAGGCATTTGTTTTCATTCATTATTAATAACAGAAGGTATAAATTCGAGGTTTCATAAAATAAACGAAACCAACTTTAATTCTAATGATGGATGCTTTGGTTAAAATAAATATAAAATTTTAGAAACATAGCAAATAATGTTAAATAAAATACAACACAAACAAATGAAATTAAAACATAAATACTTCTAATTAACATGATAAATAAATCAATGGGAAAAAAGTCTTATACAAAATTATACGTTACGTAAAGCTTAATTTAAGTAAAAAATACTTGCTGAATCACCGCCGTCTGGTGGTAGTGTGCCCAAAAGACTGGCTGAGTTGCCTCGCTGTATTGCGAGGCTGATCCGGTGACCAAAATATCTGCCAGCTATCTCTGTACAAACGCCTTGCTTCAGGACCCCACAGCCCCAAAGTTTCTACACCAAACGGCACAAAGATATACCCCTCTACGAGGGCTGCATATTAATATATGCTGCACATATTATTATATGCTGCAGTAAATATTTACAATAGAAAACAATAGCCACCACTTTGCACTAGCGTGAGGCACGCATTGCATATTCATTTTGGAAAAGAAGTGAAAAAAGAATTATGAGGTTGAAAAATATCTTTGCAATATCATAAAATAAAATACTACGTTGCTTTTGAAACAACCCAGAACGCGTGCGATTATTACAGCCGTCGCTTGCAAATTTATCTGTAAAAAGGTCAAAATTTCACACTGCAAGCAATTGCTGAAATTAAAGTTATTTTGAATATTTTTTCGTTGTATGTAGCTCTTATTTAAAGAGCGAAGCTATTTTTTACGAGTAATCACTCGTTCGTTTTGGTTTATTTATAGTTTACCCAGAGCAAGCCAGAGTCGGATGTTATATTTTATTTTATATTGGATTTATAATGTATGATTTATTATATTAATTTTGTTCACAATCCCGCCCGCCTAGAGTAGAGAGTACGGGCTTACTTTCCAAGTAATTTTCGCTTGCTCGTTTATCTTTGATAACGCCTGTGTATCGTATCTTTTAATGTATTTAATCAAACTAATATATATTTTAGGTTACAAAGTTGTAGATCTCACATTGAGATTCTAGAGGGATTTCATGAATTTATTGGGAGGGGAGGAAAAGGGGAACAGGTCAGAAAGGGGTGATCGAGCACTGTTAAGAGTATGCGGTCCTACGGTCAGAGAAGCCAGAGATCCAGCTGGAAGGGTTCCTTATTCGCCAAGCTGTTACGTCTAAGGGTGCTAACTTAACCATTTTAGTGCGACGTGCATCAAGTCAAAGTATAGATGAAGAAGAATTTGTCGATGGCGCGTTTGCATTTCATGATGGTAAGTTTACATGTACATAATATAACTTAAAAAAAAAAACATTTTTTGTACAAAGGCAATGATTACTTATCTTATACAAACGTTAGCTAAGGACGGAGTTTCTAGTCAAAAAATGTGACGGGAGAAAATAATTGGCCATGTGTTGTATTAAACGTGGTAGAGCCATGCTGCAGTTATATTAGTGGTATAGTTGTAGCACGAATGGGTCGGCTCGACCGGGGAAGGACCACGCTGTCACAGAATACCAGCGTCAAATAGCAGCTTAACACTGCTGTGTTTCGTATGGTGAGTGTAGAGAACCTGAGACGCTTTTTACTAGAAACGAGGCATTCTATCTTAGTCCTCACGGGTGGCAACGCATCTGCATTTTGATTCCCAAACGAGGATAAATGTAGATGTCTATGAGCCACAGCAGTTGCTTACCATCAGGTGGACTGTGTGCTCGTTTGTCACCCTATACTATTAAAAAAATTGAAAAATATGTAAAGTGTAAATCCTGCCTATAAGTCAATCTATGGAGGAAGCCTGCTGGTGGCATCTAACATAACTCGATATTGATTCAACTAATCTATCTGCTACTTTGGATACATGCGATTTATGAACGGTTAATGCTAAAGGAATCTTGTGGCAACCAATAGTTGGCAGAATAAATATCCGTTATAATAACGAGAAGCCATGGGGTCTTGGTAGATCAATCACGGAATCACGTACTCGGAATGGCGATTACAGTAAATGCTTTAAATGGCTAGGGGGTTTTTATGTGACAATATGTCTATTTGATTTAATGTAGTACATGTACTGATAAGGTAATCGATATCCAATACTGGTGAATAGTCCATCAATATATTTAATACTAATATACTAATATAATTAAACTGAAGTGACAACAGTCTACTTTCCATCGGATGTAAGTGTAACTGTAAATCCATCGTGGTAAAATGCAGATGCGTTGTCACCTCTGACCTCTGAGGACTTAGATAGAATACCTCACAGACTGTGATTATACTGGCTCTCTATACTCTTCAGGCCGGAACAAAGCCTATCCAGATAATTCCTAGGTAGAAGAGGACTGCCTCGTTGGTCGAGTGGTTGTAGTAGTGCGACTTCTGATCATGAGATCCCGGGTTCGAATCCCGGGTCGGGCCAAAAAACTTGAGTTTTTCCATCAAGAAATTCTCAGTAGCTGCCCGGAGTCAGGAAGTTGGTGGTGTTTCACCCCCGTGCCTCAGAAAGCACGTAAAGCCGTTGGTCCTGCGCCTGATCTCTCTCAGGTCGGGTCGGTTTACCGTCCCATCGGGCTATGAGAGCGAGGGAATAGAGAGTACACCTGTGCTTGCGCATACACTTGGGCACTATAATCCTGTCCTGCGCAGATACCTAGTCTCCGTTGAGACTGGCCGCCGTGGCCGAAATTCGGTCTGGAGGACATTATTAGAAGAGGAGTCCTAACACTGTGTCAGTCATCATTAGACCTACGGATGATTTGTCGTGTATAGTAAGGGCCCATTGTCTATACAATTTTATACGTTTGACTTTCTTTTGTTACACTATAACCTGGTTTTCTTATGTTCAAAACAAAATACTAAATGCATGATTTTTTTTCTTGGAGTAAAAGATGTGTTAAATGTATGTTACAGCCTCTTAAAGTCAACTGCTGCACATAGGCCTCCTAGATAGATCACTTTATAGGGGGGATAATTGAATATGGAATATTTTTCCAAATGTATAAGATTCTTTAAAATGTGACGAGTAAAAAAAAACGCGAATAATTTTACATTGTCCTCTGAAATGATGATAATGAGTTTTTATATTTTTTAATTTCTTACGAATAAAAACTACAAAATAATAATTGATTTTATTAAAGTTGCATTGTTTTGAATACATCAATATAATTTTAAGAGCAACACGAGGGCACGGTATCGCCTGATGCCACGTGTGCCACGACACACTACGGACTCTCAGCGCTTCGACATGGAGGTGTTTCAGCACCATCACACCATCACATATTTTGGAATATTGAAGAAAGATTATTATGTACGCATCTTTTCATGCCAGCAATAAACCAAAGTGTAGCCATTGAGGTACGTACAGAATTACCAGAGACAGTGCTTAATTTTTTTGATGCCTAATTTCATAACCTGATACTTTTTTATTAATAAAAAATATTTACTTCTCTTTTCACTTATTATTTATAATCCGTCATACCAAAACTAGCAAAACTATAACTAAGTACGAGTATGATTTAAATATTTAAAGTTTTAGATACTTTTGTTATTATTCATTCATTTTATTTAAAAAAGTAAAGTTAATATTCATTTTTTTACAGGATAAGGGTGACAAACAAGCACACAGTCCACCCGATTGTAAGTGGTTGCTGTGGCCCATAGGCGTCTACATATATCTTCGATTAAGAATCTAAATACAGATGCGTTGTCACCCGTGAGGACTAAGATGGAATGCCTCGTTTCCAGTAATAAGGGTCTCCGGTTCTCTACACTCACCAAACGAAACACAGCAGCGTTAAACTGCTATTTTACGCTGGTATTCTGTGAGAGCGTGGTCCTTCCCCGGTCCATAATAACAACCATAATATAGCTGCAGCATGGCTCTACCACGTATAAATCATTTCTAGATTGTTAAAGGTATTTCAGTTTAATTAAGATATATAACTATTGAATAAAGTTTTTAGTGACCTTAAAACCATAAAAAATATTACTATTTGTTATTTTACTTATCGAATTTTAGCTGTAAATTTCCAATATGTTTTTTATAGATTGTAATATGGGTGACAAATGAGCACACTGTGCACACCTGATGATAAGATAAAAAAAACTTTCAGTGACTGTTCTAAGAAAAAAAAATTTGTGATGCTTTATTTATTTTTTATTGTAACACCTTTCTTACAATTAAGGTAACAGTGTGCGGACTTAATGCCTGTCGGCATTCTCTGCCAGTCAACCCGTAGCATGGTGAGCTATTGAGGCAGGTGTAAACAACTTATAATCTTTAAAAAAACTAAAGAACACATTTATATTCCTATATGTATGTAATTTTATATATAAAACATATAATATACATGAATATATGACCTTTTATTAACAAATGGCACCTAAGATTGCCTTTTCTATTAAAAATGTACAAAGTAAAGAACAAATAACATTCACAGATCCAGCGCCTCGACCGAATGTGGAGTGCCGAGCCACCCGGTACAGCGCCTGTAGGTTCGATGGGCTGTAGAACGGCTTGTGGTGATGCTGGTTGTGAATGTCGAGCTGCCACTCCTTTACACTACCATGACCATATAGCATTAGTCGCTAGTGACGGAACGCACTTATCGTGTCTTTGTGGAGATTTTCAGGTTACTTTTTTTAATAAGTTGCCAATAAAAGCAGTCAGTGTAAAATATGCCTTCGATTTTATAGAATGAAAATTGACTTATTTAGTTAAACATATTTTGATTTAGTTACTTGTTATTCAACTGCTGACATAAAACGATAAAAACTTAAAATTATTTTTAACATTAGTTTGATTAAAACAGAGTCTATTCGAGTAATGTATTTGATATTTAAATTCTCAATTGAAACAATTTCTAGATACGTTAGTTATACAACATGTAACAAAAACCCTGTGGTTCACATTAAATACGTTATCAGGATCAGTATTCAAACCTATAGAAATATTTTTTTTTAAATTCGACCATAATTTTTTTTTATTTTATTTAATAAATTTTTTATCAATTTTATATAGTTTTATTACTTCTTACTGACACTAGCCGATGCTAAAGCTAAGTAAAGCTGGGTCTTTGACAATCCTCTTACTCCCCAGACAATGCAGAGTTAATAAAACCGTATACAATTTGCGTACAATTTTTTTTAAATAAAATAAAAAAAATATTGTTCGAGTTTTAAAAAAAAAGTTATTTCTATACGTTTGAATAATGATCCTGATAACGTACTTAACGGGAACCACAGGATTTTTGTTACTTATTGTATACACGGCTTGTTTATTTTTTGTTGTATGTTATTAATAATAATGTAAGTCATACATTAGACCAGTAACTCGTAAAATTCATGTTATGAACACCTGTAGTTAGGTATCTACTTTTAATAGAATAATATATAAAACTCATAATAATTATTAAGTAATAACAAACTCGACTAATAAGCCTGGTGATTACCACAAATCCTTTCCCCTATGCAAGATATCTATACCCAGCAGTGGACTGCTTGTGGGATGGTGAATGAAGATGTATAATATGCAGTTTGTTGTAGTTAAATTTATATATTATAATATGGGTTCAATCGCCAATCATGAAACATTACTACAAGCTATTACAACATACTTCCGCTTCAGTTATTCGTGATCGGACGATACGGCGAGAGTTTCGTCCGTGAAAATTCAATTACTTGACAGTAATCTACCGTGTGCGTTTTGCGTAAAGCGTCGGAAACAAATTTTATTTGTCCGCCCTGCAATGGTATACTAAACGGTCAAAGGTTTAACTTTTTCAATATTAGGAGAAAATAATAGAGTAAAATATGTTTTGAAATTACGATTTTATTTTATAAAGATCAAAGAAAGATCTTTTTTTTATTCAACGCTGCATACGAGCTACTTTTATAATAAAAACAAAATGCGAAGGATAAATTTTGTAATATTTTGTTCATATTTAAATTTATTTTAACCTGAAAATATTTCGAATTTTCCATAGGCAGCCTGGCTACCAGTTGTAGTCCGTAGTTGGACTAGCGTCAGATTGGAGTACTCAGTAGCGCACTACACGTATGCCAGTCGGGGATTTGATTACGCTGCAGCATATAGTTTCAATGACGATGCATTGTGTGGACAACGCACGTATACAACTCACTCTGGTAACTTCTTACTTTACTATGTACCACAGGAAATGATTTCTTATCTATTACTCGAATACTATACATTGAATAAAACCAATCATACCGATTTTGTCACGTTTAATTTTAAACTACTTACTTCATCTTATAATCGGTCCCGATGTTTCGGTAAGCCACACACGTTTGTTATAAAAAATATGAATTCCAATCAGAAGTTTATAAAAAAAAACCTGACAGCCTCGTTCGTCTTGTGGTCGTAACCGCGATTGCTGATTATGAGCTCCATTCGAAAGCCTGGTTGGTTCAAAATCAATAAGTGTTTTTTTCTGAAAAGAAATCTCAATATTTCACCTCGCGGAAAGCATGTAAAGGCGTTGCTCCTGCTCTTGATATCTCTCCGGTCGAGTCTGAATACTGTCCCATTGGAATATGTGAGGATTCATTATTGGAATAATGAGAGTGAGGGAATAGAAAGTGTACCTGTGTTAGCGTTGCGTAGGCTAGTCTACGTTAAGTCTGGCCGCCGTGACCGTAATTTGGTCTGGAGGATATTATTATCATTATAAAAAAGCATTACTAAAAACTTAAAATTGATCACGATAAAATCCATAAAGTTACTTTTAATCTATGTTAAATGAAATATTACTAAAGTTAATATAATTATAATTTTTCGTTATAGACCTAATTTTATTTTCAAAGATGACTGGAAACGAAGGAAACAATTTAATTCTACCGTTTGTTTACACGTGTGTGAATAGTTGGTTATTTTTCAAAGTAGCAAAAGTCGTGTCCGAGAAAATTACATGCTACGACCCAGTTTCACTTCGTCTGAGGTAGCATTGAATTGAAAAAAGCCTCGAACAAGATCGTAAAGTTCCAATTACAGCGCTGCTATTGTGGCAATTCGTGTCCGCTTTTCCATTTTATTAAATCTAATACGTTCACGAACGATTTGCTTTCACAGTTACAATTTTCCCTAAACATTAAGAAAATTGATTTCCGTTGTTTTACAGGTGAAATATCATCAAGAAATGTGTCTGTAACAGGAACTTTAAATGAGTTTTTTTATCAGCAATGTACTTGGGTACTAGACTCAAATGTTGAAAGACAGCTCTTTATCGACATTTCTTCGGAACAGGTCAGTATTAGGGCGGAATAAAATATCTTGAATCACCCTTGGGCAAGTGTTTTCGTTACAAAATTCCAGACACGTAGTTAATCTGCAGTTACTTATTTTGTTGGTAATTTAATTTGAGCAGGACATGTCTAAATTAAAGATCGTTATTACCCTTAGCTACTATGAATATAATTGGCATTGTAATAAATAAATTTCCAATACTGTTAAGTTATTGTTTCTAGGATTTGTCTCAATCATTAAATATCTACTTAGACACTATTTGTTATTATCTTATTTATACATAACTAATTATGGGTTGTAAGCTTGTAATTTATTCTATTTTGTCCAACTTTACAATTATACTTTCACATTCGTGCTAGTTCAAACAGCTGCTTCGTTCCATTTGACATTACTTAGGACTTCGTAATTAAAGCATGCTATATTTTTCTGTTTATAATAGTATGGTAAGTAATATTTGACTGTTGTTTTTATATAAGGATAAATCCTGTGGATCTTGGAATATTACCCTCCATGAGTGGTCTGGAATTGGTGCCCATAACACAGGACTCGCAGCGGCGGCTGGCGAGCTACTTTATACCTTCTGTGCTCGCCATAAAAATCATACTTATACACTGCCGTGGCGATTGAATACTGTGGTTGTTAGGTAAGTAATAAGTAAATTGTTAGTGTTTGGGAAAGAATATTTATTCTTCTCATTGCAAGCTATAGTATAACTGTTCCAAAATAACTTATGTTACATCCATGTTCTTCTAAATCCATCGCTTAAACATTCCATTGGAATTTATTACTGCTTGTGATTGTAGATTCCTAATTCAAATCTCTAACGGTGTATCAACAATTATAAAATGAAGCTGTTGAGACGAGATGTCATACGGCGACAGTTTTTGTATTTTGGCACTGCATTTAACTTCACCTCCAGTTTCTTTTAGCCTAATTCAAATGAGTCAATTCTACTGTATGTTTTTTGTAATATAATACGCGATATCTTCGCCAATTGCATATCAATTTGAATAAAACCTTTTTAATATTAATTATTTAATTAAAAATCTCATCATTATGAACTCGAGGGTTAAAATTGGCTAAGGGTGCAAAACTGGAGCATAAGTTTTTAGTGTAATTATTCAGACTACTTTCCCACTCAAGTGTCACAAATTTTTACTTTTTATGTGGAATAAAAACCGCGTGAAGAATACTAAAAATAACAAAATAATATCCACATAGTATCTTCTGTAGTTCGGGTATTTAATTCTTGGATACATTAAGGATATAAAGCATGAGGCAGCCTCTACTAGTCAAACAGAGAGGTAAAAAGAATATGTAAAAAAAAGATTATATAAAGGAGATAAAAATATTTTATTTGATTTAAAAATCTTTATTGCACTTAAATTGTACAATTGGCGTACTCAATGTCTTTAGGCATTCTCTGTCAGTCAACCACGAGCTAAGTATATAAACTTAAGCAGACATCCACCGTACTCCCCGGACCTTGTTCCAACAGTTTACAATTTTTTCCAGAATTTGGACAACTTCTTACAAGAAAAAATATTCAACGCCGATGCGGCAGTCCAAACCGCCTTCAAAGAGTTTATTGATTCTCGTCCCCATGGTTTTTTTAGTAAAGGGATCAATGAAACACCTATGATATGGCAAAAGTACATAGATAACAACGGTGCATACTTTGATTAATTAAATATATTTTACAACAAAAAAATTTACTTTATATTCCTCCCGTACAAAACGCCAATTTCATATGTACCTAATACCTAATATATACATTTTTAGCATATATACATACGAACATATTATACAAAATCAACTTAAATAATTTATAAGATTGAGTCATACAGAAACATTTAAATAAGAAAGTTGTTGGAAGAAGAATGGTAGTGATAAGAAACCATTCTCTTAAAGGCACCAACAGAAGTCGGTTTTCTAATACGTGGAGGTAATTTATTCCAAAGCCTCATGGCCTCAGCGGCGAAGGATTAAGACATACATTTAGTACGGCGAGGAAAAACACACAAGATAGTTCGCAGAGGATCGCAGGTTACGGTTGTGAGAAGAACCCAAAATTTCAAGTATTGGGATGTATGCACTGCATGGATCATAAAGAATTGAAAATAGTGTGCGAAAAATTCTGATGAATCTACGCTGATGGATAGGGAGAAATTTAAGCTTAGAACGGTATAAGGATACATGATCGTTTTTACGAAGACCAAAAATAAAATGGATGCAATTATTGAGCTAACAATTCAATTTGCACAGAAAAAATCAATGACTGGTAAAATAAGTGTTTTCACCAACAGCCAGTTTCAACCAACAACAGCTTTGGTATCCGTTGGAAGGAAATACTTAACACTTTCACTGTCCGGTTTCAAACACAATAGTAAGACAATAGCAGTGACCTATATGTAGTGCACGGGACAGCGAAAGGGTTAAAACGACAAAGGCCACGTAGGGTTATTGTCACTCTCCGGCTTATTTCAGCCACCTGAGATTGCCAACTTAAATTAGCATCGATCATTAACCCAAGTTCTTTAACTACATATCTAAGAGGAATATTTGTGCTATTGTAAACAATAGGCTCCAGTGAATTAAAATATAATTTAGCTAGACGACGAGGGCTAACAAGAATTATAGCTTGATATTTATCAGTATTAACAGCAATTTCATAACTTCTGCACCACTCATAGATGCACTGAAGATCTAGATTTAAAATGTCGATCGCAGTATTAATCTCCGCTGGATCGATTCGAGTGTACAGCTGTAAATTATCATTATACATATAGTAGGAGAATTAAAAATTTAGACTTATGAGATTTATAAAAATATAAAATAATAAAGGAGAAACAATTCCACCTTGTGAAACGCCAGTAGTAAGATTAGACCAAACAGAGAATGACTGTTCACTGACGTTAACTCTTTCCTGGCATCCACGCAGATAAGTTAAGAACCAATCCAACACTGATGATGAGAAACCCATATTATTACATATATCAAGAACAATGTTATGAACTGTACAGAAAGCATTAGAGAGGTCAATTAATACGAGAACTGCTAATTTTGACTCCACCATACCCTATCGTTTTTCATCGAGAACTTGAAGGAGAACTGTGGTTGTAGTATGTCCAGGACGAAAACCAGATTATAAGGGACTGAGCAGTATATTATTATATATGTAGCTGGATAACTATTTGTGTGCAGCTGATTCTAAAATCTTTAAAAAATTTGGGAAGTATACAAATTAGTTGACAATGATTAACAGAACTGGTTATTTAACTTGGGAAGAGAAAGGACAAATGCTTTACGCCAAAAAGATGGAAAAACCCCAGTAGAAAAAGAAAAATTGATGATGTAGCTAATGATTGGGAAAACGTTATTAAGTTTGGGAATCATCATATGTCTACTCACATAATCATAACCAGCTGCTTTAGATTTAACCCTTAACCAGGCTTAGGTCATCACGCTCTCACATTGTTAATGCTTAATTTTTTCCAGGTTCCGGTTTTATAAAATCCGCAAGCTATACTCTATTCCAATTACGAAGTCCCATTGCGCAGATGTCAATAACCAAGTACTAGTAAAGTACCGCTATAGTCGATACTTGATGATATTGATCTTCGATCACTATAACGAACAAATTAAAATCGTATTGACAGAAAAAGGATTAGCATCAAATTAAAATTTATAAAACTGTTTTTTAATTTTAATTACATAATATTGCATGATATTTTTATATTCTTCTATTATATTTTTTATATTATTACTTTATATTATGGAACATATTCATCATCACTAGCCGAAATCGATATTTCATGGTCGGCATCGTCGTCATCACCCTCATCATAGTCTGTAGAATCCCCTGTATTTATTATAATTTGGTTACCTATGACGGCATCGATATGTATGTCTCTGTCCCAATCAGCGAAAATCAAAATTTTTGTTCGTAAAACCACACTTTCCCAATTCGCGGCAGTAACACTATCACAAGCTTCTTGCAACAATGACAGCATTTTGTTTGCAGTAAACGGTGGGCTGGTATTTTTACGAGCCGCATAACCTAAAATAAAGGTTCGCGTGTTAATATAGCAACAGATAAAATGTTAAACTAGGTAAAAATAAATTATAAAAAAGATTTGTTTAAATTCTTGCCTTTAATTTGCGCCCAAATCAATTCTATGGCATTGTACTGACAATGGTAGGGTGGAAGGCGCATTACATTGTGTTCGGCTTCCTTAGTCATTTCGTCCAATACGTATTTTGGTCTAGCTGGATTATTTATAGCAACCAAATGCAGCAGCTCAACTATTAACATGGACATGTCAGCAACAATATTATTATCCTTCAGCCATTTCACAATATCGGCTTTTTGCTGCTAGAAGTTGGAGGCTTACTTATTTGTACTGAATGATACGGTGCATTATCCATAATGATCGTCGATGGCTCATTCAAGTTGGTCAATAAGGTACAAAAACATTCCTTACATTTAACAAAATTCATGTCTTCGTGGTATTCCACAGTTATCTTAGATTTAAACGCCAAGAGGCAGTTCGGAACAAGTCCCTTCATGGAACCCACATGATAAATAGTTAAGCGTTTGCCTTTGCCACTAGGTACTTTTGTGGAGGAGTGAGGAGTGTCGTCTGTCCATATCTTGCCAACTGTATGATTAGCGTTTAGCCACGTCTCATCTAGAAATATAACATTATTCCAAACGGCAATGGACTTTGCTGATCTTGGAAAATTAAATCTGGCTAAAGCTATATCTCTAGGTTCCATCAAAATCCGCCTTTTATCACATTTTTATAAGAAAAGCCAACATTTTTAAAACCCTCCAGAAAGAAGTTTTACTGCCGTGAAACAGTCCAGATTCTCGTAAAATATTTGACAATTTATCGAGAGTCGGCAATTCGTTCCTACTATAGTAGCCATAGATATGGTTTCTAATGGCGTCGTTATCAAAATTGTCGATATGTGTAACTATCTTATAACTTTTTTCTTAAGTGGCGATTTTAATTTGTTATCTTCCATTAAATCTTTATCATGTTTTTCCTTACTTATTCGAGAAACAGTTTTTCGACTAATACCAAGAGCTGCACTTACTCGGTTAGTCACTTGTGAAAGTGGCAACAATGGACCACCATTCTGATACTCTCTTTCAAAGTAATCTTGTAGGCGTACTACAAACTCTCGCGCTTGACTGCGCATCACTGTTCTTTTAGTGGTCTCAGTTTCGGCCATAGTGTTTATAAATAAAAAAAAACAAATCAAATAACAGTCAAAACTTAATAACAACGAAAGAATTATCAAACAGTTATAACTACAATAACAAGAACGAAATAAAAACACAACACAAAATCAACTGAACTGAACACGCGTATCGTATACAAGGCTTCTGCACTCGTACTGAAGAGACAAACAAAATGGTGGTCGTAATCACGTGGTGGACGCAGTGTTGACAGATTTTCACTCGCGAAAAGAATCTGTCTATAATCGATTTTATACGATTCTTTTAGTCACGTCACTATGTAAAAAAGTAAAAATAAAACTATAGAACGTAAACGAAAAACGGCAGTAAAATATTATTATCTTTTAAAGTTTTAATTATTTTGAGCACGATGTCTAAAAACAATATGTTGATTGTGTGTGTGAATTAATTGTATAATGATTGAGATTGATTGTGTATTTTTAAATGATGATTTATGACCATGAACAAAAATGATTATTATTTCAAATTATGGGAAACGTAAAGAGCTACGTTCTAAAAAGTGTCAAAAGGGACTTCGTAAATGGAATAGAGTATAATAGAATGTCATTCTAAATATATTATCTATGAAACGAAAGTGAACGAATTTGTATCGGAACGTAAATGTCACAGTGACAGCCATTTGAATTCGTGATGTCCTCGAGTGTATATATTTTTGACCAAGTTGAAACATTTTTGTAAGTAATGGCGAAATCACGAAAGGTAAGTTGTGCTATTTTTTTATATATTGTAGATTATGAGTTTTTGTTGTGGATTTGTCATATTTTTGTGCAGATTACTGGATATTTTCTTTACAACAACCTCTAAAATTATGTGGGAGAACTGTGTCCATTGCCTGACTAGGTGGAGATTTGGTAGGAGATATATGCCCCCAGCCTGACAATGCATTTCATTATTACAGGGACCTGTAAAAGACCACGAATTTGAGAAGTTACTACAAATTTGGCAGTCAGCGCAAGATGGTTATAGAGCATGGTGTAAATGCGACGGTAAGACTGGATATCTTTACCAGTGCGGCATTTGCTCTGGTAAAGATAATAATGAACCCAATGAAGAAGGTCTGGGGTTTAGGGTTGTCAAAAAAATTTGTGTAAACGTACCAAGAAATATATACGATCGGACGTAAATCCCTAAAAGTCGTGGTTAAGACTATTTTGGTTTTTATTCGAATGGGCTTAGCTTTCCATTGACGTCCGTCGAGTTTGGTGTTGATACGTACTTTTACAGAAAGATAACACTATTATAAGCACACACATAAAGGTTTTACATGCGGAAACGCGTACTTTTTGAGAAATAAAATATTTGAAAATTAATTATTCTTGCAATTTTTATGTTAAATTCCTACCGTAAAACTGGCGTCGATTCTTTGCGAAAAAGATAGGTTTTTAAATCGATTCGAACCGTAAGCTAAAGTATCGATTCATAAAAAATCGATTTCTAAAATATAGATATATTTTCATGTTTGCATTTATAAGATACCATAATAAATGATCTCTTATAGAAAAAAGAAAGATAACACAATAAATGATCTCTTATCAGTAAAATCAGTTTTAATGGCCATTTTCGAGGGTAAAATATCGATTCATTGGATCGATTCTGTACTGCATACCGATTAAAAAAAACGATATTTTGGGCCTGAAAAATCAATCTCAGATCGAAGAAAAAAATATAAAAATAGAACATAAAGATGTCTTCGAAGAATTAATTAAGGCTATACAATATGTTTATAAAATTATTAATTATATTTGATTTGTTTTATTTTAACAGTACCTATTAGGGCATAAATAAATAAACTTACGTCAAAGAACCAAATTGATTGACCCCGACTCCACCTGGTACGAGTCTAGAGTGGTTATATAGAGCCGGAGGCACGTAGGGGGAGTAGCCTCCGCCTGCAGTAACAAATCGCAGGCATCGAACGAGCCGGAGAGGCTGAGGCTGGTCGCTGAAAGCGACCAACAAGCCGAAGCTTCGGAGGCGAAACGTTACGCAAAGGCGTAGAAGCTGCTCTTCCCGCAGCGCCGGAGACGTTGCAGTCTCAAAATAGATACAGAAATCCCTCTGAACTAGTCCCCCTACACCTCCCACTCCCCATCAATTCGACGAATGTCAATGGAAATTCGTAATAAAATAGGCTCAGAAGGGCTTAAACCCAGAGCCGTAAAGCCAATTTAAAGAAAAACAACAACATATTGTAAAATAAGTGATTTTCAATAATTTACTTCTCAAAAAGTACGTGTTTCCGCATATTGAAACTTTGTGTGTGTGCTTATAAAAATGTAACCTTTCTGTAAAAAATACGTATCAACACCCAACTCGACGGATGTCAATGGAAAGTCGTACTTTTGAATGTGCTGTTATAAATTCATATATTTTATACAAAAAAAATGAAACGAAATAAAATATACAGCGAGAATTCCGTTTGAGATTGGTCAGAAGCTAATTACATGAATATCCAAAAGCAAAACCCTATGGTTTTCAAAAAAATATCTTATAACAAAAGGTATCTTCGGTGTGACTGATGAAATAAGGTTGGGTCGCATATGACAGCGTTATTTGGAACCATCATCATATAAGTGGTGTTCTATAGCACTAGGAAAGAAGAAAAATGCTCAATGTTAATGTGCAAAGTATGTAAAGTGACTTGCATGGAAAATTTCCACCAAAAGCAAAACGTGTAATTTTTTTTACTTAAATAAATTTGTTATCACAAGATACGTTTTCTTTCTAATACTTACTTGCCTAGTGATCTGATGAACCTGATGTAATTATAAGCTAAAAAAGTTAATATTACAAGGATTTTTAATATTTAAAACTATTTTGTCTTAATTATATTGTATAATTACAAAAAAAGAATTAAATATTTTAGGTTCAAATATTAAGTAGTCGCACTAAATTCGTTAATTTTCTTACCAGGCAAAGGGATTATGTTTTCCCACGTCATTTTCTTTACTTTTCCATGCATTTTTCCAATTTTCACCGGCTACACGTCATGCAAGACACAAATAGTAAATTAAATCCATAGAAACCACTTGCCTCGCTTAAGCGGTTTTCTTGGGCCTGGTTAAGGGTTAATGGAGAAAATAATTTTACGATAATCGTCATCAGTTATTGGGTAAGAATCAAAGCAGTTAGCATTGATTTTGGGAAGTGATGTGATAAGTGAATTAGTTTCATGTTAAGTGGAGTTGTCGAATAAACGTGTCGAGGAGAAGTGCTTATTAAGATCGTTGAGAGATATTGACCCCATATCAGGGCAATTCTTTTGTTTCTGTCAATCCTCAATTCCTCGGCTATATCGTAACATAATATATAATGTTTTTAATATATAATATAAAATGGCTTCGACTTTATATATATATATATATATATATATATATATATATATATATATATATATATATATATATATATAAGACCGTATAAGGGCAACCAGAGAGAGTTGTATTTTTAAATCAAAATCCCCGGAATATAAACGCTTGAACCAAATTTGTGCTACTCTTGCTGACACTGCATTAGGTCCATAAATGTCACAAACCTTTTTTGGGGCTTGAGTCGCATTTTGCTCTTTTTGTAATACAACTCCAAAATGTATCCAATTTCTTCGTTAGATTCACTCATTTTGGCGGACAAAAAAATATTGAAAATGACGGGAAATTGCATTGAGTTATATGTACTACGTACTAGAGAAGCCATTCCGAACATTGACTATGTTCAACTGAACTGTAGTGCAGTCCCTGCAGTCCATACAAACTAAATATTGTGTAAACATTGAGTTATATGTACTACGTATATGGTATTGAGTAGTACATATAACTCAATGTGTGTAAATTGAAGATTTGTGAATTCCATAAAATAATTATTATTACATTTTATTTAGAAATATGTTTGTTTAGATTAAATTAAGATATTTTATATTAAATTCTTATATTTATTTTATATTAATATGTTATTTTATAACAAATTAAAGTCTTCACGCATTCGCGACTACTACTCCCGCGCATGCGCGAAGACATAGAGTAGGACACAATTTTTGTTTGGAATGGTTTCTCTAGTACGTAGTACATATAACTCAATGGGAAATTGTTTTTTACTTTTTATTTTTATTTTTTTATGCCGGATACTCGTATGTATTGATATTTAAACCAACCAGATACAAACAGTACAAGCAAAGAGATTTTTCTTCAATTTTATACAAACAAAGTACGAAGAATTTTTTCCCCCGGTCTATCATTACTGTTACTATAGTACAATTGACTATACTAAAAAAGTTGACAAAATCATCATTTCGTATTCCCTTGTTGCCTTCTCCAGTGCTTTATCCATAAATTTTTTTTCATGAACAACATGAGAAGGATTAAGGCTATGTCTGTATGTTTTTCTTTTATTCATTTTTTTTTACTGTAATTTCCTTTTTGAAGATTTGATATTGGCAGTTGTTGGTCAATTTAAGAATTTTGAATGGTTTTAGTTTTTAAAATAATTAAAAATTAAAAATTTGGTACTGTCGAATTCAATATAAATTATTAAGAATAACTCAAAAACTATTTGTCTGACCTTGATCAAATTCATATGGAACCACACGAGAAGTATCAGCTTTCATATAAAAAAAGAATAATCGAAATCGTTTTTTTTTTATATTATAAAGGTGACAAACGAGCACACAGTCCACCTGATGGTAAGTGGTTGCTGCGGCCCATAGACATCTACATCTATCCTCTATTACAAATCAAAATGTAGATGCGGTGTTACCCGTGAGGACTAAGATGGATGCCTCATCTCCAGTAAAAAGGGGCTCCGGCCACGTGCACTCACCAAGCGAAACGCAGAGGTAAACCTCTACTTCACGCTGGTATCCTGTGAGGTCGTGGTACCACCCCGGTTCGAGCCGGCCCATCCGTGCGACAGCAAAAGCTGCCGCGTGGCTCTACCACTGTTAAACGGTTCACCCAGTACATAGTTTTGAGGTAACATACATAATAAAAAACATACAGTCGAATTGAGTACCGTCTCCTTTTTGGAAGTCGGCAGATAAAAAATTTAGTTCTTACAATAACTAAACATTTGTAAAAATAGATTGCATTTAAAAAAAATATTCGCACTAATGTCATTAACCAGGGAAAAAAAGAGAAAGGCATTTATATCGACTAAACTCCGGATATCCTCTTCATGATCATCATTACAGTCTTTTACAAGTCCTCTACTGAACATAGTCCTCTCCGAAGGAATGCCACAAAGCACGGTCCTGAACTATCTGTATACATCGACTTCCTGCAACTCTTACCAGATCGTCACTCCAACTAGTAGGGGGCCGCCCTATACTTTGCTTACCGGTACGAAGCTGCCACTCGAGAACCTTTTTTCCCCATCGATTGTCTTCTTCGAGCTATACGGTCGGCATATTGCCACTTCAACTTACTTATCTGCAGGGCTATGTCGGTTACTCTGGTTCTACTGCGGATATCCTCATTTAGAAGTCTATCATGCAGAGAACTTTTACTATAGCACTCTCCATTTCTTGCTAAGCGACCTTGAGCTTCCTTATACGGCCAGCAGCGAACGACCATGTCTCAGATACTTATGTCATCAACACTCACTGGTTGCACATCCTTTTTTTTTCAAGTTTTAAGGTAAAGTACGTAGTGGTGGTGTTAGAATATCCACTACCCCATATCTTCCCATGGGTGTTGCAAGAGGTGACAGAGGGACAATGAGATAGAAGATGGGCAGCAGCATCTTTATGATAACAGCAAAACTACAAAAGAACTGCGCTTGAAAATCCACTAGCCTAGCATGACAACTATGACAGAAATCCCTTAATAGCAACGACACAAAGAAACGGCCTCCAATTCTCGAAGGTGGCGATGGTAACGGCGGACCGGGGGGTGCTAAGAATCTCCGGTGGAGGTTCGTTTGCCACCTTAGATGAAAATTCTTCTAATTAACAAAAATGTGTAAGTGAGATGGCAATTATGCGAGTCTTTAAATTAAGCGGAACAAAAATATTGTTCATTGTTCAACACAAAGAAGTTTTCTCAAGACAATTTTCAAAAACGAACTATAAAATACTAGCTGCTAACAAGTAATCACCGTCCTTTTACTAATGATGAAATGTAATAAATAAAAAATAATAATTGTTTGTTTCTTCGATTCGTTTCTTCTATGCGTTTCTATACATATCCGATTACGATGAAACTTTGGTGAGTTGTTGAAAGTGCGCCCGCGAATGTTACTAACAAAAAAAAAACGCATGCCGGGCACAGTTTGACCTAATTAACGTAAAAAGAGAAATAACGAGGTTAATAATATTATTTGTAATTGTGAGTGACACAGCCTCAAAATACGAGTATGGCAATCATTCTCTCTAACTCTTCTCTACGGTAAAAACGTTATTTAGAGTGCCCGTTTCGTAAATTATTTATGAATGGCTTTAGGTTTAATACATCTCTAATGCGCATGCTTTTACACCGTTGAGTATTTTCTCAGTTGGAAAATGTTTTTTCTTTCTGCATATTATATTAAGGTCGTGCGTAGATAAGGGATAAATTTGAATTTATACCACACCGAGTAGAAAATCCCGAATAATTATGAGCAAAATTTCTCTCTCGAATAAAAAAGTTTTAATTATATGTATTATTTTGTTAAAAGTACACTTTAAGAAAAAGTTTTTAATACGAGTACGTAACAGCTTTTTGAAAAAGTCTGTGAAAAAGGAACTAGTTGAATCACAAGTTTCAGTTAACAATAGAAAGTACAATTAAACTCAAACTATGTGGTTATAATCAGGATATTCAAGATTTTTTTTAATTTTCTTGTATATAAGTGCTGGATTCTTTTATAATACCCTTTGATTCTTTTTAATAAATTTTTACTATATCTTATGTTTATGTGATTAAATATGAGTGTAGCGCTATAATTATGGTCAAACGTCCAACCCATTAAAAACTACCGGCGTAATACAATTGTGTCATGCACATAATATTGTATAATATAACAAATGTCTTTTTTGGTGTTTTACAATAATATTTGTTTCAATTGACTTTGAAATTCAAGACTCTTTAATACTACCACCCAGATATTGGTAAAAGATCCTAACGTAATCTATCCTGTACAATTCACTAAAATTATAAAACAAATGGAACGCGAAATTTACTAGGCCAATTTTGCATAGGTAATTCTTTTGTCGCTTTTGGCGTTTTCGTCAATTTGCCTTTCCATCCATCCATTATAGTCTATAAAAGTCTACTGTTGAACATAGACCTCTCCCATAAATTGCCTCTAAGAGAGACTTTTCCATAGTTGCCACGATTAGCAGGCTTGTTGGCAACTCCGTTTTTATAACTTTTTTTTTTATAGGATAAGGGTGACAAACGAGCACACAGTCCACCTGATGGTAAGTGGTTGCTGCGCCCCATAGACATCTACATCTATCCTCGTTTGCGAATCAAAATGCAGATGCGTTGTCACCCGTGAGAACTAAGATGGAATGCCTCATTTCCAGTAAAAAGGGCCTCCGGCCACCTGCACTCACCAAGCGAAACGCAGAGGTAAACCTCTACTTCACGCTGGTATTCTGTGAGGTCGTGGTACCACCCCGGTTCGAGCCGGCCCATCCGTGCGACTGCAAAAGCTGCCGCGTGGCTCTACCACTGTTAAAATTTTGAGTTGTTATCGGACAGATGCTGCTGCCAGTCACCTGTTTCAGTTTCGATGAGTTCAGAGATGATATGGGGTAGTGGATATTCTTACACCGTCACTCCACGGTTAACATTTGCCTTTATAAGAATAGGTATATTATCAAAATGTATCACTTTATATTTCTCTTAAATATTGCCATCATTGTAGCTACATTTCTGTCCACGCCTTTCTAAACTATTAATCATAGCCTACAATTCTTTTGTTTTCACTCAATTAGGTTAGTCGCGCTGTCAAGGCAGCAACCTTTGTACATGATTCGGTGGAGGTCACAAGTGGTGCGTGCCAACACCCGCCTCGGCCCGCCGACCCCGGCGCCAGCGGCCGCCGCCACCGCCTCTCAACTGGAAAACTTACCTTTTGAAATTTGCCTGTCGGTTTTCGTAATACAATTGTTAGTACGAATAAATGTAATAGTTGACTAAATGCTTAAACAGGTTTATTATAAAATTACAACTTGTTCACTACATGTGTTTATTTTATTTTTTATTCTCAGTTAAAATATGTTCTGATTCAACCACATTACATCGAGAAATAATCAGTAAAATGTATTTGTATTTAATGAAATACTTAGAGCTTTAAATAGAATATATATATATATACATAGATCATGTTGTAATATCCAAATTAGAACAATTTTTGTAACACCACGAGTTACATATTGTGTAGCTTTTTTCACTTTCACGAAAATTGAATAATGAAGGTTTGTCAATTACTGTCATTGTATACTATATCAATGTTATATTATGTGTGTAAATAATAAATTAAAATTTAGGAATCACTTAGTTCTAAAATCAAAATCTGTTATAGGCGAATGTAAATGTGGTTAATGTTACTTTAACAATAGTTATTTTTAAAACTATTTGGACACCTTTCTTAAATTTATTGCCAGTTTACACTCATCAGTTGACTTTTGGTATTTTTTTACCCTGTATATTAAGATATATGATGCAACCCTAAGAAAAATGTTCTTTAAACCCGTAGGTGTAAATATCCAAAATTAGGAATATTCAATGGTACTGCTACACTAGATAAGTAGGTTATGAAAAAACAAGTAATTAACTAAATTTGTTACACGGAAATAAACATATGACACAAAATTAGTGTACTACTTATTTTTATTAAATTTCATTTTTATATAATATAGGCGATGTAAGTGTGACCCTTATTCAAAATTTCAATGGATGTCTTAAAATCTTCTCAATTATAGGCGACCGCGGATTATCGTTTTATGGAGGTGTAAGAATATACATTACCCCATATCATCCCATGAGTGTCGTAAGAGGTAACTGCGGTCGCCAACCCGGTTGCCAAGCGTGGCAATTATGGCAATTATCTTCCCTATGAGGCAATCTATGGATGAAGCTTATGTTTAGCAGTAGACTTTTTTAAAAATGCTAGTAATGCTATTAAACATTACTAATATTCCCTTTAACCACTTCTGGTAAGCTTAAAATGCTTGTGTTAGAAGTGGTTCACGACAGTATTCGAATGGTGGATTCGAACCCACGACCTTTCCAGTTCGCTGTCCACGCCCTGCCATTAGGCTACTCACGCTTCTTTACTTACTTTAATAGGCTGTAACGGTAACGGTAACGACTTATCTATTAATATGTATTAAAGGCAATGTTTGGGAGATTACGACACATAATCTCGTCACGTGTACCTCATACTTGAAAACAATATTATACAATCAGTGCATGTTGCCAGTGATGACATACGGATTGCGATGCTTTGCGTGCTATGGAGAGGAATGTGCTCGGAGTTTCTCTGCGTAATAGACTTATGAATGAGGATATCTGCAGTAGAACCAGGGTAACCGACTTAGTCTTACGGATCAGTATACTGAATAGGCAATGATCCGGCCATATAGCTCGAATAACCAACCACCGACGAGGAGGAAAGGTTCTCGAACCTCGTACAGGTAAGCAAATTGAAGGCCAGCATCCGACTAGATAAAATGACGACCTGGTAATAGATGCAGGTGGTTCAGAACCGTGCCTTGTCGCATTTCTTGGGGGAGGCCTATGTTCAGCCCCTAGACATCTACATCTATCCTCGATTAAGAATCGAAATGCAGGTGCGTTGTTACCCCTGAGGACTAAGACGGAATGCCTCGTTAGCAGTAAAAAGGGCACCGGTTGTCTACACTCGCCATGTGACACACACCAGCATTAAGATAACTATATCACGCTAATATTCTGTGACAACATGGTCCTTCCTCGGTATTTCTTATCTGTTTGTGTTGGAACCTTAAAATAACTGCAGCACGGCTCTATCACGTAATTATTTTCTATTTATCTCTTTTTCTAGCTTCCCAAATTTGTTCCCTGCGACACAATACTTCGCTGGAACCAGAGGGGATTCATGTTTTTCCCCCAATAAACTGTATTAAAAGTGCCTTGTATATAATCTCAACTAGTTTGCTTAGAAACTGTGTTATGATAGAAGTATAATTAGCGTCGATTGTGAGACTTTTGTTCTGGTATAGTTTATTGTTAACTGTGTCTAAAGTAGGACAATGGGTATTAATGAAATATTTTGCAACTTAAGTAATTTTCAATAATTTCAAATTTTTTGAGTTCAAGAGTTTCGTGATAGGTTAAATGAAAATTGCCAATATGCTTTTTTTGCTTGCTTTTTTTTATATGATATGGGTGACAAACGAGCACACAGTCCACATGATGGTAAGTGGTTGCTGCGGCCCATAGACATCTACATCTATCCTCTATTACAAATCAAAATGTAGATGCGTTGTCACCCGTGAGGACTAAGATGGAATGCCTCATTTCCAGTAAAAAGGGCCTCCGGCCACCTGCACTCACCAATCGAAACGCAGAGGTAAACCTCTACTTCACACTGGTCTTCTGTGAGGTCGTGGTACCACCCCGGTTCGAGCCGGCCCATCCGTGCGACAGCAAAAGCTGCCGCGTGGCTCTACCACTGTTATTATTATTTTTATTTTTATTAGTTTATTAAACTGCTGGTAAGTTTAAAATGCTTGTGTTAGAAGTGGTTCACGAGAGTAGTCGAATGACGGGTTTGAATCCATGACCTTTCGAATTCACGGTCCGCACCCTATCATTAGGCTACTGACGCTTCAAGTACGCTTTATACTTTTAAAACTTGGTTTTCAAATCATAGCCACTATAATGTCAATTTATGTTTAACAAATAGTACACTCCTGTAAACTACAACCCTTAGAGTAATTACATATTATGTACATATCCAATTACTCTGTGCTACAACCACAAAATAGAACAATTTTTTAAACATACTAACATAGAACAAGTAGACTACCATTTTTAACTTTTTTGTCTGTCTTCTGTCTATCCGTCTGGACTAATCGTCGGAATGACTGAACCGGTGGTGACACAACTTTAAGACTTTTTTGAATACAAGTAGGAAAATTGATGAAATAAATGGTCTTTGGTGATTACCTTTAAATTAAATCTACATAATGCCACATTAATAGATTCCATCCAGGAAAAGCCGAGGCGGCTTGTTAGTATAAAATAAAAAACTTAATATTCCATGTCCGTTGGATAATCGAATTTTATAACTTTGGCAAATTCCAATTATATACGTGAAACTCTCTTAAATAAAAAAGTTCAGTGATAGATACCACGGTAACTTCATCAGTTGATTAATAGAATCAGATGTCACTTTGTGGAAATTAATTATATAAAAGGAAATAAAATAAATTAGTTAAGATCCACGTCAAAGAATAAAAACCAACCAAGTGCATCTCGAGTCACGCATAATGGAAAGGTAGGGTTCCGTAGTTGCCCGTCACAATTTTTACATTAAATTCGATTATTATTATTATTTAATTTCGATTATTAAATTAAGTTTTATGTCAACCCTGACAATCGCTCTTGAACGAAGAGAAATATTCTCTCGTCCATCGGACGCTTATTTGACGTGTTAGGTTTAGTTGCTCCTATAATACTATTCGCTAAGCTCCTCATAAAGGTTAGGTTAGGGCCAAGGTTGATTGGGACGAGCTCCCTCCTAAACGCATCATTAGATCCTAGGAACAATTTAAGTCAGAGTTACCATTGATTGCAACTCTACACTTTCCGAGACATTTGGGTGTTATCTCAGATTGTCATGTTTCCATTATCGGATTCGCTGATGCTAGTGAGCGACCCTTTGGTGGTGTCGTATACCTTCGAGTACTGTTGCCCAACGGTGACTGTGAGATGAGAATAGTATGCGTAACGTCTAAGGTCACACCTCTAAAGGTCGCCTCGCTGGCGCGACTAGAATTAAACGCAGCTCTACTTTTATCGAATTTTCTAAGACGTATATTTGAAACTTATAAGCTGAGATATCCTATAGAGCCTATCGTAGCCTTCTCAAATTCAAATGTGACTTTAAGTTGGATTCACTCTTCGCCGCACCGTTGGCGCACTTATGTTGCCAATCGGATCGCAAGCATTCATGAAAACTTAGCAGCTGAACATTTCTTTCACATTGGGAGCTCCGAGAACCCTGCCGACTGTTTATCAAAGGGCTCGACTCCTAAACAGTTGGTACACCGTTCGCTATGGTTGGAGGGACCGCATTGACTACAGTTACTACGTAGTTTATATGCCTGTCACGCCCTTTGTCTCTCGGAATCCAAAGGAACTTCCTGAATCTAAACCACTCACTTTTCTTACCACTTTTAAGGATAATGAAGGCCACTCAAATGAAACCGCACAAGGCAGTACTACTGACACGCCCCTTTCACTTTGACTTACGTATTCCAAGCGAATTTTGTTGTAATATTTTTAATAATCTGTACTTAAATTTTAACTGGAACAAGTAAATAAATGGGAGTAATTTTATTTTTCCGTATTATGTTTTCCTAAAGTAAACGAAAGGCAGGTAAGATAAACATTGTAAATCGCCAAATTTAAATTAATATTTTGAATTATTATTTTTTATACTATTGTTACTAGTACTTAGTTATCTTTCGTAAGATAAAAGTTATCCATCTACTAAATTGTAACCAAAATAATCATGAAAATGAAATAATTGAATTATTTTATTCCTACAAGTATAATATTTAAATTGTATACAATGTATTTTATCCTATGAATTGATTTTATCTGAGGATTGAAAATTCGGACTTTTAATCTGTTATTTTAACAAAACAAATAAGTACCTAAAGCAATTCAGCACTATAAGCTGTTGTTACATTTTGTAAACATAAGCGACTTCTCTATTCTTGCATACAAAATCAGCAGACCCCTTATTAACAGGTTAGTTTATCTACCGGTGTTTGCCGTAAAACCACATTTCGGCTCCATTGAAAACTTAATCACGCCGTCCCCACCCTTACGAACTACGAACGTGTTTAGGTAACAACATTTTCAGTGTGCTTTGTTTTCTGATTAGCAAAGGTTCAACACAATAGAAATATGACTAATGTCAGCCTATGTCCAGTTAATTCATTTTAACTTAGAACTTGTTTCAACAGAAGCTGAAGCGTTACAGCTTGTTAAAAGTCAACTTCTGAAAATAGTACTCCCCCATAGATTTTCTCATAGGGGAGATATTTATCATAATTGCCACGCCTGGCAGGCGGGTTGGCAACCGCAGTTTTTTATTTTTTCGTTGTTATTATGAACACGCTGCCTATCGCCTATTTCTTCCCTCTGTCGTCTGTCTGCACCAACAAGTAGTGAATATTCTTACACTGCCACTACACGTTCAACTAGAGAATACACAACATTTAATATGTGAAATGGATTGTGCAAACAATTTATTATTATTATTAAACATTTGAGTTGATGAAAATTGGTACAATAATTCACAACTAATCAGAATTGTTAATTTTTAATGCATCACCACAGGATTTGGCACGCTAGCTCTTTAAGTAAGCTTCCAGTGTACGGCTTATCCTCTGGCCTGATTGACTGGGTGAAAGACTTTCTGAGTGAACGGTCTCTTCGAGATGTCGTCCATGGCTGCTGGTTCGATCTTTCGGCGACAAACGTCTGAGCTCCTCAGGGGTACGTTCACGCCACTCTTTCTCTGCTGCATAATAATAATCTGCCTATGGCTTATGGTATCAATGGTTGAGCACGTGTAAGAATGGAGCAATTTCAATCTTGTGAGATTCAACGCCTCCGAAATACAAGCGTGTCTCTTCACCGCTAAAAGGAGCCCGCTCAACCTGGCTCCTACTTTCCAAGCCAAGGGATAGAGCAGCCGTAATGAAACTAGGTGTCTTTGAAAGTTTGCGGCGGTACTTCTGGACGGGGCAGCTTCGTACATTATATACAGCTCAAGTCTGGCCGTACATGGAGTACTGCTATCACGTAAGCTGGTGTTGCAAAACACCACCTAACAGTGTTAGTCTTAGTAGAAAAACATGCTAAAAGCCATATTGGTAACCTTGATTTAGTTGAAACCAATCTTGTCAGCGTCGAGCACAGGAGCCGTGTAGCCAGCCTCGCGGTATTCTGTAGGATGCAGTGCGGAGAGTAGGCGCAGAAATTATATGCTTTAATTCTTCCTTCTCCTTTCCACCATTGGACAAACAAGCGTTTGGTGGGTCTTCATACCTTTATTTGTTATATTCTACGCATTAGAATCAAGCGGTTTACTCCGTTATTAGTAATGCGCATAGCAAAAAAGTAGAACAGTTTGCTGGCGTCATATTGTGATCGGATGGAAAGACAGGATATAATCAAAGGGATATAAGCTTTTGTTAAGCTAAGACAGTGCGATTTACAATCAAGGTTTTCATCACCACTTGCCACCAGGTGCGATTGTTATCAAGCACTTGCTTATAATAAACAAGTATTCTCACTTTTCTCTAATATAAAATTTTAATTACAGTGTAAACTCTTCAATACGAAACTCAAGGGGTGATCATTTCTCGTCGTTATAGAGAATTTTTGTTATGGGGACTGAAGCAAAAGAACCAAAGTTTCACAATAATATTTAAAATTTTATTTATACACATGTTTATGCGAGCCGTGGTAGTCTCCTCAGATAGTTAGCGCTCGCTGTAAGCTTCACAGTACTTGAGCAACCCGGGTTCGATCCCCGCCGGCACCAATGAAATTGTTAATTGCAATTTTAAGTGCTGATTTACCACGTGCTCGGCGGTATTGATATATATATCAATAATATAAGATAAAAACCAAAGATGTTTTATAGGTCCAGATACCGTGTTGCTAACACACCGCACCGTTCATAGTGATGCCAGTCTTTGATTCATGGGCGCGTGAGTACCACGTGACGCGCATATCTTACGTACCATGGCTGCATTAATGTGCGTGACTTCGGTAATAACAGTGCGGATTGATAACCCGAAAAATGTGGGAGATTTTATATTTCATTCATATTGACATACCTATTGATTCTACGAGCATAAAATGTGTGTGCAAGGCGTGTGCATTTGTGTGTGTGTGTGTGTGTGTGTGTGTGTGTGTGTGTGTGTGTGTGTGTGTGTGTGTGTGTGTGTGTGTGTGTGTGTGTGTGTGTGTAGATATGTTTGGTTATGTATGTTTTAGGTAGGTACGAACATCGTACTAAAATATTGAAGATATCTAATAAAACCTATAATTAATGTTACAGTTAAAAATAAATAACAGAGCACAGTAGATATTTATGTACGTTACATACATTTATAATCTATTATTATTATTAAATATATACAGAGTACCTACAATACTTTTGTACTGTAGAACAAAAAATATTACCGCTTTTTAGGAAGACATTAATTATTATTCAATCCTAAGTAAAATGACGAAAAAAGTAAGTTTGGTTCAGCGTAAACTTCGGCCAAGAGATGGCAAACCATCATTCATCATTACAGCCCTTCACAAGTACACTGCTGAACATAGCCCTTACCCAAAGAATGCTACAAAGCACGGTCCTGAGCCACCTGCATCCATCGACTTCCTGTATATCTTACCAGGTCGTCACTCCGTCTAGTGGGGGGACGCCCTACACTTCGTCCGCCGGTACAAGGCCGCCACATGAGAACCTTTTTTCCCCAACGGTTATCGGTTCTTCGAGCTATATGGCCGGCCCATTGCCACTTCAGCTTACTAATCAGTTAGGCTATGTCGGTCACTCTGGTTCTACTGCGGATATCCTCATTTATAAGTTTATCACGGAGAGAAACAGAGAGCATAGCCCCCTCCATAGCTCGCTTAACGACCTTGACCTTCCTCATCCGGCCAGCAGTGAAGGACCACGTCTCAGTACCATAGGTAATCACTAGCAACACGCACTGATTGTACAGTCTTGTTTTCAAGTTTTGAGGTATAGCTGACGAGAAGTTGTGCCGTAATTTCGCGAACGCTGCCCAACCGAGTTGAATCCGTCGATTGACCTCTCGGTCGTAGTTGGACTTACCTAGTCGGACTATTTGTCTCAGGTAAACATACTCGTCAACTTCAAGCTTAGTGCTCCCAACAACTACCGGCATAGGTGTGACATGGACGTTAAACATGATTTTTGTTTTGTCCATGTTCATCTTAAGACCTATCCGTTGTAAGACACTATTGAGGTCATTGAGCATAGTGCATAGGTCCTCCAGCGATTCTTCCACAAGGACTATATCGTCGGCAAATCGAAGGTGAGTAATCAACTCGCCATTGATGTTAATACCGTATACTTTCCAGTCTAGAAGCTTGAAAACGTCTTCCAATGCAGCGGTGAAGAGTTTCGGTGATATAACGTCACCCTGTCTTACACCTCTCTGCAATTGGATAGGTTTCGTACTCTGGTTCTGTACTCGGATAGCAAACGTAGCCCTACTGAATAAGCACTTTGATATACCGACAGTTAACTTGGCATCGCTGAATGGACTGCAGCACCGCCCAAATTTCGACGGAATCAAAGACTTTCTCATAGTCCACATATGCCAGACATAGTAGCATATTGTACTCCTCGGACCTCTGTACAATTTGCCGAAGGGTATGAATGTGGTCTATGGTGCTAAAACCTTTTCGGAAACAGGCTTGTTCGGGAGGCTGGAAGTCGTCAAGTCTGCGCGCGAGACGATTCGTAATGCCTCTCGAAAATTGCACGTAGACACAGCTCAGAAGGGAAATCAGTCTGTAGTTCTTCAAGAGAGCGTTGTCACCTTTCTTGAAGAATAAGACCACCTCACCTCTGCTCCACGCCTGCGGTGTAGTGCCACCATGGAGGACGGAACTAAAGAGCTTCTGAAGTACTTAAAGTACCGGTTTTCCATCCGCATTCAGAAGCTCCGCTGTAATTCCATCCTCGCCTGGGGCCTTGCCGTTTTTAAGGTGCTGGAGAGCTATTCTTATCTCGCTCAGACTGACGTCCGGAATATCACCGAAATAGTGTCGGACGAGACTCGCTCTTGGATCGTTACTCACACTTGCGTGTGGCTCCAACGATGATGTGTACAGCTGCCCATAGAACCTCTCAATCTCACTCAAAATCTCAGGTGTCCCGGAAACGACACTGCCACACTCAGTCTTCAGCTTCGACAGTTGGCTTTTTCTGGCAGACAGATCTCTAGCAAAGACTTTGGAGCCCTGGTCCCGCTCGATCGCTTATTTAATACGAGCAGTATTAAAGTTGCGTAAGTCCCGCCGCATGCATTTTGAGATTTGTCTGTTCAGTTTTCTTTCAAGAATGTAGCTTCATCTCCCGTATAACAGCTATGAGATTAAGAGTGTGGTCGGAGATTTCTTGTGTTCTTCTGCGGCGGGTCTTGCAAAACTTAGCTCCGACCGCATGGACAGATTCCACGAGCTTGTCATTCATATCGTCCACTGCATTGCAATCTTCTAGGCACTGAAAACGGTTTTGTAGCTCAAGCTGAAAGGTTTCGGGACTTTGGGTTAGAGCACGAGGGGGACAGAGCGTTGACTTCATTAGACGTGTCCTCTCCAACTTAACGTTTAGGTTCAGTGTGCCTCTGATCTATTGAGACTTAGTCCTAAGCCAGGTCATTCGTCCGAGGACAATTCTTAAAATATACATAATTGCTATGTGCAATGTGCAATGCGCTCAATATACACGCAACGTACGTGTTGTGTCCGTACGGACGTTTGTAAAGACTAAAATGTTATTTATTTCTCTCTATGTTTATTTTATTATAACATGTGATTGATTGAACACATTGGGTTGGTTTCTTGGAAGGTCTTACGGTACGACGATTGAGGCGATGTTATAATATATTTGTTATATGTTATGTCTATACGCAAAAACGTTCAGTATCTTTAACATTCGCACGACCTCGAAGTGGAAGTACGTGGAAGATTTATAAAAGAAATGTGCATCAATACGCGAACTTTGACTTTAATAAATTATAAAATTTTATGTATGTCCTATTCGCGAACACGTTTCGTATCTTAGTCGAATATTTCATACCAACACACTCATTGACTTTGACCATGACTATGAAATACAACAACAGTCTTACAAGTAACATTATTGAAATTTGTTACTGAAAAGATATCTATCTAACTTATCATAAGAGCCAGTATGGGAAAGAAAATTTTTCAATAGTAGGAGTACCTAATTACTACACAAAATTGAGGGAATTTTTCATCACTACACCGCCACCTACCTACTTTATTTTTGTAGAAATTATGAATTTCATGTGAGAACGATAGAATTCATAGATAACGCATAAGGTAAGGCGGTGTAAGACTATCCACCCATACAATCTCGTAGGTGTAGTAAGAGACGACTTAGGAAAAGAAACAGAAGGTGGTTAGCAGCGTTTTCCTCATAACCATTAATTATAATAAAAATCTGCGGTTGTCAATTTGCCTACCAAGCGCGGCAACTAAGGCAAATGCAAACCCTTTATACGGTAACCTGTAGCAGTGGAGATTTCAAAGGCTGTAATGGTAATGATGATGATCAGAATTAGTATCACGGGGCAGTTCCACAGAATCCGAGAAGGTTTACATTAAACATTTTTAAATTAATTTAAAATTATTATGAACGCTAAGCGAAGTATAGGGCGGCTCCCAAATAGAGAGAGTAACAACCTGGTAACAAGAAGTCTATTCTCTAGTCTTTTATACAGGACTTTCTCTCTATTGAAGAAATATCTACATGTACCTGAGCCTTGAAATTCGGATTGTAATAAAAGCCGCACAATTGATAATTATATACATATATTGCATGCCGAGCGCAAAGCGCGTGGGTATGTTCTACTAACGCCTAAAAATCAAAATTCCAACGTTTTGTCGCATGAAATCATATCCAGCAATCATATTATACATATAAATGATATAAAAAGCACATTGTTAGAAAGATAAATGATTGCTGAACTTATTAATATTTTTTTAAATCGATTAATTGCTATTTTTAAATAAAAAGGGGGTTTTAGTGGCTTATGGTGTGGATTTATCATGTCCCCAAGGCTAGTAAACACTATAACTTTTGAAAATATCACTTATTTAACTCAATCTATTTTTTAATCTCTTCATCTATCATGTGGCAAGTCACTGAATGTAAATGGCAGTGTAATTTTGTTTTGTTTAGTTATAATTTTTTTTTCAGCTCTGATATGGCGAAATTTTCGTTGATTTGGTAGCCTTGTATAAAATTATTTCTGTAAATGGGGAGCTACAGCCACAGAGTAGTTTACTCACTAACTCAGTTCGCCATCGCCATAGATTACTGTAAATATCAGTTTGCCGTCAGTCGCCGTCGTAAGTGGACATTATTTCGGTTGTTTGCAGCGGTTCAAAAAGATCGCTGTACAAATACACAATATTCGAATAACCATATTTCTTAAATACTTGATTATAATAATACACAGTCAGGTCATAAGTATTGTCACACACTAAAAACTTTTCTTTTAAAATGCTGGCCACAAAAAAGTTTATTGAATTCGAATTTCGAATTGTTCATGAAAATAAAACTGTATACTTTTTAGAATTTTACTCATTTTTAGAGTGGACGCTTAAAGAAGACCGGGTTGCAGTTATTGCGTTGCATCGTTGCGGTTACGCGCCAATTCAAATTTTTGACATACTGAAAAATTTGAATATAACCAAAAGATTCGTTTATCGTACCATCAAACGATACAATGAAGACTCTAGTGTAGATGACAGGTCAAGAAGTGGTCGCCCTCGGTCTGTTAGGGCTCCAGCAGTGATAAAAGCTGTGAATTCAAAGAAATCCCAAACGTAAGCAGAAACTGTTGGCCCTTCAGATGGGGTTAAGCAGAACCACGGTGAAAAGGGTGTTAAATGAAGACTTAGGGCTTCGGGCATATCGAAGAAAAACAGGACATGGTTTGAATGCTCGTCTAATGGACCTGAGACTGACGAGATGCCGCGCTTTGTTTAAGGGGTACGCGGGAAAAAATATCAGGAAATTCTTTTTTCGAATGAAAACATTTTTACCGTAGAAGAGAGCTACAACAAACAAAATGATAAGGTGTACGCACACAGTAGTGAAGAAGCGAGCAACCGTATTTCGCGTGTCCAACGAGGTCATTTTCCATCCTCGCTCATGGTATGGTTGGAAGTTTCTTATTGGGGCTTAACAGAGGTACATTTTGTGAGAAAGGTGTAGAAACGAATGCAGTTGTGTATCAAAATACAGGCCTGACGAACCTTGTGGAACCTGTTTCTCATACCATGTTCAATAACAGGCACTGGGTATTCCAACAAGATTCGGCGCCAGCTCATAGAGCGAAGAGCACACAAGACTGGCTGGCGGCGCGTGAAACGACTTCATCCGGCACGAAGACTGGCACTCCTCCAGTCCAGATTTGAATCCGTTAGATTACAAGATATGGCAACACTTAGAGGAAAAGGCGTGCTCAAAGTCTCATCCCAATTTGGAGTCACTCAAGACATCCTTGATTAAGGCAGCCGCCGATATTGACATGGACCTCGTTCGTGCTGCGATAGACGACTGGCCGCGCAGATTGAAGGCCTGTATTCAAAATCACGGAGGTTATTTTGAATAAACTTTAGTGTCAAAAGAATCTATGTTTTGTTAAGTTCATTTTGGTTCATTTGGTTACATAATGAATAAACTTGTTTCAATTCTTTTATATTAAACATGTGACAGAATTTATGACTTGACTAGGTAATAAGAGATTTTTTATAACAATATTTTAAAAGCACAGAATAAATAATAGTAGTAAAAGGAAGTAGTATCAATTTTTTTGACATGGGTGAAATTTTCATGGTTTTCGAGGGTGTTGAAACCGATAGGGTTGTCGATATGTAAATCCAAGATGGCGGTCGCAATAGGTATAATATTTTTCATCATGGGTGTCATTTTCATTGTTTTCGAGGGTATTGAAGCCGACAGTGCTGTCGAAATGTAAATCCAAGATGGCGGCTGAAGTAGGTACCAATTTTTTCATCACGGGTTTCATTCTCATGGTTTTCGAGGGTGTCAAAGACGACAGTGCTGTCGAAATGTAAATCGAAGATGGCGGCTGCAATAGATATCAATTTTTTCATAATGGGTGTCATTTTCATGATTTTCGAGGGTGCTGAAGCCAATAGTGCTGTGGAAATGTATATCCAAGGTGGCGGCTGCAATAGGTATAAATTTTTTCATCGTTGGTGTCATTTTCATAGGTTTCGAGTGTGTTGAAGCCGAAAGTGCTGTCGAAATGTATTTAAACTACTTTAAAACAAGTCCGTATAATCATGTTATAGGTTATTTTTAATGCGAAGGCATGCGCAATTGGATTTACCAATATATTTTTATTATATAACTTAAAGTAAAAGGTAAGCTTTCTGTTTATAAAAATAAGAGTAACAAAGGATTTTAGTCCACTTAATGATGGTAGAATAAATAGTGGTAGAGCCACACGGCAGCTTTTGCTGTCGCAGAGATGGGCCGGCTCGAACCAGGGTGGTACCACGACCTCACAGAAAACCAGCTTGAAGTAGAGGTTTACTCTGCGTTTCGCTTGGTGAGTGCAGGTGGCCGGAGGCCCTTTTTGCTGGAAATGAGGCATTCTATCTTAGTCCTCACGGGTGACAACACATCTACATTTTGATTTGTAATAGAGGATAGATGTAGATGTCTATGGGCCGCAGCAACCACTTATCATCAGGTGGACTGTGTGCCCGTTTGTCACCCTTATCCTTTAAAAAAAATGAATAAGTGGATGCTGTGGAGCAAAATAAAAGTAGATGACATCTATTCTCAGTTAACATTCAAAAACAGATGTAGTCACTGCTGAAAACTACGAATGAATTCCGCGTTACCTTTAAAATGGTGTCCGGTTCTCGTCTCTTATCATTCTAAGATTTAGTGTAAATAAAACATTTAAATAGTTTTTAATTTTTCCCTACAAGTAATGGAATCATCAAGCCATCATGTAAACAAAAACAAAAGAAAAACAACCCTCCTTCTTGCACTGCAATAATTGGACGAAAGTAGCATAAATGCTATTTTCTCGGTGGATCCATTGATCAGAGCCACCGCTGGAGACAGGATGGCAGGTGCTTCCGAGTTCTTGTTTTTCTGATCTAATGGCATCCACGTGTCGGACTCCGTTCGGCAGGTAGTGTTAGAGGCCGTAGAAGAAGCAGCGCCTTATGTGATGTTACGCCATTCCTGAGAAAAAAGGGGGAGTAGTTGACCTCTACACAGAAAGTTGCCGGCGCTAGTAGAACCACAGATGTGTGAAAAACGGCCCCATCCCATGGCTCTGCCAATATAAGAAATAGCTTGTTTAAAAGAAGTTGTAGTGAATTTAGTAAAGTAGAAAAAAATTAGGGTATCATTTTTGAGAGTGTTATGGTAACAGTTAGTCCGCCACAATGACTCCAACTTGTGTTAGTGAAAAGTTTAGGTACTTCCGTTTTTTTTGCTTGCTACCTTTCAAAATAAGTTTGTAATTCTGGCTATTAGATTAGTAATTTTTTTTATTTTTTATAGAGTAAGGGTGACAAAGGACAAACATTTCACCTGGTCTTGTAGCCCATACACATCATTGATTAAAAATCAAAATGTGTTATCACCCCTGTAACCAAGATTGAATGCCTCGTTACCAGAAAAAAGGGCCTCCGATTCTTCATAAAAAACATAGCACCTGCTATCCTACCCCTTTCCTACATTAGTTCTACTCCGATCCTACATCGGTCGAGTCGATACATTCGTGCTGCTGTTATATGTACGAGTAACTCCAGCTTGGCTCTACCACGAAAAACTCATTTATTCGTGTTACCTCCCGTCCACGTTCAGCATTACAATGCACAATCGCAAATCATGTTGAAAAATGTGAATATATTAAAAAAACGGTAATGATGCTATTTATCTTCATCATAATGCTGGCGGTTGAAATATTTTTTAATAAATGTCAATCAAAGCCCAGAAGCAATGTTTGGATATTTGTGGCAAAATGTTAGATACAACAAAAGCGCAACGTCACGGAACTTTCATTTCATTGTAGTTTCTCGATAAATCATTATGCGATTATAAATTATTATTCAAAACTGCTTAAAATGTAACAACTAATATTTCTTTAAGAAAAAAGAAGTCAATGAATGAAGTCACATTAGTGATTTTTAGAATATTTGTCTTCTCACACTGTTGTTCTTCTGCTGTCTGTCTGACAGTTAAATTTGTTAGAGGTAATTCCCCTTACAAATTTAACTTTGGTTTTCCACAGGTGTCACAATCAAAACTACCTCAATTTAATAATAATCAACAATAATTTGAATACCGCCCACAACAATTCGGCTTCCGCCCGCAACAATTTGGTATAAGCCCGCAACAGTTTAACATGCGCCCACAACAATTTAATATACGTCCCCAACAATTCAGAATGCAACCACAAATATTTAATAAACCTCAAAAATTCGAAATTTGCCCACAGCAATTTGGTAACCAGCAACAAAACTTTTATAAGCCCTAACAATTTGGTTACCAGCCTCAGTTAAATAAAAATCAATACACTGGGCCCAGTGACGTCACAATGCGAACGGCACCACCACTTAAAACAAATCAACAAGGCTTTCAAATAAATGAACTCGACCTTGATAATACGTATTATGATAATGCGTGCGGCGATGTGTAACCAATTTCTTACGATAACTGCTGCTATGAGGAGTACCCAAGCAGTGGCCTTAATGTTCCCGAGCTCAATTATTATGAAAATGAATATCCGACAACATAGTAATAAAAATACAGTAATCGAATGAAAGTAGCATACTTGTTTTGTGAATCACAATCCAAGTTTCATGGTATGTTCAGTAGTTTTTTTGTAAATCGCTAATACACAGACAGACAGACAGCAGAAGGACAACAGAGTGAGAAGACAAATATTCTAAAAATCACAAATTTGACTTCATCCATTGACTTCTTTTTTCTTAAAGAAATATTAGTTGTTACATTTTAAGCAGCTTTGAATAATAATTTATAATCGCATAATGATTTATCGAGAAACTCCAATGAAATGAAAGTTCCGTGACGTTGCGCTTTTGTTGTATCTAACATTTTGCCACAAATATCCAAACATTGCTTCTGGGCTTTGATTGACATTTATTAAAAAATATTTCAACCGCCAGCATTATGATGAAGATAAATAGCATCATTACCGTTTTTTTAATATATTCACATTTTTCAACATGATTTGCGATTGTGCATTGTAATGCTGAACGTGGAGGGGAGGTAACACGAATAAATGAGTTTATCGTGGTAGAGCCAAGCTGGAGCTACTCGTACATATATCTGCAGCACGAATGTTTCGACTCGACCGATGTAGGATCGGAGTAGAACTAATGTAGAAAAGGGGTAGGATAGCAGGTGCTATGTTTTGTATAAAGCACCGGAGACCCTTTTTTCTGGTTACGAGGCATTCCATCTAAATAACAGGGGTGATAACACATTTTGATTTTTAATCAATGATGTGTATGGGCTACAAGATTAGGTGAAATGTTTGTCGTTTGTCACCCTTACTCTATAAAAAATAAGAAAAATACTATTCTAATAGCCAGAATTACAAGCTTGTTTTGAAAGGTAGCCAGCAAAAATAACGGAAGTACCTAAACTTTTCACTAACACACGTTGAAGTAATTGCGGCGGACTAACTGTTACATAACACTCTCAAAAATGATACCCTAATTTTTCTACTTTACTAAATTTACTACAACTTCTTTTAAACAAGCTATTTTCTATATTGGCAGAGCCATGTGATGGGGCCGTTTTTGCACACATCTGTGATTCTACCAGCGCCGGCAACTTTCTGTGTAGAGGTCAACTACTCCTCCTTTTTGCTCAGGAATGGCGTACCATCACATAAGGCGCTGCTTCTTCTACGGCCTCTAACACTACCTGCCCAACGGAAACCGACACGTGGATGCCATTAGATCAGAAAAACAAGAACTCGGAAGCACCTGCCTTCCTGTCTCCAGCGGTGGCTCTGATCAATGGATCCGCCGAGAAAATAGCATTTATGCTACTTTCGTCCAATTACTGCAGTGCAAGAAGGAGGGTTGTTTTTTTTTTTGTTTTTATTTACATGATGGCTTGATGATTCCATTACTTGTAGGGAAAAATTAAAAACTATTTAAATGTTTTATTTACACTAAATCTTAGTATGATAAGAGACGAGAACCGGACACAGTTTTACAGGTAACGCGGAATTCATTCGTAGTTTTCAGCAGTGACTACATCTGTTTTTGACTGTACTTTTATTTTGCTCCACAGCATCCACATATTCTACCATCATTAAGTGAACTAAAATCCTTTGTTACTCTTATTTGTATAAACAGAAAGCTTACCTTTTACTTTAATTTATATAATAAAAATTTATGTATATAATTAACAATCATGCGGCTTTTATTACAATTCGAATTTTAAAACTCAGGTACATGTAGATATTTCTTCAATAGGCAGAAAGTCCTGTATTAAAGACTAGAGAATAGACTTCTTCAGAGTTTTATTATAATTAATGGTTATGAGGAATAAGCTGCTACCCACCTTCTGTTTCTTTTCCTAAGTCGCCTCTTACTCCACCTACGAGATTGTATGGGTGGATAGTCTTACACCGCGTTACCTTATGCGTTATCTATGAATTCGGTCGTTCTTACATGAAATTCATAATTTCTACAAAAATGAACTAGGTAGGTGGCGTTGTAGTGATTTTTTTATAGGATAAGGCTGACAAACGATCACACAGCCCACCTGATGTTAAGTGGTTGCTGCGGTCCATAGACATCTACATCTATCCTCGTTTGCGAATCAAAATGCAGATGCGTTGCCACCCGTGAGGACTAAGATGGAATGCCTTATTTCCAGTAAAAAGGGCCTCCGGCCACCTGCACTCACCAATCGAAACGCAGAGGTAAACCTCTACTTCACGCTGGTATTCTGTGAGGTCGTGGTACCACCCCGGTTCGAGCCGGCCCATCCGTGCGACAGCAAAAGCTGCCGCGTGGCTCTACCACTGTTGAAAATTCTTGCAAAATTCCCTCAATTTTGTATAGTAATTAGGTACTCCTACTATTGAAAAATTTTCTTTCCCATACTGGCTCTTATGATAAGTTAGATAGATATCTATTCGGTAACAAATCTCAATAATGTTACTTGTAAGACTGTGGTTGTAGATCTGTTATGTCTGCCTAATATGGTATTTCATTGTCATGGTCAAAGTCAATGAGTTTGTTCGTATCAAATTTTCAACTAAGATACGAAACGTATTCGCGTATAGGACATACAAATTTTATAATTTATTAAAGTCAAAGTTCGCGTATTGATGGACATTTCTTTTATAAATCTTCCACGTACTTCCACTTCGAGGGCGTGCGAATGTTAAAGATACTAAACGTTTTTGCGTATAGATATACCATATAATAAATATATTATAACATCGCCTCAATCGTCGTACCGTTAGATCATCCAAAAGACCAATCCAATGTGTTCAATCAAATAAATGTTATAATAAAATAAACATAGAGAGAAATAAAGAACATTTTAGTCTTTACAAACGATCGTACGGACACGACGTTGCGTGTATATTGAGCGCATTGCACATTGCACATAGCAATTATAGATTAAGAATTGTCCTCGGACGAATCACCTGGCGTAGGACTGGGTCTCATTAGATCGCAGCAGAACGCTGCCCTGCCGACCACACCACCCCACCAGGTACGTAAGTCGTCTACAGACTATTCCGAGCTCCGACATCGAAATTTTAACAGGAAAGAATGTTGCAAATGCGTTAGCTGTCTAGCATGTCATAAAAGGCGATAAAGGGTTATTCCATTCATGATTGACAAAACATCATTTTCAGAATATTTTTGTAATGTTAATGCTCAATTAAGAATCAAAATGCAGAAGCGTTGTCATCCCTGAGGACTAAGATGGAATGCCTCGTTACCAGTAAAAAGGGTCTCTGGTTCTGTACACTCACCATAGAAAACACAGCAGCATTAAACTACTATTTTACGCTGGTATTCTGTTAAAATGTGGTACTATCCCGGTCGAGCCGACCCATTCATTATATTCTGCAACCATAATATAGCTGAAGCATTGCCCTACCAGGTTATAATCCATACATATAAATGAAATTGCATTAATATTGCCTGAATAATATCAAAATAACAGCCTCCTATTGAGCTCAAGGGCTTATTTGCTTGCTATTAAGATATTAATAAATATTTATTTTTGCCCTTCTGTCTATCCTTCACAATCTTTTCTCAATCATTAAATGTTTTCATCTTATATTATTGCGTCCAAAAGGGTCAAAATTGAGTTTATGTCTATTATTAATAATGGTATGCATTATAGATTTTAGCTTTGTAACAAAAATAATATAATTAATTATTCTTATTTTCAATAAATTTAAGCGATTCCTTCAACTATTTACACTATTACAAGAGAAGAGAAATGCGTGCGTAGTGACATCAAATCTAACTTTGAAGCAACAATTTTGTTACCAGTTACGATAAAGTCAGCAAGTATCACAGCATCTAATTAAGTTTATAAACCTTAAATAGGAATCTAAAGATTAACTTTAGATTCCCATTTTAAGTTCCTAATTAGAAATTTCTTTTTAAGTATTTTATCCTTGGCTGAAGGGTAACAAGCTTAACAACAATATTAAGTACCTACCTAATGTTTTACGTTTATGTTACGTTAAACAATATAAAACATACATTATTCATCCATGTATTACCATAAATGGGAATTTTTCACAGTTGCGTGCTTAGCAGGCAGGTTGAAAGTCTTCAAAATATAGAGTTAGCATTTTTCCAACAAATCAGTATCTTGCAGCCGTTAGATAAAAGTATGAATCAAAGCCACGAGGATGACTATAAAAGAATTTCTGAATTGAGCTGATCAAAACAGACAGAAAGACATTGATTAACATCCTACAAGTAGTGAACTAAGAAAGCCTGGAAACAGGTTAGAGCAGCAACTATACAGCATTATTTTCATAATGCGAGACAGTAACAGTCAGATAAGAGAATCGAAGCAATTTAATAGTGAGGACAATCTACTACTAAGTGATTGGAATAAGCAGTTCAACATATCAGGCAATTGTAACGAATATCTTTAAACATACGAATAACGAACTAAATCTGGCCACCGCCGCTTTACATACTGATGAAAACATTTTTGATTCAGTATCGAAAAGTAAGGAAAAACAAAATTAAAATGAAGAAGATGATCATGTGAATTATTGTAACCTACCCCCAACAGTTCAACAAGCACTTGATTTAATTGATTGAACACATTGGATTGGTTTTTTGGACGGTGTTACGGAACGACGATTGAGGTGATTCTTACAAGTATTATTACTGGGATTTGTTACCGAGTAGATATCTATCTAACTTATCATAAAGGCCAGTATGGGAAAGAAAATTTTACAATAGTAGTAGGTACACCTGACTCCTTATAAAAAATTGAGGGAATTTTTCATCACTATATCGCTGCATACTCTTAATTTATTTTATTTTTGTCGAAATTATGAATTTCATTTGAAAACTATAGAATTCATAGATAACGCATAAGGTAATGCGGTGTAAGAATATCTACCACCCCATACCATCTCGTAGGTGTAGTAAGAAGCGACATAGGAAAAGAAACAGGATATGGGTAGCAGCGTTTTCCTCGTAGCCATTAAAAATAATAAATATATGCGACCGCTTTTCGCCCCCGCGAGAAACGAGACGTGATGGGTGGCGAACCACATCGCCGCCATTTTGGTTAATTAAATTATTTTTATGATTATCCATTGCGTTCCCACGAATAGCGAGGGAAAGGTTTGTACCCCCAGCAGAGCCCCGCATGCCAGGGTAAGGCTAGCCTAATTCTGGGCTCGCCCGGTCCCAGGGCAGTGTGGCACGCTAACGACTAGGCTCGCCCCTAGCCATGCATCCATCCGCGCGGCCGACGTTGGATTGGCGGAGGGTAGGAATAGAAAAAGAGGAAGGATAGGTGGTGTGAAAAGGAAGAGTAAGGTAAGTTAGGGTAGGAAATAGGAAATGTAGGATATTTCCGTCCAGGAGGGCAAGGGATAGGACAGTAATAGCTAGGGAAGCCGGGGTCGCATACCCGTATACCATACCACAACTACCGGACAGGTGATTTGGGATGAGTATCCCTTGACTATTAGAGTTTGTGTATCTGGGGTCAAAGTTTACAAGAGATGGAAAGTGTGAGAGTGATATCGAAAGAAGTGTGAATGCAGGAAACATAGTGAATGGAGCTTTGCACTCCTTTATGAGCAGTCAGAAGGTGTCTAACAAGGCTCGTTTGGCTGTGCATGAGGGGGTGTTGGTTCCGACACTCATGTACGGAAGTGAAAGTTGGGTATGGCAGAAGAAACATGAAAGCAGAATAAATGCAGTTGAGATGAGAGCATTAAGAAGTATGATAGGAGTTAAACTGAGTGACAGGATAAGAAATAGTGAGATATGGAAACGTTGTGGTCTGAAAGAAGATGTAGTGACAAAAATTTGAAAAAGGTATGCTGAGATGGTTTGGCCATGTCGAGAGAATGAATGAAGAACGATTGACGAAAAAAGTGTATAAGGCGAGTGTGAATGAAAGTGTCGGAAGGGGTAGACCTAGGCGGACATTTCTAGACCAAATCAGGGACGTCTTGAAAAAAGGCCAGGTCAAGAGTACCCTAAACCGTAGAGCATGTATGAAGGGAATAATGAAAGTGAACGAAACGAAACAAGTATGTAAGAATCGTAGCAAGTGGAAAGAAGTGGTCTCTGTCTACCCCTACGGGAAAGAGGCGTGATTATATGTATGTATGTAATATATGCGGTTGCCAACTCACCCACCAACTAAGGCAAATGCAAACTTTCTATACGGTAACCTGTGTGGCGGTGGACTTTTCAAAGGCTGTAATGGTAATGATGATGATCAGAATTAGTATCGCGGGGCAGTTCCACAGAATCCAGGAAGGTTTACATTAAACATTTTTAAATTTATTTAAAATTATTATGAACGCTAAGCGAAGTATAGGGCGGCTCCCAACTAGAGAGTAACAACCTGGTAACAAGAAGTCTATGAATGCAGGTGGCTCAGGACCGTGCTTTGTAGCATTCCTTGGGGAGGCCTATCTTCAGCAGTGGACTTAAGATAAGATGAAATAATTTACTAATTTTATAAAATTTTATGAAATAATATTTCGACATACACAATTACGTGAATTATAAAATCGTAGTGGCCACTTGGCTTATCGACAGCATTTTTGATTACTGAATCACTAGTTTCGCATACCTTACGATACCATATTAAAAATAGTGACAAAAGAAAAGAGATTAATGCCCAATTACTCAAAAATTCCTCAATTTTATGACGCCGTTAATTTTTGTATTGTCTCTATCACTTTAATTCAAAGTGACTGTGACAGCACGAGGCTTAACTACATCTTAAAATTGAGTAGCGTCCTGTCCTTACGTAACGCGTTAAACTTGTCATCTTTAAGTTGGAAATTAAGTTTTTATTTACAGTTATAACATGTAAAGGGTAACAACTAACTTTTGAACCTTTGTGATTCTGAGTATAAGGTACGCAACTCTCGTCGTTACACTCTTAATCTTTACAATGTTGTTAACGAGAGACTTGTGGACGATAAATCCGACACCTCCTTGGGACAGATGGTCGCCCTCCCGGTGATAGTACAAGTTGCTGGATTCAAGGATTACCGTGTCCTCCCACTCTTCTCGGACCTCAGATAATCCTATAATATTCAAGCGCAATATTTAAGTATCACTATATTTTCTACAGTGGTAGAGCCACGCGCCGGCTTTTGCTGCCGCACGGATGGGCCGGCTCGAACCGGGGTGGTACCACGACCTCACAGAAAACCAGCGTGAAGTAGAGGTTTACCTGTGCGTTTCGCTTGGTGAGTGCAAGTGGCCGGAGGCCCTTTTTACTGGAAATGAGGCATTCTATCTTGGTCCTCACGGGTGACAACGCATCTACATTTTGATTTGTAATAGAGGATAGATGTAGATGAATATGGGCCGCAGCAACCACTTACCATCAGTTGGACTGTGTGCTCGTTTGTCACCCTTATCTTATAAAAAAAATCACTGAAACAATAAAATTATGAGCAGTGGACTTATGATACTTATAATATTATAAGCAGTGGATTTATGAAAGGCTGTAATGATGATGATGATGATGATAAAATTATGAGCTTAAATTAGCTATTAAATTACTTTCATGAACCTTTCCTGAACACAAGAATTTTTAGCTAACTTGGAGTGTTAAATGGGTACATTAAAACGTTAATATGAGAAACTAAATTATGTTATTAATTTTAATAGCATTGCTAATAAAAGTAACAAAGATAGTTTCTATAGTTATGTAACATTTTAAAAAACCTTTCTCTAAAAAAATGATGTAAAGCATACATGTGACTTTACGTCACTAAAATAAGGATTCAATAGCATTTTCGTTTAAACTAAACGTTTTTATAGACTGATGTATTGAAAAAGCTCTATGAGCAAATTAATGGGAACCTAATAAAATAGGTAGATAGCTATGGATGTATAAAACTATGGTCTAGTTTTTTTAAAGGATACATTTTAGTAGGACGTGTAGCATAATGTAGCTGCTATTTCAACTAAAAATATTTCCTTTGCTTATTATTTTTCCTCATCAGTTAGAAAAGTCCACTGTTGGGCACAGGCCGCTCTCCTTGTGGGGAGGATTCGCCTTATGCCTGGTTACTATACTCAAACAACTGTTATTGGAAAAAAGTAAGATTCGTTGCCGTCTACAAGTAACGAGCTGACATTGCAGTGTTGCGCCACATTTCATTATCACCAACTATCTTTGAACAAACATCTGTTGTACGAATGAAGCCCTCCGAAACGCTTTCATGCATGCGTGTTGCAATATTTATTTAAATTTTATCGTTCGTTTATTAGAGCAACACGGGCCACCGTCCGACTGGAGGGAAGTAGCCATACGCAGGTGTTCCCGTCTGTCAAAGTTGTTCCCGTCTGTCAAAGTATAAGTCTACGTGGTTATATGCATACAAACAAAACTAGTTGAAGCTGCACTGCTCACCAGACTAAATCTAGACGTAGATATAAATATTTACACGGATGAAATCCTGTATAAGACCTCTGTAAAAGAGCTGGAAGAGCCATCTCTTTTATACAGGACTTTCTTTCTATTGAAAAAATATCTACATGTACCTGACCCGTGAAATTCGAGTTGTAATAAGAGCCGTGCTATTGTTAATTATATACATATATTTTTATTATTTAACTTAAAAAGTAAACAGTAAGCTTTCTGTTTATACAAATAAGGGTAACAAAGGATTTTAGTCCACTTAATGATGGTGGAATAAGTGGATGCTGTGGAGTAAAATAAAAGTAGATGACATCTAACCTCGATTAAGATTCAAAAAACAGATGTTGTCACTGCTGAGAACTACGACTGAATTCGGCGTTAACTTTAAAATAGTGTTCGGTTCTCGTCTCTTATCATAATAAGTTTTAGTGTGATAATTAATGTTTATTCATAAAAAAAAAAACATTTAAAGAGTTTTTCATTTTTACAAATCCAGCCATCATGTAAATAAAAATAAAAGAAAAAAACCCTCCTTTTTGCACTGCAGTAATAGGATGAAAGTAGCGTATATGCTATTTTCTCGGCGGATCCATAGACCAGAGCCGCCGCTGCAGACAGATAGGCGGGTGCTTCCGACTTGTTTTTCTGGACTCGTGGCATCCCCGTATCCGACTCCGTTGCGCAGGTGGAATTGGAGTTCGTGGAAGAAGCAGCGCTTTGTGTGCTGGTACGCCTTTCCTGAGAAAAAAGAGGGAGGAGTTGACTTCTCCTCAGGAAGTTGCCGGAGCTGGTAGAACCGCAGATGAGTGCAAAAATGGCACCATCCCATTGTTTAAAAATAAGTTGTAGTGAAATTAGTAAGGTAGAAAAAATTAGGGTATCATTTTTGGGAGTGTTATGGAGTAGTCAGTCCATCGCAATGGCTCCAACGTATGTTAATGGAAAGTTTAGTTACTTCCGGTTTTTTTTTGCTTGCTAACTTACAAAATAAGCTAGCAATTCTCGCTATTAGATTAGTATTTTTTATTTTTTATAGAGTAAGGGCGACAAATGACAAACATTTCACCTGGTCTTGTGGCCCATATATATCTACACCTATCATTGATTAAAAATCAAAATGTGTTGTTACCCCTGTAACCAAGGTGGAATGCCTCGTTGCCAATAAAAAGGGTCTCCGGTTCTTCATACGAAACATAGTAGCTGCTTTCCTACCCCTTTCCTACATTAGTTCTACTGCGATTCAACAGCGATCGAGTCGACACATTCGCTGCAGTTATATATACGAGTAGGTCCAGCGTGGTTCTACTACTGCGTCTATTCGTGTTACCTACACATTCAGTATTACAATGCACAATCGCAAATCTTGATGAAAAATGTGAACATATTAAAAAAACGGTAATGATGCTATTTATCTTCATCACAATGCTGACGGTTGAAATATTTTTAATAAATGTCAATCAAAGCCCTGAAGCAATGTTTGGATATTTTTGGCAAAAATGTTAGATACAACAAAAGCGCAACGTCACGGAACATTCATTTGACAGGAGTTTCGCAATAAATCATTATGCGATTTTTGACATTATAGATTATTATTCAAAAATGCATAAAATGTAACAACTATTATTTCTTTGAGAAAAAGAAGTCAATCGATGAAGCCATATCACTGATTTTTAGAATGTATGTCTTCTTACCCTGTTGTTCTTCTGCTATCTGTCTGTCTGTGTATTAGCGATTTACACAAAATAACTACTGAACATACCATGAAACTTGGATTGTGATTCCTGTAGCATGTATGCTACTTAAATTTATTTCTGTAGTGCAAAAAGGAGGGTTGTTTTTCTTTAGCTTTTATTTTCGTTGTGACGTGATGATTCCATTACTCACAGGGAGAAATTTAAAGTTTTTTATAAATAAATAATTATTATTGAACTAAACCTTAGTATGGTAAGAGACGAGAACCTGACACCCTCTTAGTGGTAACGCGGAACAGTCTTAGTTTTCAAGGGTGAAAACATTTGTTTATTAAATCTTAATCGGTGATACATGTAGAGACATTTTGACCACAGTAACCACTTACTCATCAGAAACAGAAACATGAACTGAAACTTTTTATTCAATATAGATTATAAATAACACCTATTGAAATTCACTCTATTGTTTAATTACCACTGGTTCGAAAAAAAAACCTTTGTCTTAGGTAGAACCAGCAAGAAACCCAGTGGGATTGTTTTTTAAATAACAGCTTACAATCATGTATGTTGCACAATTAACAACACAAAACAAACAATCACTAAGTCATCACACATCATTATGTTAACTCATTATAATTATAATCCTTATTAGAATTAAAATTAAGCAGACTTTTTACTTTTTAAGTTATTTAATAATTAATATGTGTTTAGATACCTGTAACAATAATTTTAATAGTGGTAGAGCCACGCGGCAGCTTTTTCTGTCGCACGGATGGGCCGGCTCGAACCGGGGTGGTACCACAACCTCATAGAAAACCAGCGTGAAGTAGCGGTTTACCTCTGCGTTTCGCTTGGTGAGTGCAGGTGGCCGGAGGCCCTTTTTACTGGAAATGAGGCATTCCATCTTAGTCCTCACGGGTGACAACGCATCTACATTTTGATTTGTAATAGAGGATAGATGTCTATGGGCCGCAGCAACCACTTACCATCAGGTGGACTGTGTGCTCGTTTGTCTTCCTTATTCTATAAAAAAAAACAATTAACTATCGTGCGGCTCTTATAACAGCACAAATTTCAAGTTTCCAGTAGTAGTAGATATTTCTTCAATAGGATGAAAGTCCTGTATAAAAGAGATAGAAGGATCTTTTATACTTGTATTAATATTATTTGAATTTTCGTCGTTTCTTACGTAATCAGGGTGAAAATATTTGGTCTAACCGTTATTCATCCACAAAACGAAACCACTAAATTTTTCTGGCGTATCTCTTACTATTCAATTAAAATTTCAAGTTAATATGAACAACTCTTTGACGTCAATTCCTTATTGAAGCTACATAAAAATTTGTGAAATCAATAATGACAGTATGCCCCGCGGCGGCAACCCGTGAAATCCCTTAACGAATATAAAGAACTCCCGTGAGACAAATCGCTCTCTTTCGCAAATAGCGTCAAAGCATATGAACACGCAATCCAGAGCTTGAAATTATCGCTATGATTGTACCTAGCTACTATTTTCATGACAAACGTTGTATTTTACGACTGTAGTGATGTTTGTTTTGTAAATGTCATAATTACTTCTACTTTAATAAAATAAACAATGTAAAGATGCTTGTATGTGAAAACGTGAAACGTAATGCAAACGTAAAACAAATATATCTTCAAAATATTTCTAAATCTAACAGCAATAGATTTAATTAACCCGTTTTCTTTGTGGTTTCTTAATGATCTCCTTTTATATTTTAATTTTTAATGAACTGAATTGTTTTCAATAATGAGCGAAAGCGGGTATGGTTTAATAATTACTTTTTTATATCATAAAATATATTATTCTGCAAATACTTCAATAATTAAGTACCAAAGCTAGGCAAGAAATAAAAGTTTCTCTGTGTAATAAACGTCATAATAAAAATATCATCAGTAGAGCCACAGACAACGATTAAATTAAAGCAAAACGAATTCAAAAGTAAAAGTATACATCTTCTATCTATACAAATAAATAAAATTAAAGTGTCTATTTGTAATGTTAAAATAACAATTTTTTACTAAACGCATATAAACGCGTACATAAACGCGTATATACGGTACTAAAAACAATATTGATAATTTTGGTCTGTCTGTCTGTTTGTTTGTTCCGGCTAATCTCCAAAACGGCTAGACCAATTTTGACAGGACTTTTACTGACAGATAGCTAATATTATAAGCAGTAACTTACGATACTTTAATCTTAAAAAAAAATTAAGGTTCTACGCAAAAAAATTAAAATTCATGAAATCGTAGTAAATTCCACGCGGGCGAAGTTGCTAAGGACAGCTAGTAATTTAATAAAAGTCTCTCTCTCTTGCACTCGAGGATTTCTACATATTCAATATATTTTTTAAATTTGAATTGAGCTTCACTATCATATCGATACAGATGCCAAAATAATTGTGTCGAAACGTTGCTTCTGACGAAGGTTTTGTTTTTGACGAAGCCTTTTTGAAAAAAGGCTTCGTCAAATGACTTCGTAGAGGTTGAAAGACTGTGGAGATCATGTAATTAAAATTGAAGATAAAATGTATCATCTGGGCCATATAGTCGACGACATTACTAATCGATTTATTATAGAAGTATGTGGCGAGCCTGATAATTCAGAATATTCTTCAGAAATAGACTCCTTATAAGAATCTGATTAATGTACCTGTAAACAAACATGTTAATAAAAATATGTGTTTCACGTTATATGTATACACACACACACACACACACACACACACACACACATATATATATATATATATATATATATATATGCACATATATATATATATGCCCATAGGCCCAAGGGGCCAGCAGCTGGCCGACTTCATTGAGAAAGAGGGACTCTTTATGATGAACTCTTTCTTTAAGAAGCGGCCCCACAGAAAGTGGACCTGGTCGAGCCCCTAGGGTTTGACAAAAAATGAGATTGACTTCATTATGACGACCAGACGACAACTGTTCTCTGATGTCTCCGTGATCGCGAGGGTTAAAACTGGTAGCGATCACCGAATGGTTAGAGGCACACTGAACCTAAACCTTAAGTTGGAGAGTCTCGTCTATTGAAGTCAACGCTCGGTCCCCCTCGTTCTCTAATCCAAAGTCCCGTAACATTTCAGCTCGAGTTACAAATTCATTTTCAGTGCCTAGAAGACTGCAATGACGTGAATGACAAGCTCGTGGAAACTGTCCATGCGGTCGGAGCTAAGTTCTGCAAGACCCGCCGCAGAAGAACACAAAAACTCTCCGATCACATTCTTAATCTCATGGCTGTTAGACGGGAGATGAAGCTACATTCTTCAACAGATTTGACAGCATACAGGCATCTGAACAGACAAATCTCCAAATGCATGCGGCGGGACTTACGCAGCTTCAATACAGCTTGTATTGAAGAAGCGATCGAGCGTAACTAAGGCTCCAAAGTCTTTGCCAGAGATCTGTCTGCCAGAAAAAGCCAACTGTCAAAGCTGAAGACCGAGTGTGGCAGCATCGTTTCTGTGACACCTGAGATTTTGAGTGAGATTGAGAGGTTCTATGGGGAGCTGTACACGTCATCGTTGAAGCCACACGCAAGTGTGAGAAACGATCCAAGAGCGAGTCTTATTCGACACTATTCCGAAGATATCCCGGACGTCAGTGTAACAGTGTTAGAGCCAGGCGGCAGCTTTTGCTGTCGCATGAATGGGCCGGCTCGAACTGGGGTGGTACCACGACCTCACAGAATACCAGTGTGAAGTAGAGGTTTACCTCTGCGTTTCGCTTGGTGAGTGCAGGTGGCCGGAGGCCCTTTTTCTGGAAATGAGGCATTCCATCCTAGTCCTCACGGGTGAAAACGCATCTGCATTTTGGTCTGTAACAGAGGGTATATGTAGATGTCTATGGGCCGCAGCAACCACTTACCATCAGGTGGACTGTGTGCTCGTTTTTCACCCTTATCCTATAAAAAGAAAATAGAAACGTCAGTCTGAGCGAGATTAGAATGGCTCTCCGGCACCTTAAAAACGGTAAGTCCCCGGCTGAGGATGGAATTACAGCGGAGCTTTTGAAAGCGGGTGGACAACCGGTACTTGAAGTCCTTCAGAAGCTCTTTCATTCCCTCATCCGTGATGGTACTACTCCGGAGGCGTGGAGCAGAAGTGCGGTGATCTTGTTCATCAAGAATGGCGACAAGGCTCTTACAAAGAACTACAGACCGATTTACCTTCTGGGCCGCGTCTATGTGCTGTTTTCGAGAGTTATTACGAATCGTCTCGCATGCAGACTTGATGCCATCTAGCCTCCGGAACAAGCTGGTTTCCAAAAAGGCTTTAATACCATCGACCATATACACACCCTGCGGCAGATTGTACAGAAGACAGAGGAGTATAATTTGCCACTTTGCCTTCAGTATGTGGACTATGAGAAAGCCTTTGATTCCGTCGAAATATGGGCGGTGCTGCAGTCTCTTCAGCGGTGCCAAGTTGACGGTCGGTATATCGAAGTGCTAAAGTGTTTTTACAGTAGAGCTACGATGGCTATCCGAGTACAGAATCAGAGTACGAAACCGATGGCTATCAGAGTAAGACAAGGTGACGTTATATCCCCGAAACTCTTCACCGCTGCATTGGAAGACGTTTTCAAGCTACTGTACTGGAAAGGATTCGGTATCAACATCAGTGGCGAGCACATCATTTACGTAATAAATTATATGTTAACCACATGGTAATGGATACTAAAAAGGCGGGGGAATAGTTTCTTCGTATTTTAATTGTATAAAATTGAATATAAACCTCTTTTGTTGTACTGTTTGTATCTGGCTTAAGAAAAATAAAAATAAAAAGTAAAAACACTTTCCCGCCATTCTCAGTCGTTTTTCTGTCCGTCAAAATGAGTGAACCTAACGAAGATATTCGATATGTTCTGAAGTTTTATTACAAAAAAAAGGGAAAAATGCGAGTCAAGCCGCGAAAACAATTTGTGACGTTTATGGAGGCATTGTCAGTAAGAGTAGCACAAAGTTGGTTCAAGCGTTTTCAGTCCGGGAATTTTGATGTCAAAGATGCAGCTTATTGTACGGGTAAAGTCGTTACGACCACAAAATAGTTTTAACCTATTTGGAAAAGTCTGGCTATACGCAAAGCTCGATATTTGGTTACCATACGAGCTTACTGAAAGTAACCTTATGAATCGTGGACTCATTTGTGATTCTCGTGCGTGTGAGAAAAATCATGTTCAAAGGGTATTTAAGCTCCACAGACTAGCAAAACTCGGATTAACACGCAATAAGGTGATGTTGTGTGTATGGTGGTGTAGTGAAGCCTCCACGACAGTATATATTAGTGTTAAGTAGAATAATTTCAATGAGTATAATTAAATGTTTAGTATCAAACACACATCTCTCTCATTCAACACTTTTAAAGCATTACATGGCGACCCTGCCAGGCGGTCCGCTGCGACAATGCAAGCGTACCGCCGGGCCTATTTAAAATTAAAACGTATATAAATATTATTAAATTAAATAATAAAGTAAACGATTGACAAAAAAATATATTATAACGGAATGGACGCAATACCAGATGTGACGAAAAATAAACAAATATGAATACAAGAAGAGGCTACAATAATTATTTTATAGAAGCATCGACACGCCTATTTCATTGACGTATTTCCTATACCACATGGATGTTCTTTAATTACGTTTAGAATTTTTTTTAGATTTGATAAAAGATAGATTTATTTTTTATATTTTTTGTCGGTGGGAGGTGTAGTGTAGCCTCCACGACAGTATATATTAGTGTTAAGTAGAATAAGTTCAATGAATTAAATAAAATATTTAGTATCAACAACACGTTTCTTTCTCATTCAACACTTTTAAAGCATTACAGTGGGATTGGAAGGGCATCGTTTATTATGAGCTTTTACCGCCGTGCAAACCATCGATTCGGATCTTAACAGCTAACAAGTAATGCGGCTCAAGCAATAAAATGAGAAAAAAAAACGGCCGGCGTTGATCAACAGAAAAGGTGTGGTCTTTCATCATGATGACGCCAGACCACACATATATTTGGCCACTCTGTAAAAATTGAGAGAGCTTGGTTGGGCAGTATTAATGCATCCACCATATAGTCCCTTGCACCCACAAATTTTCACCTGTGTTAGGTTAATATCAAGAGAGGGCTGTCAAAACTACTTGTCGCATTTTTTTAATCAAAAATCGCAAGATATCTATAGCAATGGGATTATGTACCTACAAGACGGTTACAAGTTATCGAACAAAATGGCACATATAAATTATTATCATTAAATGTAATTACTTTGAAAAAAAGTCTTGAATTTGTATATAAAATACGAAGAAACGTTTTGTTCGACCTATTTTTTGTAGTAGATGCTATGCCAAAGGGGAATTAGACATTTCTGGTCCCCGGTAGAGTAATAGGAGAAAATAAAAAAATCCTAAAATCGTTAATTTATATTTATATCACATAATTTTTGCGATTATAAACTTACATTTGCTTGTTTTGCTTCTTATACATCGAAAACAGGCAGACATCTATGAGACCCGATTCCCGTGGTGGACAAACTATCTACATACCTAAATTTTAAGTTTTTCAGCGTACGATTTCTACTCGCACTTGTCTACTTTTATTCATTTGTTTAATATTCATGTATTTTTCGCTGCTGCTTATTACTATAAGCAAAAACGATAGCTCAGTCATAAAGTTCGTAGAATCATTAACGGTTGAAAAAATGTTCGCTTGTAGTGAACTCGTAGCACTCGTAGAACTCGTAGCAAGTCAGCTCGCGGCCTTGCACAGCTCGCAGCCTTACACATATCACGACTATGACCAGCCCGCGGTCTCACTTAGCTCGTGGCTTTGCACAGCCTTGATACAGAAGAATTTCTAAAAACCAAAAGGCTAACTATACTAACATTTTAGACATAGACGTACCAGCTAGCGCTAGTCGTCGTACTTCACCAAAGTGAAAAACAGAACGAATATTATTCGGTTGATAAGTCAAGAGGTATTTTTTCGTCCCGCATACACCTTAACAAAACTTGTACTTTCCCAAAGTTACTATAATCTTAAATATAGACTACAGATAAATAATACATTGAAAAAATTAACAGATATATATAAAAAAAACTACAAATATATCAATGTCTTATTTATAATCTAATAACTAATACTTTTATTGAGTTTTCAATTTACTGAGATCTAAATCTTTTTATTAAGTTTGGGATTCCCATCAACAAAACAAACGCGAGATTCCATAAAACGCACACTCATTGTTTGCCATACATAAACACTGTAAGAACTTCCTACTCTCCGCTTATAAAGGCCGAGCATAAAAGGGAATTTTCATCTTATTTTCTATTTAAAACTGTATTGTAAACTTCGTATGGATCTTCTTCTAAATAAAGACTGTGATAAATATTCTAAATATTCGTTGTGCCAATTAACGTATCAAATATTAAGAAAATTATATTTTGAGTACCTGTACTATAAAAGTCAATAAATATGTTTAATAATTACATGACGGCATGTTCCACAGTAATAATTATTGAATAACAGTGACCCACTACGTGAAAGATGCATGCTGATAATTTCTGGTAAAGGCCTGTGTTACAGTTAGGTATTCACTTCAAATAAATTAAATTATATGTATATGTTTATACGTGGTAGAGCCATGCTGCAGCTATATTAGTAGTATAGTTGTAGCACGAATAGGTCGGCTTGACCGGGGATGGACCACGCTCTCACAGAATACCAGCGTAAAATAGCAGCTTATCACTGCTGCGTTTCGTATGGTGAGTGTAGAGAATCGGAGACCCTTTTTACTGGAAAAGAGGCATTCCATTCTAGTCCTCACGGGTGAGAACGCATCTGCATTTTGATTCGCAAACGAGGATAAATGTAGATGTCTATGGGCCACAGCAACCACTTACCATCAGGTGGTCTGTGTGCTCGTTTGTCACCCTATCCTATAAAAAAGTGTTCATAGACGCCACGCTTAGCATTAGCAGGTTTTTATTATTTATAGTCGTCATCAGAAAGATGCTGCTGGCCATCACCTGTTTCAGTTTTCCTCTGTCGCCTCTTAAAACACGCACGGGATGTGAGGGTAGTGCATTCTCTTACACTGCCACTATGCGCCGATTAAATTATATAAAATATAAATTAAAACGAAATCGATTTTTACGTGGTATGCTGCAGCTACCGCTATAAAGGTTGTGGCTTGAAGGGGTCGGCTCGACCGGGGGAGGACCACGCCTTCACAGAATACCAGTATGAAGAGCGTATAATGCTGTCATCTTTCGTATGGTATGTAATCGGATACCATTATTACTGGAAACGAGGCATTCCATCTTAGTCCTCAAGGGTCACAATGCATCTGCATTTTGATTGTCAATCGGAGATAGATGTAGATGAGTATGAATCTGAAATGCAGCCAACATCTCAGGGGATCAAGTTTCAGATTCGCTATTTCCTTCAGTTTTACCATTTCAATTATTATATTTCATTATTTTTAAGAAAAGAGTATATTAGGGCAGCATTATGAAATAGGTCGAGAAATCTCTCATGTAACAGTATAGTATATATTTACTGAATTACACGATTTTTACTACTTTTTCTCATGGAGTCAACGCTTCGTCCGATTATATGTCTTATTGTCTGTCAAAAAGATTATTTTGAAAGATTTTTTTTATTGGAGAGGGGGCAAACGAGCATGCGACTCACCTGATGGTAAGTGGACCGCTAATCATCCAGATGGTGTGGATGGTATCGGGAGTTCTGCCGCGAAGTGCGTTCGTAATTAAAATTTGGCGGCTGGGATTAATCCGAACAATTCCTCAGAGCACTCCCCATGATAGTTGCGAAAGAAAATGCAAAGAGATGCAACATCTCTTCGCAGTGCTAATGAATCGAGCCGATCGGAAAGGGCTCGGTCGTCGAAAATTCGAGCCGCTCTGCGCTCGATGCGGTCAAGTGGAAGGAGCTGGCACTGGGGAGCCCTTGCCCAGAGATGGGAACACTATTCCATGTGAGGCCGAACCTGCGCCTTGTAAAGTTGCAGGCGGTGTGCCGGCATGAAATACTGTACCGCTCTGCTGAGCTCGCCAAGCTTTTTAGAGGCCAGTTTGGCTTTATCTTCCAAGTGACCACGAAACTGCACGTCACTCGATATGTCGACGCCGAGCATTCCGATACTGGCTGAGGCAACTAGGGGAGTGCCTTGAAACTGAGGATATACGACAAAGGGGTTCTTTTTAGCGGTAAACGCGCAAACTTGTGTCTTCTGAGGATTAAACTGGACTAGATTTAGTCACCCCCAGTCCGAGACTTTGTCCAGCAAAGACTCGACTTCAGACACAATTTTGTTCCGGTACTCGAAGACGTTTTCCCGAGAAATATGAGTAATAAATAATAATGAGTCACAATTCAAAATAATTATAAAATACATATCAATGTTGTAAGTTCCAAAATTAGAAGAGTTAAGATATTAAGTAAAGGGTGTCACTGAAAAGTTTTCGAACTACGCCTTTCGATTTCGATCATGCCAATTCTATCATAGGAGCTATCTCTGCTCTATTACGACTGGGCGCTGAACTGATTAAATAGCACTAGCAAGATAGTGGAAAACTCTTTTTGTAGTGCGATTCGTATTTAGTTTAAGTGTATGTTTATCATTACGTCAATGTTATATGTAGTTTTAATAAACACTGCCTGCAATGGAAATTGTATATAATTTTAATGTCCGGTAGTACAAGGCAAGGCATTGCTATATAGACATTAACTCTAGTACACCATTAATTCCGTTGTGTAAAATAACAAAACTTGATTTTTAATATACTAAATTGCACTGTATATTTTATAAAGTATATAATAGTGCATTTATTATAACACTATTCATTAATTAGTTCATAATTAAATTCCACCAAGCTAGCACCAAAAAGTCATAAAGTTGTAAAAAATATCTGGACCTCCACAGGGGGGATCCACAGTGTTTCGTAATGGTTCGTATTATGCGTTGAAAACAAAGAAACCGTCAGAAAACACATGAACAGCATTTGTCCTTCATAATAGTAAAATAAAAATTTAAATCCCACTTTCGTTGTACCGAACCTCGCACTTACTGTCTAACATTATGTAAATGGTTAGTAAAATAAGCCAAGTCCCCTTTAAAAATGTTGCGAACCTTTATTAGCACAAAGCAGATGTACCTGTAACACGTGCCTCCTCTCTTCACATATACACATTTAGGTCATAAGTATTGTCACACAGTAAAACAATTTCTTTTAGAATGCTGGCCACAAATTAGTTTATTGAAATCGAATTTCGAATTGTTCATGAAAATAAAACTGTATACTTTTTAGAATTTTACTCATTTTTAAATATGGAGTGGACGCTTAAAGAAGACCATGTTGCAGTTATTGCGTTGCATCGTTGCGGTTACGCGCCAATTCAAATTTTTGACGTATTGAAAAATTTTAATATAACCAAAAGATTCGTTTATCGTACCATCAAACGATACAATGAAGACTCTAGTGTAGATGACAGGTCAAGAAGTGGTCGCCCTCGGTCTGTTAGGACTCCAGCAGTGATAAAAGCTGTGAAGGCGCGAATTCAAAGAAATCCCAAACGTAATCAGAAACTGTTGGCCCTTCAGATGGGGTATTAGCAGAACCACGGTGAAAAGGGTGTTAAATGAAGACTTAGGGCTTCGGGCATATCGAAAAAAACAGGACGTTTGAATGCTCATCTAATGGACCTGAGACTGAAGAGATGCCGCGCTTTGTTGAAGCGGTACGCGGGAAAAAAATATCGGGAAATTCTTTTTTCGGAAGAAAAATTTTTTACCGTAGAATAGAGCCACAACAAACAAAATGATAAGGTGTACGTACACAGTAGTGAAGAAGCGAGCAACCGTATTCCGCGTGTCTAACGAGGTCATTTTCCATCCTCGCTCATGGTATAGTTGGGAGTTTCTTATTGGGGCTAAACAGAGGTACATTTTTGTGAGAAAGGTGTAAAAACGAATGCAGTTGTGTATTAAAATACAGTCCTTATGAACCTTGTGGAACCTGTTTCTCATACCATGTTCAATAATAGGCACTGGGTATTCCAACAAGATTCGGCGCCAGCTCATAGAGCGAAGAGCACACAAGACTGGCTGGCGGCGCGTGAAATCGACTTCATTCAGCACGAAGACTGGCCCTCCTCCAGTCCAGATTTGAATCCGTTAGATTACAAAATATGGCAACACTTGGAGGAAAAGGCGTGCTCAAAGCTTCATCCCAATTTGGAGTCACTCAAGACATCCTTGATTAAGGCAGCCGCTGATATTGACATGGACCTCGTTCGTGCTGCGATAAACGACTGGCCACGCAGATTGAAGGCCTGTATTCAAAATCACGGAGGTTATTTGGAATAAACTTTAGTGTCATAAGAATCTTTGTTTTGTTAAGTTCATTTTGGTATAAAAATGGTTACATAATGAATAAACTTGTTTCAATTATTTTATATTAAACATGTGACAGAATTTATGACCTTACTAGGTAGTTTCCATGTTTCTATAAGCATGTTTCCGATACAACGATTAATTCAAACATTGTTACATTGCAGTATAATTTTCAGACAAACTGGTTCTGTTCCGTACAAGGTATATATTTAAGTTTGGATGAAAAACGTTTTCTCTTACATGTACTAATAAATATTTTTACTGGCACTTACTACTTAACTCTGAAAGTAGCAACCAGTAACCTTTTTTTAACTACAGGAGTAACCGTCATTTTCACCTCAACACAAGCCATAACGCTTTGCCGGTAAACATTACGCGCGCGTTTCGCTACCTTCAATAGACATAAATCTCTTTTCCCTGCACCTGCGTCTTTCATATCGTATATTTGCTTGGCTAGAAAATATATCTCTTCAAGCGAGCAGCTCAGAAGTTATCCAGGCATTTGCCGGACATATTATGTACGTAACAGATTCTTAAAACCAAACTTTATGGTCAGCAGCATAAAATACTTAGTTGTGTTATATTTATTATACACACTTCCTATCGATCACCACAGAGTATATAAACACAATGATTAAAAATCCGCCTATCAAGTTACTATCTACATCATCATACAAAATACTTTTCAATATTCGTTTCGAGTCTGGATGTTTTTCATGTGCAGTTTAGAAAGATATAAAGAACCTAATGTGGAGTAACACTTATAAAATAAAAAAAGATAACGCAAACATAAATATAAGCCGTGTAGTGGCGGTCAAGAATATCCACTACCCCATATCCTCCCGTGGGTGTCGTAAAAGGCGACAATGGGAAACAGGTGGGAGATGGGCAGCAGCATCTTCCTGATAATAGCCAATATTATAATAAAAAAAAAACTGCGGTTGCCAACCCGCTCGCCAAGCGTGGCAACTATGGCAAATACCCCCCTTATGAATGGATGTAATAAAGAGACGGCCCCCAGTCCCCGGCGGCCCCGCTATTCCTGGCTACGGTGGCGACCATGGTAACGGCGGGGCAGGGGGTGCTAAGAATCTCCGGTGGAGGTTTGGTTGCCACCTACGACGACTCGACCTGGCAACATACAACGCACGCACCCTGAGGACTGACGAGAAGATCGTGGAGCTGGAAGAAGAGATAGACAAGTTGCGCTGGCATATTATAGGATTATCCGAAGTCCGAAGAGAGGGGGAGGACACGGTAATCCTCGAATCCGGCAACTTGCTCTATCACCGGGAGGGCGACCATCTGTCCCAAGGAGGTGTCGGATTTATCGTCCACAAGTCTCTCGTTAACAACGTTGTAAAGATCGGGAGTGTGTCGACGAGGGTTGCGTACCTTATATCAGAATCACCAAACGGTATTCGCTGAAGGTCATACAGGTTTACGCACCAACCTCGGCACACCCCGATGAGGAGGTGGAGGAAATGTATGAGGATATCTCTAGAGCCATGCATTCCTCCAAAACCCAATATACGGTGTTAATGGGAGACTTCAATGCAAAACTAGGCACAAGAGAGAACGGTGAGCTGAAAGTAGGGAAATTTGGAATAGGGCAACGGAACCCAAGGGGCCAGCAGCTGGCCGACTTCATGGAGAAAGAGGGACTCTTTATGATGAACTCTTTCTTCAAGAAGCGGCCCCACAGGAAGTGGACCTGGTTGAGCCCCGACGGTTCGACAAAAAATGAGATTGACTTCATTATGACGACCAGACGACAACTGTTCAGTGATGTCTCAGTGATCGCGAGGGTGAAAACCGGCAGCGATCACCGAATGGTTAGAGGCACACTGAACCTAAATGTTAAGTTGGAGAGGTCTCGTCTGATGAAGTCAACGCTCCGTCCCCCTCGTGCTCTAATCCAAAGTCCCGAAACCTTTCAGCTCGAGTTACGAAACCGTTTTCAGTGCCTAGAAGACTGCAATGAAGTGAACGATATGAATGACAAGCTCGTGGAAACTGTCCATGCGGTCGGAGCTAAGTTCTGCAAGACCCGCCGCAGAAGAACACAAAAACTCTCCGATCACACTCTTAATCTCATGGCTGTTAGACGGGAGATGAGGCTACATTCTTCAACAGATTTGACAGCATACAGGCAACTGAACAGACAGATCTCCAAGTGCATGCGGCGGGACTTACGCAACTTCAATACAGCTCGTATTGAAGAAGCGATCGAGCGGAACCAAGGCTCCAAAGTCTTTGCCAGAGATCTGTCTGCCAGAAAGAGCCAACTGTCAAAGCTGAAGACCGAATGTGGCAGCATCGTTTCCGGGGCACCTGAGATTTTGAGTGAGATTGAGAGGTTCTATGGGCAGCTGTACACGTCATCGTTGGAGCCACACGCAAGTGTGAGTAACGATCCAAGAGCGAGTCTTATCCGACACTATTCCGAAGATATCCCGGACGTCAGTCTGACCGAGATTAGAATGGCTCTCCAGCACCTTAAAAACGGCAAGGCCCCAGGCGAGGATGGAATTACAGCGGAGCTTCTGAAAGCGGGTGGAAGACCGGTACTTGAAGTCCTTCAGAAGCTCTTTAATTCCGTCCTCCATGGTGGCATAACACCGGAGGCGTGGAGCAGAAGTGCGGTGGTCTTGTTCTTCAAGAAAGGTGACAACGCTCTCTTGAAGAACTACAGACCGATTTCCCTTCTGAGCCGCGTCTACATGCTGTTTTCGAGAGTCATTACGAATCGTCTTGCGCGCAGACTTGACGACTTCCAGCCTCCCGAACAAGCCGGTTTCCGAAAGAGCTTTAGCACCATAGACCACATACATACCCTACGGCAAATTGTACAGAAGTCCGAAGAGTACAATTTGCCACTATGTCTGGCGTATGTGGACTATGAGAAAGCCTTTGATTCCGTCGAAATTTGGGCGGTGCTGCAGTCCCTTCAGCGGTGCCAAGTTGACTGTCGGTATATCGAAGTGCTGAAGTGTTTGTACAGTAGGGCTACGATGGCTATCCGAGTACAGAACCAGAGTACGAAACCCATCCAATTGCAGAGAGGTGTAAGACAGGGTGATGTTATATCCCCGAAACTCTTCACCGCTGCATTGGAAGACGTTTTCAAGCTTCTGGACTGGAAAGGATGCGGTATTAACATCAATGGCGAATACATCACTCACCTTCGATTTGCCGACGATATAGTCCTTATGGCAGAATCGCTGGAGGACCTAAGCACTATGCTCAATGACCTCAATAGTGTCTCCCAACGGATAGGTCTTAAGATGAACATGGACAAAACAAAGATCATGTTTAATGTCCATGTCACACCTATGCCGGTAGTTGTTGGGAGCACTAAGCTCGAAGTTGTTGACGAGTATGTTTACCTGGGACAAATAGTCCGACTAGGTAAGTCCAACTTCGACCGAGAGGTCAATCGACGGATTCAACTCGGCTGGGCAGCGTTCGGGAAGCTACGACACATCTTCTCGTCAGACATACCTCAAAACCTTAAAACGAAATTGTACAACCAGTGCGTGTTGCCAGTGATGACTTACGGAACTGAGACGTGGTCCTTCACTGCTGGCCGTATGAGGAAGCTCAAGGTCGCTCAGCGAGCTATGGAGAGGGCTATGCTCGGAGTTTCTCTGCGTGATAAACTTAGGAATAAGGATATCCGCAGTAGAACCAGAGTAACCGACATAGCCCAACGGATTAGTAAGCTGAAGTGGCAGTGGGCCGGCCATATAGCTCGAAGAACCGACAACCGATGGGGAAGAAAGGTTCTCGAGTGGCAGCCTCGTACCGGTAGGCGAAGTGTAGGGCGTCCCCCCACGAGATGGAGTGACGACCTGGTAAGACATGCAGGAAGTCGATGGATGCAGGTGGCTCAGGACCGTGCTTTGTGGCATTCTTTGGGGGAGGCCTATGTTCAGCAGTGGACTTGTGAAGGGCTGTAATGATGAATGATGATGAAACATAAATATAATATATTTAAAATAATAGTACTAAGTGTGAGGGTAGATACTCAATAAATCTTATATTATTAATAGAATCAGGCGTTACTTTGCGGAAATCCATTATAATGGGGTTGTTATAAACTAATTTGCTTAATTCCGCGTAAAGAAAGAAAATTATGTGTCCTGCCCAGTTTTAAGGGGACTCCCCAACCTCCCTCAAACGCGCGCACTACACCCGTCGCCGCCAATCCCAGCAATACCATCCCCAGCACCACCACATTAGGCACGGTCCACCACTCTCGAAAATACGACACGTGTTTCGCCTCTATACGAGGCATCCTCAGGTGAAGTAGACTCTGCGGAGGCTGGCCGCTAAGTGAGCGGCGAGCCGAAACTACTGCTATTTATACTACTCGCTGACGCAACCGTACTCCAATTACGTAGAGAGCGATTACGTCATGTGATCAATCACCACCTGACGTACGCAGATATTTGATTTGTGATACGTCCGTCTACCCTCTAACCACGCAACCATTCGCTGGCCACCGCACCGTGAGGGTAACAAACGACCATGTTGCGAGGCTGTATATCATCAAGGAGCAGGCTTAAACATGTTTAAAAGAGGCGAGTTGGAAACATTTGTTTGTTCATTCAGCAGTGCGACGTTACCGCAATTATTTTTTAATATCTCTAACTGTTCCAGCTCACGCAGTCGTAGCCCTTTATTACAAGTATGTAAGACTTTGAAGGAGTGGTCATTGGCTGGGTGTCCAAGAGATCTTTAGCAAAATTGATTTATCGGGATTACAATTCCTGTACGCGGCTTAATGCTCTTTATAACGTGTTTCGAAGTTGCAACCAGTCTGACCCACGTAAATGGCTTGGAATTCGTCAGAAACAAGCTGATAAACACCAGACTTTAGATGAGGGTTTAGGTTCTATCGCCCAGGCAGACAATGAACTTAAGTTGCGTCCACAAGCGTATACTATAGCACTCGTTATAATTCAGTCTTTTTTTAGGGTTTCGTAGTTACACGACAAGGAACCTTTATAGTTTTGCCATATCCGTTCGTCCGTCCGTCCGTCCGTCTGTCCGTCCTTCCGACAGTCCCTCCGCAGTTTTGCTCAGAGACCCTGGGTGCTACAAATCTATAATTTGGCATAGTTAAAGAGATTAATTACGCCAAAAATGTATTCATTTTCATTTCATATTAAATAAAATCATTAAAAACATTTTTATTTTAGGTACTTACCATACAAGTAAATGGAGGATATTTTTTTAACCGTCTATTACATCATGTGGGGTATCGATAGATAGGTCTATCAAAAACACGGGAGATGTGGAACATCATCCTTTTGATCCACGGGTCCGTTTGCGAAATATCTAGCTTTAAAGTGGTATTTTTAATTAGAGTTAAGTGTTCCCCTCTACCAACTAAACCGCTGTTTTTGGAAATGTGAAAAGTGTACACAATAGTAGTATATATAATAAAGTTAAAAGGAAAACTATCACAAAGCTCAGTAAAATTAAGAAATTAACGAGTAATAGTCGACCAACTAATAAAATGGTTTAGTAAAAATTTCCTGGGCACTGAGCGATTTATCGATCAAATTGGTGGTACAAAGGGGGCATGACGGGGAAACGCTCGCCAGTATTAGTTTGCGCGCATGCTACTGGTTCATGCTTTCTGCGCTTTGTTAGCTTCCAAAATATAGTCGCACGCACACACAGCTTAGTTTGCACAACTCGCGACGATAATTTTTAAAATGGAAGAAAAGAAAAATTATTTATATCTATTGTTTTATGACTGAACTAGTGAACGAAAAGGTAAATAGAAGGTGAATGGGGATATTTTGTGCAGCAAAGTTAAAAGTATTGAGGAAGGTTACCGAAACAATTACCATGTGGTCGACGTGATGACGGAAACATTTATCATTCGCATTGATGATGATGATTCTGATGACGGAAGCTCAAGCGAAGATGAAAGTGATGATGAAGTAGCATCGAGTAACGCCAACACACCATCGACATCTGGCTTCTATATTCCATGTTACGGTATAATGGACGGCGTGTCACTCTTAGCTTAAGTTTTCTTGTTACAAACTTTTTTTATATAGGATAGGGTGACAAGCGAGCACACACTCTACCTGATGGTAAGTGGTTGCTGTGGCCCATAAACATCTACATCTATCCTCGTTTGCGAATCAAAATGCAGATGCGTTGTCACCTATGAGAACTAAGATGGCATGCCTCTTTTCCAGTAAAATGGATCTCTGGTCCCTTACACTCACCATATGAAACACAGCAGTGTTAAGCTGCAATTTTACTTCAGTATTCTGTGAGAGCGCGGTCCTTCCCCGGTCGTGCCGACCCATTCGTGCGACAACTATACAACTGATATAACTTCAGCATGGCTCTACCACATAAAAAATGTATGCTTCATAACTACTTTATATTTTACCATAGAAATAAAAAATAATGCTCAAGTAAACATTATCCATTTTTAATTCCAACCTCTTCCAAAGTTCCAAGTAGCTAGTAAAGTACCCATTATGATTCTAAAATAAAACAATTAATTACTTTTATATCATAAAACATTAGCTTAAAACCATGTAGTAGTTTAGAACGCGACTGTACCAATGCGCAGACACACTCCCTCCACTGTCGACCTGTATCTAGCTCGGTGCGAAACAATGCCTAGCCTACTCACTCCACCCTTCGCTTTCACACACGCACTACTGCAGCCCGGCCGGCTCGTGTCGCCTCGCGCTGTAGAATTTACACATGTCAGCTTTGCCAACATGTAGGTAATTCCCAAAATTGCGGGGAATTTAAAGTTGGTTGGATTTTATGGGGATTGGTATTATGCGAGGAAAATACGGGGACTTTGAAACTCGATAGCCAGGGCCAAGTCAGAACCTTTTTTAAAGAAATCTAAATAACTATTTTAACATTTTGTAAGGTTACTTATAAATATCGAATGACTCCCTTTATTTAATTATCTTCATTGCACCACATTTATTTTCGGATTTATTTCCGCAACTTTTGTGTATCATTTAATGCTTTTTCATTTCTTTATTTTTTAATTTTAAGAAAAAAAATGTTAGTTAAAAAGTAAACTAATTGAAAATTGATTCATTTCTTCAAATTAAATTGAGGGAAATTCGTGGGAAATCTGTTGAAGTTTTGTCCTTAAATTGGGGAATTTGACATGAATTTTCGTGAAATTTGACAAATTGGTGTTGGCAACGATGCCACGTTGCACCGAAATTTAGTTTGCTGGCGACTAAGAATTAGAGGCAGCAATCACTATAAAACTTCTAAGTAGTTTTTAATAATTTTGACGTTCTTCTTATTAAATTCAGAGTATTGGTCGGATTAAATACGGAAAGTCAATTAAAATAACGCAAAAGTATTATTTGTTACATTAATTCTGATAGATTAATTAACTTTCGATCATAAATGCAATTGATTTTAACTATTTAATTATTCAGTACCATTTCATTTCTATTTTCTTATACAAAATCAAAGATAACGAAGAAATTGTTTATAATTATGAAAGTGAGTACTGGGTACCCAATTAGGTACGTTTATTCATTTCAATATATTTTTTGTAGTAAAAACCTGCTTGTTGCGTGAGGGTAGAATTAATTATGTAATTATATTAAAAATGTACAACCATAACTTCTAAATTCCATACGAAGATTAGTCGTAGGGATAAGTAAACTTATAAATAAAATAAACGTTGGCAGTGTCATAACGATTTAATGGTCTGTGAAATTGACCAGTGCTTCAAGGACGTTACGGCGCACGAGGCATTTGTTTTGGCGGCATTGATTATTAATTTTAGTTTTTGAGACAGTTCCACGTTGACTGTCACGTGCGCGTGAGCGACAGTTCAATAGTTTTGTTTATTACATTCTTTTTGTTACGTTTTGTTTTTCTTGTTTTGTTTTAATACTGTCTAAAGCGTAGGTACGTATATAGTGCTCGTGAATACGGCAACATGATAATGCGCCTTGGAGAATATCATAAGATTTAGATCGGTAAGCTGTATCATACCTAATTTTTTTTTAATTACTTAGTATTGAACTCATCTGAATAGGTACATAACTGAATACATCAGAATAATAAACATATACCTACACAAAAAGCATAACTCTAATCATGTAAAATTTTCATTTTAGTAATTTTTTTATTAGCGGTCTATCGGACAAAGTATTTGGTTTATTTACCTGTGGATAAAGTAGCTAAGTGGAGACAAGCACAGTGGCCAAATAGTAGGTTAAGTAGATAAGTTAAGCATTTAGACAAGTGTTGTAAATTATTAGGTATTGTATTACCATCGCTAGCTGCGGGCCGCGCGTATTCGGCGTTCACGCGTACATTGATCTCTAGTCAGCTGATTGTAATTCAGTAATTCTACTGCTGGATTTATGTTTAAGTATTTTCATGATTTTTTTCTGAAATTATCGTTTCATTTAGCTGTACTAACATGATGGAGCGTGGATAAAGTTAATAAAACGTTGTGAAAAGATTTTTTTGTCGTCGAGACCAAATTTATTTGTGACTCATGATCAAAGGTGTCCTTATTACTGTCATCTGTCTTCGTTTTCGGGAGCGTTTCACAAACACCCGGTAAGGTAGTTATTGGGAGCACTAAGCTCGAAGTTGTTGACGAGTATGTTTACCTGAAACAAACGGTCCGACTAGGTAAGTCCAACTTCGACCGAGAGGTCAATCGACGGATCCAACTTGGCTGGGCAGCGTTCGGGAAATTACGACACTCTTCTCTTCTCGTCAGGTATACTTCAAAACTTGAAAACGAGATTAGATAGAGAAACATAGCCAACGGTTTAGTAAGCTGAACTGGCAACGGGACGGCTATATAGCTCGAAGAACCGACAACCGATGGGGAAAAAAGGTTCTGAAGTGGCAGCCTTGTAGCGATAGGCGAAGTGTAAGGCGAACCCCACTAGATGGAGTGATGAACTGGTAAGACATGCGGGAAGCCGATGGATACAGGTGGGTCGTCCAAGGCCTCCTCAAGGAGCTCGAGACTGTCCAAATTTGAGACGACCTAAAGGCTCAAAACCTCCCGGTCCGGGAGGTGGATAGAATGCACCACCAGACCGACAAAAATCGATTTTTAGATCTATGCCTTGTCCATCGTAGACCTGTCCCCGGAAGGCAATGAGATTTTTAACGTTCGGCGCATCTGTTACCTAACAGGATTGCAGTTGAAGCTCTCCAAATTAGGCGCATCGACGGCCAGTGTCACCGATGCCAATTGTACGCTCACTCGGCCAAAATTTATTACGCCACCCCGATCTCGTCTTTGACGACTCTGAGAAGGCCGAATGCCTCGCGGACAATCTAGTGAGCCAATTTACTCCCTCTAAGAAACCCACAGAGCCCGCTCATTTTGCACAGGTCGATGCGGAGGTCGAGCGTAAGTCTGCACTACCACCTGCGGGCGACCCCTTAGAGCCTATGACAGTCGACGATGTCACAGAAGCAATAAAAATTATCAAATAGAAATCAGCACCTGGCCCCGATGACATTAACAACAGGGTGCTGAAAGGCATATTTAACGATCTTCTTCCCAGCTGCTCCTTCCCGGATGCCTAGAAAGTGGCAGATGTGATAGGAATCCCGAAAGCATGGAAACCACGCAACTTAGCCTCTAGATACACACCAATCAGTCTCCTCAGCACATTGGGGAAAGTTTACGAGCAACTCATATTGAATCGACTTCGTAAATACATCTTCGCTAATAAACTTCTTCCAGACGAGCAATAAAATCATATATGAATATAATAGAGCAAATTCATATATGAATACTCGTGTACCGACCAGCTACATTACCTTACAGAATACCTACATTCTGAAAGGGTTCAACCTCCCAAGAAGAAGTCGTAGAATCACTTCGACCGGTGCCTTCTTCTTCGATGTCGCAAAAACCTTTGACAAAGTTTGGCACGAAGGCTTGCTTTACAAGCTGTATAATCTCAACGTGCCTGATAGGCTCACACACATCATCAGAGCCTTTCTTGCCAATCGCCAGTTTCGCTATCAAATAGAGGGTACTCGCTTCACAAAACGTCCCTTTAAGACTAGACTCCCACAGGGCTCCGTCCTCTCTGCAATCCTCTTCACACTCTTCACTAGTGACATCCCGAAATACCCAGTAGTGAATACTGCTCTTTTCGCTGATGACACGGCACTCTACGTCACCCATTATAATAAAAGAATCCTCACCAAGTTGCTCCAATCAGCAGTCAATCGCTTAGGCGATTGGTTACGCTTATGGAGAATTGAAGTGAATCCTGAAAAAAAAATAATAATACACCTTCAAACCATGCTCACCCAGAATCGACAATACAATAATCCCAAGACATCGGTAGGTACGATCACAATGTATGGCCGCCAGATCCCCTGGCAATCAACAGCCAAATACTTAGAGGTCACATTTGACCACGGTATGACATTCGCGAAACACATTTGTAATGTCCGTTATCGAGCCAAAATCATCACCAGTTGCCTCGAACCGCTAGTTAACAGAAAGAGTAATTGTCTTTAAGATACAAGCTCAGTCTTTACAAAGCATAGGTAAGACCAATTATGTCTTATGCAAGCGTAGTTTTCGCGCAAACCCCCCCACAGACATGTACGACCAAGTCCAAAACAGATTCATTCTTATAGCCACCGGAGGATGGTGAAACCAGTGAAATTTCGACTTACACAGAGACTGTCAACTTCCGATGATCTCTGAGTATTTCAAGGAAATGTCTCGGCACTATTTCAAGAGGGCCGATACACATCCCAACCCGCTAGTGGTAAACGCCAAATACACAAAGTAAAGCCACATACGCCCCGACTCCAAACGTTACAGAAAGCCCCCGGAGGCCCCGTAACGTTCTAATTGAACCTACCGTTCCGTTGGATGCCGACGACCAAAATATCGCCGGCTAGTCATACATAAACACTACACACTCACCTATGGCCACAAACACTGTTAGGACAATAATGGATGGATGGATGGACAGCGAGTCCGCAGATGGGCTAGCCGCACACCCATCCACACCGCGTACACACCGTACACTCGCGTCCCTGGGCGGATCTCACCGCCCAGAACATCGAATGATACGAGTAAGCCATCAGAGGTGGGGTTCGCTACCCCCTGTTCGGACGGCTGTTAGCAACTCATCTACGTGCACTTTTATCTGTCCTAGGAGTCATTGTCACGCAAGTAACGATGCAGAATAATAAAAACTCACCTCTTTTTAGCCCTACGCTCAGGACCGTGCTCTGTGGCATTCCTTGGGGGAGACCTATGTTCAGCAGTGGACTTGTGAAGGGCTGTAAGTAGTAATGATGATGATGATGATGATGATGAATACTAAAGAACTGTTAAAAACAAGTATTTTAAATAATGTGATAGGAATTTTAATTTAATCTAAAGACTGGATTAGAACGATTGCAATAGTACGCGCTTAAGGACGCCACTGAAGTTCATTGTCTGCCTGGGTGACAGGGCCTCAATCCGTCCAACCGACGTCCGATTTTCCGACGGTCGGAAAAACGGACCGACCGTCGGAAAAACGGAAGAACGGACGGAAGCACATGTCAAACTATAAAGGTTCCTTGTTGTGTAACTACGAAACCCTAAAAAGACTGGATTATAACGAGTGCTATAATACGAGCTTATAGACGCCTCTGAAGTTCATTGTATGGCTAAGTGATAGAACCTTAATAATATATCTGCCGTGCAAACTATATATATATATATATATATATATATATATATATATATATATATATATTATATATATATATATATCTAATAATATCAACAACATAGATAAATTGGAGCTTTATTGAAATAACGTAAATTATAAAGAAAAAAATGTACTTGTCAACCCATACGCTATTACTTTGGAACCAATGCTATTTTTCGGTAACTTTTATTGAATATTTAAAAATGTCAATGCGGCAGACTTATTACTATCACGGTTTTTTTTTTGGTAGCTTTTTACACCTTTAACACCTGTGCGTCTCTATATTGACCGTCCGTCAAATTAAAGAGTCCCAATTTCATGTACCTCAGGTATAGAGGATTAACTGAAAAAAAATACCGTAAGTCTGTCGCTCACTGGCTTTTAAACCATAAGGTAAGTACGTATTAAAACATTTAAATAAAATGTATTTTTATCGTCTGTCTATATTCATTTTTATACTCTTGACATGTATGATTCAAAATTATAAGCTGTTACGAAATTATCACTGTGAATCTAAAACTTAGAGCCTACAGTAGGTACCTACAAAAACTCAAAACGCACCTCGTGCTAGGCTGGTATTCGGGTGACTAGAATTTGTAGTCAAAACGCCATTTTATTTATCGTCGTTTTTGAAATTGTTTTTGCAATAGTATGATTTTAAAATAAATTAATTTTCATTACATATATGGTTAAATAACCTATCGATTAAACTTTGGTAAATACGAGTAAATTTCTTATATTTACACGAACACTCATTGAATAAAACTACTTCTACAGATTTTTTCCCGTTCAAGAAACTTATTTATCTTATTTTTATTTATTCCCGACGTTTCGGGTGCTTTTCAGCACCCGTGGTCACGGGGGACTGAGGTGATTGACGTCCCGATGTCAGAGTTAACCCGGAGTACCTTCAGCTTTTTTAATTAATAATTTTGGTCCAATCTACGCAGAATAAACTTACTGTGTCTTGAAGTCTTGCAGTGCTATGCTTAAGTTTAGTTTAATTTGTACACTACCATATGTGAGAGGCGTCACAGACAAGATTGGCTATATCTTGAAGCGAGCTTCTATTAGCACATTCTTCAAACCGCTGAAGAAGATTAGTCAGTTCATACCATCCGTCAAGTGCAATATTCCTTTACAAGATGCAGGAGTGCACAAGCATGATTGTGAATGTGGTCTCATATATAGGGCAAACAAAACGATCAATAAAAACCCGCGTAAAAAAACACATAGCTGATGTGAAGCACCAACGTTCCGGGAAGTCTGCAGTTTGTTGACCATATTCTAGACGGGCCCCGCCATTACATTAGATTCGATAAACCACAAATTCTCGCGAAAGAATATCGATTCCTATCAATGATGATACGCGAGGCTATTGAAATTAAAAAAAATCCTAATTTCAATAGAAAGGGAGGCTGGGTACTACCACCTGCTTGGGATCCTATAATTAATAAAATTAAACTAAACCCAAGTATACCACTGCAAGACTTCAAGACACAGTAAGTTCATTCTGCGTAGATCGGACCAAAATTAATAATTAAAAAAGCTGAAGGTACTCCGGGTTAACTCTGACATCGGGACGTCAATCACCTCAGTCCCCCATGACCACGGGTGCTGAAAAGCACACGGAACGTCGAGAAAAAATAAAAATAAGATAAATAAGTTTATAAAACGTGGAAAAATCCGTATAAGTAGTTTTATTCAACGAGTAAATTGTTAATTAATATTGTGCTGTAATTAAAAAAACACGAATTACCTTATCGATACATTATAAATGATATTGAATAATGTATCGATACATAGATATTTTATCTACATAATTATGATTCCTATCGCCCACACATTCTAGTTTGAAGTATTAAGTAAGCTCACAAGGGATCAAAAGTATCAAAAAGGCTCAAAGGCCTACTACAATGTGTTTACAAAACAAGGCAAGTTCCGCACACTTCAATTTCTGACATTAAACTGAAATAATTTACTTGGTACCTATGAGATACACTTACCTTAACTGTTTTATACCTGTACATTGGCTTGTAAAAAACCATCCACTTTATTGTTTTCATAAATGTTGCTATAAAGGAGACAGTTTCTTTTTTATGTAGAATGGGCCCACCTCAAATTTTAGGAAACCTTAACGAAATGCATGTCGATTTATTTATTATAATCTATGGATTACAATAGTTATATTAGTTTTACCGTATCTAATGGGAATACTGAGTAATTATCAAATAAAATATGTATCTTAAAAACAAACTAAAAGCGATTGTCTATTAATATTCACCGGTATTATAAGTAAAAATAGTGCACTATTAAATAAATAATAGTGTAAAACAAAGTTGTAGTTTCATTCAGCATTTATAGGTACTTTAAAATTGATGGAAAATATTTTTAGTAGTTCCGGAAAAATATTTTTTTTTATATAGGATAAGGGTGAAAAACGAGCACACAGTCCACATGATGGTAAGTGGTTGCTGCGGCCCATAGACATCTACATCTATCCTCTGTTACAGATCAAAATGCAGATGCGTTTTCACCCGTGAGGACTAGGATGGAATGCCTCATTTCCAGTAAAAAGGGCCTCCGGCCACCTGCACTCACCAAACGAAACGCAGAGGTAAACCTCTACTTCACGCTGGTATTCTGTGAGGTCGTGGTATCACCCAGGTTCGAGCCGGCCCATCCATGCGACAGCAAAAGCTGCCGCCTGGCTCTACCACTGTTAAAATGTATATGTAGTGCATGTCTGTGCATGAATATGGTATGGATACTATTTTTTACATGTATTGTTTGTGAGTATACATCCCAAATAGCGTTTAAGTAATATGATTAAAGCCAAGATAAGTCAAGGATAATATGTACATTTATAATATTACCTACACACGCTATATAGTAAGAAATATGTTTTGAACTGGTTGTATAAGGATAAAAACACAAGTTATAATGTATCTACATTTATTATAGTAAATCATAATTTCCAAAGTAGTCTATTAACAGTAGAACAAATAGACAGGCACAGTGTCAAAACTTTGTTTGAAAATATATGCCGGGACCAGCACCATTGCACGTGCGGCGCGGTAGCCGTCGGTGCAGTTAGACAGAATTCTTGTAAATAACACGTGTTCCGCACACCTGCACCATTGCACCTGCAGTGGCGCTCGTTTTGCTTGTATAAAATGGATGGCGCGGCCGCCGTTAGGACAGTCTTGGCTCTGACGTGGAACGGTGCGCTTGTCGTATTCCGTTACTAGTTCATTCTCGACTCGTTGGATAATTTATTCGTGTAAACGAATTAATTATTATTCCTAACTACAAAATTAGTCTCTGTACTATACTCAATTACCCTTTCTACATCAGAAGTGGGATAAAGTCCCCATTTTTGCCCACATTTAATCTTCGAATAGTATGAGGATTATTACATTTGTGGAAGACTGTAATGCATTCCGCATTGATGAATCTGTTTTTATGTTAAATACCGTAATGAAATTTGCTATGCTACTTACGATATTTTCGTATCATTAAAGTGTAGAGAAAAGATTAAGTGAAATTATTTAAGCCAATTTTTTTTAATTTTTTCGATTTGTATTAAAAGTACCCCGCAAGTATTTTCATTATTTCTTGATGTACCTAAATATGTTAACAAATGTCGAAAGGAGTTGGAGGCTTTCTAATTAACTTATTCAAGTTATGTTGTAATTTGATAGTTCACGCGAAACATGATTATCATTTGTTATATTTTGAAGTTCAAAACGTTTAAGGGATGTACCAAAATAAAGGATTAACTTTAACACGCTATGAATTAAAAATAACAAGTGACATTTTTGTGTTCTAATGTGTTGATCAGTGTTGCAGTTTGCTCCGAATATTGTGTCGTCGACAAGATTGGGGTTTGATGTCGAGGGATTCGTAGAAGTCTCTACAACAATGATCAATGAGGAAGATGTTGTGACGGCTAATCGAACATGGTCAGGTACGGCCGAGCGCTGGTAAGATTGTGCCTACACCGCTACAGACGGTAACTTATCGGCTGATCTTACGGCAGGGCAATTTAAGCGGACGCCGAACAAATGGTGCTTTGGCACTGTAAATGGACGTCTGAGGTCGGTTTTCGTAGATTTTGCACAGTTGCCACCTTCCCTTCGAAATATGTTGTAGTATCTGTCTCTACATATAGTTTCCATTTTTTTTGCAATGTTTTTAAATGTCATACAGTTGCCGTTTCTTAAGAGAATATGTGATGAATTTTGGAAGCTCTGAATTCCATGGTTCGCAATACATTTATCTCGATTTCTTTTAATCTTACAAAGCAGTGCAACGATTCGCTAGCGCTAGTACGGCTACGGCACGACGGCTCGCTGGCGCGATTGTGGCACGAACGCAGGAGAACGAAAAACTGGAGTGCGTTTGCCTGAAGGTAGCCATATCGGCGCGTTCATGACATAAATGAAGTCTGAGATGGTCGACCATTGTAATATTTAACAAAAGTTAATATCTGTTAGCAGGTGGTGATAACTGATAGACCGTATGCTGTTCACTGTCAACCGTACGAGGACGTGCGACAGTCAGAGGTAGCCGTGTCTGTGCATCTAGAAAATACTAGAGACGTTGCAACACTCTAGCGAAGTAATTATTCTTGTGCAGGAAAGGAGTTGCAGGAAGGCTGGTCTGTGCTGCACTGGGATGTGTCGTGTTGCTGTTGGTTTACATACTTAGGTGTTATCATGTCACTACGTCCCTCACGATACACTTTTGTGTGATTGTGACAGGTACATGTTTGCGGTATGGTTGGTCTGTACCTGTTCTATCCCCCCGAACGAGTTCCCGCCTTGTCGTGGCGGGGGGGCTTAGTAGCCGTGGCTTGGTCACCCACGGTGAACAAAGAGGAACCCCTTGGCTGGCCCGTGGTGTAGGGCCGGCCCGAGGTGGCCACTCCGAGTGGGTTTGACGAGCCCACTTCGGATGTGTGTCGGTGGGCTGCTGCGAGAGGGGTGTCCTCCCCACCCCTACCTCTGCAGCCGGGGTAGAGTCGCGGAGGAAGAGGAGTGTTGGTATGGCGATGCGCCACTCGCCCTATACTCCGCGACTCAAACGGGGCCGCACCGTTGATGCGGTGGTGGTGGGGCTGCGGGGGGAGAGGAGTGCCGGTATTGCGAGGCGCCGCTCTCCCTACCCTCCGCAGCCGAATTTTGGTTGGCGGCGGAGCCATAGACCAGATCCGCCGCTGGGGTCAGGAAGGCTGGTGCTCCTGAGTGCTAGTTTTTCCTGGCCCCATGGCCTTTGCGCATCGGACACGGGGGCGTCCGTTGCCCATGTGAAATTGGAGGCCGAAGAGGAGGGTGCGCCATGTGTTCTGGTGCGCCTTACCGGAGAAGGAGATGGGGAAGGAGTGCTCCTCTCCCGAGGAGGGGCCGCCATGGGGCGGCCAGCGCAGGTGGGGCCGCGGAAGTGTACGAAAGCGTTCCCGTGGCCCTGCCAATATGCAACTAGGGTGGAACACCATGGGGTTTTAGTCGGTGCGAGTCCGACATAACCCGTCCTTGCCCCCTCGAGGCGGGTATGCGTAGGCATTTCCCCATGTAAAAAAAAAAAGTACCTGTTCTATATTGAATTGAAAAAAAGAGAGTAAGAAAAAAAAGTGGTTCTTACTATCATTGCAGGGCGTTTGCCGGTCCAATGATATAGCTACAGGGAATAGTGATTCCGGACTAGCAAATAGTACTTGAAAAAAAAAGAGAGTAAAAAAAAATAGTTCTTACTATCATTGCAGGGCTTTGTGCCGGTCCAATGATGTGGCTATAGGGAATAGTGATTCCGGACTAGCAAAAACAGTACTTGAAAAAAAAAAAGAGAATATAGAAAAGCTACAGACTAATCATTCCGATCTCGCATAAAGTTGATTAAAGTTTTGTGGGGCTTACTGCCGGAACAAAACTGATTGTCACCCAAGTCTGAAGGGTCAATATAGACCGGACCAGACGCTGTTATGTCAGGATAGTCGAACAATGTTTTTTTGTCTACAAATAACTAAAATTGTGATGGAGCGCGTGCGAGGACGCACGCATGTCAGTATGGCCGTGACGGGACCAGCACCATTGCACGTGCGGCGCGGTAGCCGTCGGTGCAGTTAGACAGAATTCTTGTAAATAACACGTGTTCCGCACACCTGCACCATTGCACCTGCAGTGGCGCTCGTTTTGCTTGTATAAAACGGACGGCGCGGCCGCCGTTAGGACAGTCTTGGCTCTGACGTGGAACGGTACGCTTGTCGTATTCCGTTACTAGTTTATCCTCGACTCGTTGGATAATTAATTCGTATAAACGAATTAATTATTATTCCTAACTACAAAATTAGTCTCTGTACTATACTCAATTACCCTTTCTACATATATTAACTGATTAGGTTGGGTTAGATACCTCAAATATTTTTATCTGTTATAACACACTGATAAATAGTGAGGAAGTAAGATGTTTTAAATTGTTTATGGAAGGATAATAAAACACATGTATAATTTAATTGTATTTGTTATTGTCAATAATATCAAAATATTTTTTCTAAATAACTTGATGATAACATGTCCATTTATGATATTGACAGGAATTCGAAGAACATTTTCAATGATATGATAGAAGACTGTTGTCTTCAATATCCATACTCTTTTCTGTCTCTGCCTACGGGCAGCTCTGCCAGCTTTTAGCCTGCAAGGCATGCATATATGTTCTCAGCGATTGACCTGAAAAAGTTAATTATTGTAAAGAGTGCCTATACTAAATATTAATTCTTATCAATATATTACATAGCTTGTGGAGACTATGTTTATATATGAATTGCTTTACATTTCAAATACTATTATGCCAAAAAAACGTCTTTTTATGATACTGTTAGGAATTAGAAAGACATTTTCAGTAATAAGAGATAAGACATTAAAGATCCTTCAATGTCATTAAACTATATTTCCATATTTCTGTCAGAATTTTATTTTCTCTGCCTATATGTTAAATAAATAAGAAATTATTATAAAATATACACAATTAATTATCTCCAGTTTATCAAATACAAAAATAGTAATAACGGATTTACATCAACAATATTTGACTATGTAAAAGTTGTCTGACTTTTTATTTTCACTGGTTTCATGTAGGAGAAAATTATATAATTTTTTCATGACAAAATAATATTCCTTTCTGCAGAGTTAACATCACAGCAGTATAATCATAATAGAAGAATCTGATTCCGCCTTAGGATATGGTCCAAAATTATATAATACATGGGATTTTTATATTATATAATAATATTGTAATTTGTCAATTTACATAATATAGAATCAGTCTTATGGAACAGTGAATGTATTAACAAAAATTCATATGATTTAGAGAAAATAGCTCCTGAAGGTGATTTATCTGGCAGTTTGAAGTTTATCAGCTTTATTACAGTCCTAAGTATTTTTGTAAATTCAATAGCAATTTTAAGGATATCACCCCATTACACAAATAAAATGACTTAACTAAGTCACAATACTTATGCAAGCTGTATATTTGCTTCTGGTAACAAGTATTTACTACTTTTTTTACACATAATTATATGTACCATATATACTATCTGTCTACGGCTGGCATGAATTCAAGATCTATGTTTGGACTACCAATTAAGTCATTTGGTATTGTCAAGTTATATGGTGCAAGTTGCTGAATACGTAAGGTAGGTATTTGTGCCTAAATGCAGAATGAATCGCTCTTCAAAGCTCATGAAGCTACATCAAATAGAGAAGCTTCCTTAAATCGACCCATAAATTCTAATTTTCTTTTAACATACACAAAAACTTGTTTTATGCATTTATTCTATCTAATATTTAATTTAGATTTTACTAATAACATAAAACTTTAATACATTGTCACTTGTTTTAGGTTATTCAACACAAATTATAGATTTTCTAAAATTCTAGGTGGAAAATTAAACTCATATATTACATACATATGTGGAAGAGAAATACATAATTTGGATTATTAATATTTGACTAACCTGCATAATATTATTCATATTATGATACGAATATAATGTATATCCATGTATCCATACACTTGTGCAACGATGAGACGATATTTTATTGTCTTGACTGCCTCGTTGGTCTAGTGGTTGTAGTAGAGCGACTGCTGATCATGAGGTCCCGGGTTCGAATCCCAGGTCGGGCCAAAAAATCAGTTATTGAGTTTTTCCATCAAGAAATTCTCAGTATCTGCCCGAAGTCAGGAAGTTGGCGGTGTTTCACCCCCGTGCCTCGGAAAGCACGTAAAGCCGTTGGTCCCGCGCCTGATCTCTCTCCGGTCGTGTCGGTTTACCGTCCCATCGGGCTATGAGAGTGAGGGAATAGAGAGTGCACCTGTGCTTGCGCGCATACACTTGGGCACTATAATCCTGTCCTGCGCAGATGGCTAGTCTCCGTTGAGACTGGCCGCCGTGGTCGAAATTCGGTCTGGAGGACATTATTATTTTATTTACGCTTTTACAACAAAATCCCAGAACATATTCAAAGTTTATCAATAAACAAGTTTAAAAGTTTTATTAAAGAAAAACTGTACAAAAAGGGTTATTATAATATCAAGGAATACATGAATGAAAATAACCCCTGGGAATAAGGTGATCGCCACCATGCTGGTTCTATTAAAAATCATTTAAAAATTGTATAAATGAAATTATTGTTAAGTGAAATATGTTTGAAAAAAAAAAGTCCCGCTGGGTTTCTTGCTGGTTCTTCCCAGGACAGAGGTATTTTCCGAACCAGTGGTAAATAAAAAATGACTTTCAATAAGAATTATGTAATAATCAATATTGAATAAAAAAATTATTCTATTCTATTCTATTCTATTGTCTTGTAATGTAAACAAACAAGTATAAACTATAAACTCTATGCTTTTGCTACCAAAAAAGAATATAATAACAATTAACCAGTAACTACAGACTTTATTCTTGCACAAGTGATGCAACTCGAACTCTGTTTTCAATCGGTTCAATCGAGTGAATTAAGTAACTCGGTACTTGAGTGAAAATAAATTTTAGTCGAGTCCGCTTCCACTCGTGTTACCGATTGAACTCTGCGCACCACACCGTGTAGATTCGGAGATCGCTAGATAGATGTCAGTTCACTAATTCACTTGTAGTATAAGGCGCCGCGAGTGACGTTACTGGTTACATCCAAATTCAAACTTGCATCTGTCATGTTGTAGTCAAATATGAACTTAGTTTGATATATAATATCGTGATTGTGATATCATTGTAGTTTATTTTTTGTTACTTCATATAAGTAGTACATAACATAAAAGGTGATTTAAATGTACTTGTTTGTACTCATTGGGGGTATATTGCCATAGTTGCCACGCTTGGCGAGCGGGTTGGCAACCGAAGTTTTTTTATTGTTGGTTTGCTGTTATCAGAAAGATGCTGCTGCCCATCCTCTCCCTCAGTTTCCCTCTGTCGCCTCTTACGACATCCACAGGAAGATATGGGGTAGTGAGTATTCTTACCCGCCACTACACGTCCCCGTGTAGTGGCGGGTAAGAATACTACTTAAAGGTATATTACTTATTTAATAAAGGTACCTATTTAAAAATGCTTTAACTAATGTAATCACTATTCTCGACTCGAGTGATAAACTTCAATCGATGCAGGGACTGTAAATAGTTAATAAAATAACTCAAAAAGTCGAATACAACTAGAGTGACATGATTCACGAATTTTGTGACTTGAGTCACAAAATTCTACTCGAATCACATTTTTATATTACGGTCAATGCAGTGTCTGTCTACAATTTAGTGAATTCGAGCAATTTATTGATATATTATGTAATATCAATAAGCTGATTAAGTATAATTCGTGATAGTTTAATTATTAATAACGTAGCGTAATACGTCATAAAGTTAGTGATATTATTTTATGAAGATTGTCTATACGCAAACCAATAATATATAATTACCTATTAATATAAGAAATAATAATAATTATCTTGGATGGAAGAACAAATATAAAAATAGTTTGTAACAAACCTGACACAGCTTTGTATCGCCAATTCGAGTTGCGTAACTCGAGTACTATTCGATTACATGAATTTCAACAAAAGTTAACTCGATTCGAGTTTCTTCCGAGTTGGTACATCTCTACTACAATTGTTTTTAATATTACTTTATCTGAACCAATGACATAAACATAAATATCAAAACTACTCTTTTTTTCTTCAGACTTCTTGATTCCGTGTAGATTTTCATAAAATCTTTATGCTATTTACAATAATAAATTGGTATCTTTTTTTGTATATAATACCATTCATTGTTGTCCGCAAAAATTTCTAGTAGGCCCAAAAACGAATGTCTCCTTTACGTCAACAACGATAAACTAAATGAGGCTTTTTGAATATGTATTTTCAATTTGAGATGTCATTTATAGAGTTAAACCACTTAAATTTAGACAAAAATTTAGTTTGTGTGCTCTTTTTGAGAGTATATTATAATGTGCAATGTTTGCGTTTAAAGTGCATAATAAATTGTTATTTTAATTATTTCAAAAGTAAACACCATCCACACTTTATTATTTAAGAATTAAACCCAAGGCGTGACCAAATCTTAGATACTTTTATTAAATTAAGTTAAGAAATCTAATTTGCGATATGTAACATATTAAGTTATTTGTGTATATAACATCGGGTCAATTTTGTACAATGTGTAAATTTTGAAGCGATTGCACATGTCCATCTTAATAGTTCACATATTCAACAGTAGCCATAGTTACAGATTGACAGTAAACACACATACAAGGCCCTGAGCACATGCCATCCATATCCAATGCTGCACCTACAACTGCACCAGTGGCTCGTCTCGTTTGTTGCACTAGCTGTAGCTGAATACCAACAAAAAATACCCAGTGTCGTAGGGCCCGTATTACCTAAGAAGACGCATAAAAGCCTTCCTTGAGACGTCCTGATTCCGGGCTGTCATAAATGATTGTAAGAGCCGCAACAAGAGGGAGAATATTCATAAAAAATTATTACCAGTGGGTTAAAGAGTAAAGTAAACTTACATTCCACGGCTGAGCACAGGCTTCGTCTCGCTTGTCAGAGGCTTTTAAGGCAACAATGTGTCAGACACGTTACCTCGTCTACGGGCCCACATATAAGGGATTTCAGTGATTAATAACAGGTTGAAAGTTTATACACAGCTTCGTTTTGATGAGACACCCAACTTTTATCATTGGACCAAATTCTGATAGTGGGAGGAAAAAGCGCGATAGGGAGCGAAACACGTCGATTTGATGAGTGTCCCAAATTAAATAATAACAATTTCTAAAAACCAATATTTCGAGAGAATACGATGGATAACTGAGAAAAACTTGTGGCATACAAAATGAATGGTACCTTCCAAGTGACCCTCAGCTCTAACATATCAGAATGGTGACTTGAAAAAATGTATTAATAACAAGCTGATTTTTGTTTAGGGGCTTGCAAAATATATATTATTTATAAAAAATGCATCGGCATACAAATTTGTTGGTAATTTTTTTGAGACCTACACTCGAAAGTTGTCAAGATAATGTTAATATTTTTTGATTAATAACCGTATGCCACGAAAAATTTATGATTATTTACTTAATTCTTAATCTAAATATAATTGTTACTTACAAAAAAATGGTATTTTTTTAGTTAACCTACAAAAACAAAAAATCGAATCATTTAATATGTGCCCCGTACTTATGTCTTGTAATCACTGTTTCATTTGTATTAAACTAATGTTATAAAAATAAAAGCTTGTGTTTTGAGTGTATTATCAGAACTTTAATAATAATTCAATGTAACAGTACATGAAAAAAATTAGACTTATATATAATTTAATGATAAATATTTAAAAAATTAATCAATCTTCATCAGATTCGACACTCGATGACTCTTCACTATGTATGATGTTATCGTCATCTTCAGAATTATCAGTATCATACTGTTCAGACTCTGTAATAAAAGAAGTAACACTATATAAATAAGAATTTTAAAAATTATAAATACAATACCTTCTGTTGAAGACAGTTGATCGAGCGATGGACTTTGTGGTCCGTCAAACCAATAATAATGATAATTATTATCAATTAATATCCATCCATAATCCTCTGGCTTTTTATCAGTTGGATTCCTCATATGTGCATTGCACCACATGCTGCTAATATACTGTGTTCGCCTTACTTGTTGTAACAGTTCTTGTTTTGTTGGTGGTAAGTTTGAGGGATCGTAGCCAATTATATTTTTTTTAATAATTTTTCATTTTCGTTCTTGAAACGATAATTTTTTATCAAATATCTCGGCTCGGCCTTTATGAACATAATTTTTCGTTTTTAAAGCATACATTCTGCACGTATATTCTTCGATCCTTTTAAAGATATCTTTCCAACATGATAAATCGGTGCGCGAACGTAGTAACTCAATAAATGCATCTTGAAAATGGCTGTTTTTTTTAAATATTATAAGGTCTTTTTTGCATGCCGAGCGAAAAGCGCGTGGGTATGTTCTACTAACGCCTAAAAATCAAAATTCCACCGTTTTGTCGCATGAAATCGTATCCAGCAATCATATTATACATATAAATGATATAAAAAGCACATAGTTAGAAAGATAAATGATTGTTGAACTTACTAATATTTTTTTTAAATCGATTAATTGCTATTTTTAAATAAAAAAAGGGGTTTTAGTGGCTTATGGTGTGGATTTATCATGTCCCCAAGGCTTGTAAACACTATAACTTTTGTAAATATCAATTGTTTAACTCAATCTATGTATTAATCTCTTCATCTATCATGTGGGAAGCCACTGAATGTAAATGGCAGTGTAATTTTGTTTTGTTTAGCTATAATTAATTTTTTTCGGATCGAAAATGGCGAAATTTTCGTTGATTTGGTAGCCTCGTATAAAATTATTTCTGTAAATGGGGAGCTGCAGCCACAGAGTAGTTTACTCACTCAGTTGGCCATCGCCATAGATTACTGTATATATCAGTTCGCCGCATTAGCTTGCTACATTTATATTTAATTTATCTATGGTTCGCCGTCAGTCGCCGTCGTGAGTGGACATTATTTCGGTTGTTTGCAGCGGCTCAAAAAGATCGCTGTACAAATACACAATATTCGAATAATCAAATTTCTTAAATAGTTGATTATAGTAATAATAATAACAGAATTTTTATTACAATATTTTAAAAGCACAGAATAAATAATAGTAGTACGTACTAAAAGTAAGTAGTATAAATTTTTTGTCATGGGTGAAATTTTCATGGTTTTCGAGGGTGTTGAAACCGATAGGGTTGTCGAAATGTAAATCCAAGATGGCGGTCGCAATATGTATCAATTTTTTCAATATGGGTGTCATATTCATGGTTTTCGAGGGTGCTGAAGCCGATAGTGCTGTCGAAATGTACATCCAAGGTGGCAGCTGCAATAGGTATAAATTTTTTCATCATGCGTGTCTTTTTCATGGTTTTCGAGAATGTTGAAGCCGACAGTGCTGTCGAAATATAAATCTAAGATGGCGGCTGAAGTAGGTACCAATTTTTTCCTCATGGGTGTCATTTTCATGGTTTTCGAGGGTGTCGTAGACGATAGTGCTGGCGAAATGTAAATCCAAGATGGCGGCTGCAATATATATCAATTTTTTCATCATGGGTGTCATTTTCATGGTTTTCGAGGGTGTCGTAGACGATAGTGCTGTCGAAATGTAAATCTAAGGAGGCGGCTGCAAGGGGTTTCAATTTTTTCATCACGGGTGTCATTTTCATGGGTTTCGAGGGTGTTGAAGCCGATAGTGCTGTCGAAATATAAATCCAAGATGGCGGCTGCAATATATATCAATGTTTTCATCATGGGTGTCATTTTCATGGGCTTCGAGGGTGTTGAAGCCGATAGTGCTGTCGAAATGTAAATCCAAGATGGCGGCTGAAGTAGGTACCAAATTTTTTTATCATGGATATCATTTTCATGGTTTTCGAGGGTGTTGAAGCCGATAGTGCTGTCGAAATGTAAATCCAAGATGGCGGCTGAAATAGGTACCAATTTTTTTTATCATGGATATCATTTTAATGGTTTTCGAGGGTGTTGCAGCCGATAGTGCTGTCGAAATATAAATCCAAGATGGCGGCTGCAATATATATCAATTTTTTCATCATGGGTGTCATTTTCATGGGCTTCGAGGGTGCTGAAGCCGATAGTGCTGGCGAAATGTAAATCCAAGATGGCGGCTGCAATATATATCAATTTTTTTATCATGGGTGTCATTTTCATGGTTTTCGAGGGTGTCGTAGACGATAGTGCTGTCGAAATGTAAATCTAAGGAGGCGGCTGCAAGGGGTTTCAATTTTTTCATCACGGGTGTCATTTTCATGGGTTTCGAGGGTGTTGAAGCCGATAGTGCTGTCGAAATATAAATCCAAGATGGCGGCTGCAATATATATCAATGTTTTCATCATGGGTGTCATTTTCATGGGCTTCGAGGGTGTTGAAGCCGATAGTGCTGTCGAAATGTAAATCCAAGATGGCGGCTGAAGTAGGTACCAAATTTTTTTATCATGGATATCATTTTCATGGTTTTCGAGGGTGTTGAAGCCGATAGTGCTGTCGAAATGTAAATCCAAGATGGCGGCTGAAATAGGTACCAATTTTTTTTATCATGGATATCATTTTAATGGTTTTCGAGGGTGTTGCAGCCGATAGTGCTGTCGAAATATAAATCCAAGATGGCGGCTGCAATATATATCAATTTTTTCATCATGGGTGTCATTTTCATGGGCTTCGAGGGTGCTGAAGCCGATAGTGCTGTCGAAATGTAAATCCAAGATGGCGGCTGAAGTAGGTACCAAATTTTTTTATCATGGATATCATTTTCATGGTTTACGAGGGTGTTGCAGCAAATAGTGCTGTCGAAATGTAAATCCAAGATGGCGGCTGAAATAGGTACCATTTTTTTTTATCTTGGATATCGTTTTAATGGTATTCGAGGGTGTTGCAGCCGATAGTCCTGTCGAAATGTAAATCAAACATGGCGGCTGCAATAGATATCAATTTTTTCATCATGGGTGTCATTTTCATGGTTTTCGAGGGTGCTGAAGCCGATAGTGCTGTCGAAATGTAAATCCAAGATGGCGGCTGAAGTAGGTACCAAATTTTTTCATCATGGATATCATTTAAATGGTTTTCGAGGGTGTTGCAGCCGATAGTGCTGTCGAAATGTAAATCCAACATGGCGGCTGCAATATATATCAATTTTTTCATCATGGGTGTCATTTTCATGGTTTTCGAGGGTGCTGAAGCCGATAGTGCTGTCGAAATGTAAATCCAAGGTGGCGGCTGCAATAGGTATAAATTTTTTCATCGTGGGTGTCATTTTCATGGTTTTCGAGGGTGTTGAAGCCGATAGTGCTGTCGAAATGTAAATCCAAGATGGCGGCTGAAATAGGTACCAATTTTTTTTATCATGGATATCATTTTAATGGTTTTCGAGGGTGTTGCAGCCGATAGTGCTGTCGAAATATAAATCCAAGATGGCGGCTGCAATATATATCAATTTTTTCATCATGGGTGTCATTTTCATGGGCTTCGAGGGTGCTGAAGCCGATAGTGCTGTCGAAATGTAAATCCAAGATGGCGGCTGAAGTAGGTACCAAATTTTTTTATCATTGATATCATTTTCATGGTTTTCGAGGGTGTTGCAGCAAATAGTGCTGTCGAAATGTAAATCCAAGATGGCGGCTGAAATAGGTACCAATTTTTTTTATCATGGATATCATTTTAATGGTTTTCGAGGGTGTTGCAGCCGATAGTGCTGTCGAAATGTAAATCAAACATGGCGGCTGCAATAGATATCAATTTTTTCATCATGGGTGTCATTTTCATGGTTTTCGAGGGTGCTGAAGCCGATAGTGTTGTCGAAATGTAAATCCAAGATGGCGGCTGAAGTAGGTACCAAATTTTTTCATCATGGATATCATTTAAATGGTTTTCGAGGGTGTTGCAGCCGATAGTGCTGTCGAAATGTAAATCCAACATGGCGGCTGCAATATATATCAATTTTTTCATCATGGGTGTCATTTTCATGGTTTTCGAGGGTGCTGAAGCCGATAGTGCTGTCCAAATGTAAATCCAAGGTGGCGGCTGCAATATATATCAATTTTTTCATCATGGGTGTCATTTTCATGGTTTTCGAGGGTGCTGAAGCCGATAGTGCTGTCGAAATGTAAATCCAAGGTGGCGGCTGCAATAGGTATAAATTTTTTCATCATGGGTGTCATTTTCATGGTTTTCGAGGGTGTTGAAGCCGATAGTGCTGTCGAAATGTAAATCCAAGATGGCGGCTGCAATAGGTATAAATTTTTTCATCATGGATGTCATTTTCATGGGTTTCGAGGGTGTTGAAGCCGATAATGCTGTCGAAATGTATTTAAACTACTTTAAAAAAATCCGTTTAATCATGCGTTATTTTAATGCGAAGGCATGCTCAATTGGATTTACCAATATATTTTTCTTTACGATAAAATGCAGGGTTGTAATCATTGCCTGTAAAAATGTGGCAAACTGCAAGAGATACAGACAACCACTCGCCAATGTTTTTGTATATTTCGTTAATGTGTGCATACAAAAAAAAAATCATTTCAGCAACTAAATTAGTATTTATTTAGTGAAACGAAAATAATTTTGATGATAACTGTTCTATGACGGTATTTTGTTAAGTTGCGGTTACATGGAAAATAGACAGTTATGAATATAGATAGTTATGATAACGTTATCCGTTGTACCATAACGATAACGTGACGTTATTTAGAAAAGACATAACGACACACCGCTAGACTAAACCCATATGGAACGCTAACGAACGGGAGGGGATAGTGGGTCTTACAATTTTATACCTGAGGCAAAATCACACAGTTCAGCATATAATTTTTTGGCGCGATATTGAACTAAATACCAATTAATGTAATAAATGTTTTTTATAAGGAACTGCAAAACAATTATACAGAAAAAATTATTGCTACAAACATGTATTATATGTATTTTAGGTAAATATTTTTAATTTGTTAGTGTAATAAAATAAATATATTACTTTTAATTCGATTATAAATTATATATTAAAATTATAAAGAAATTAAAAAACTGTAATTTGTATTAATTTTTAAGTACCTACACGAGTTATAAATATGCATTTTTCAAACTTAGAAATAATGAGCATGTATTGTGAATTACGAAATCAATTATTTTTTAAGATAATATTTCCCGGAAATATATTTTATAATTTCTTACATCTAATAATTAAGATATTAAATTGTTTAATATTGCAACTTTTTCTACTTTGCGTATTCTTTTATGTTGTAAAGTGATCAAGTATTAATTCAAGTTTAACAATGTTTTAACGTTAATAATATAAATATTAAATTATTAAAAAAGATCTAAGTTTTTCTAGTATAATAGGTATTTGATACCTTTATAATATACGTTTATTTGCTATATATTGGACGTAAACAGACTACTGTTTGTACCCTGCTATGCTTTGACTCAAATAATGTAGTGCTACCTTGATAGAAAATTACGGCCCATTCAGACGGTGTTACTTCTATGCACAGACAACGCATTTTATATAAGATTTAGGCATAATCAGTAAGCCTTTGCACATGTTTACAAATTTAATCTCGAATTAGTATCGATACAGACAAGCAAATACGTACATACAGATACAGATGCGCTGTGCTCTCGTGCTTATATCGGTACAGACTTCTCCGCCTTCCATAATCCATCATCCATTCATCATTCCATCATCCTTTAAGGGCTGATCTTGCTCACATAATATTTATAGTTTACTCATAGGCGCGTTTGTATCTATAATAATGCATTAATTATTTAATTTATTTATTTAAACTTTCATGCACAAAGTTGTACATATATAAACAGCTGTGTTAGTTCACACTTGACACGATTGTTTCGTATGCTTACAGACTTGATTTTTAAAAACAAACATGTCAAGAGGGATGTCGTTCCACAATCTGATGGTCGTGAGTGTGAAAGAGTAACTAACCGTTATGGTGTAAAGGACTGATCAACTTAAGATTAACCGAAGAACGGAAGGCATTGAAATTTGGATTTCAGATACTCGGGAGCACGTGGATCGTTCAGAATTGTGAAAAGGATGCAGAGTATTCTAACATATCTGCTGTGATGGATAGGAAGCCAAAAAAAAACAAAAAACAGCTGAGTAGGAAGATACATGGTAGTATTTACGAAGACGATGTATCTGATGCAGTTGTTAAGCAGACGAAAGATGATGTTGATCCATAAAATATACCATAAATGATACCATAAATGATACCATAAATTCGCGCAAAATCGCCATAGAGCCATGGTACTATAGGGGACAAATGCGCGGTGGTGGGCTAGGACTAGTATGCAATGAAAACGTACAATTCGTGTTTTAGCATAAGCTTTACAACGATTGATATTAATTCCTAAAATTCTTGATGTTATACTGTCTCTGCTATGACTTGCGGTTGTTGTGTAACAATTCTTTTATATAAAAGGTATTTATGTGTACTAGATACTCGCTTCGTTTTAATTATTGAAGATACTTCTAGCTTATGTTAACTAGCTGATTCCTTTACGGGTACACGCAAAGTAAGTACGCCCCACGATATAAATTGCACTTTTAATTAATGCTTGCTATGCTACGGTTTATTTAACATCTGGTATATTTTTCCGGAATTCAGGCATGTTTTATAGACAATAGACGAAATTATATTTAATATCTCGCAATATATATTTTCAATATATCGAAGAAATATTGTCCTGTATTAATTTATATTTTAAAGAAATGAAATGAGTAGTATTCATTACTAACCCGCGACTTCATCCACGTTGCTTGATACATCTAGAAAACATACTATACTAAACACGTAGTGCTTATAAAAATCGTTGTTTCTTAAAATTTTAATAACTTTGTTTTAAATGATATCGCAATATTTTTTTTGATAAGGGCCAAGTGTCTAAGAAATAAAACTTGGAAAACCCTAATAGAAATTTATCTAGTGGTTTTTCCGTGATGCGCGCACAACTGTAAACATCTATCATTTTTATTTATATATAGAAGATTATATTTGTTAATTATCATATGTGTACATATAAGCTGAGGGTCGGACAAATTGAATAAAACGGGGTATAAAGATGTTGATCTTTGTATTTATATAATATTAATTACATTAGTAAGAAAAAGAGCCAATCAACTATAAATTTAGAGAATAATAATTAATTCGTTTGCATAAATTAATTATTCGATGAGCTAGTAGCGGAATGCCACAAGTACACCGTGTCAAGCCGGAGCCAAGACCGCCCTAACGGCGGTCACTCCATCTGTATTATATAAGCAAAACAAGTAGCTAGCCACAAAGGTGCCACTGCAGGCGCAACAGCGCAGTTTTGCGAAGCAAGTGTTGTTAACAAGAATTTTAGCTAGCCACACGGGCGCCGCTGCCGGTGTAACAGCACAGGCGCCGTCACTGCCATTCTGATGTGCGTGTGTTCTCGCACATCGCCCCATCAGAATCTTAGTTATCTGTAGACAAAAAACATCGGTTGTTTATCCTGACCAAACAGCGTCTGGTCCGGTCTATGTTGACTCTTCAGATTGGTGGCAATCACTTTTGGTCCAGCAGTAAGCCGTACAAAACTATAATTATATTTTTCTAGTTCATAAGTTTGTTATTATTCTCTAGACCGACACAAGCCCTGCAAAGATAGTAAAAAAAAAATCTTTTTTAGAAACTGTCATTACGACAGATATTGTTCTTTCGACTTGAACGTTGGCCCTACTAGTTCCCGTGGCGATGAGGTAGGTGTATTTGGATGTTCTTATCTTTGCAAAATTTCTTAAAGTCCGAGTAAACATATGAGCGTCCCCATCATCATATATTCGTTTTGGGGCACCAATTATGTTAACGGTATTTTTGACTGCTTTAATGGCATGAGATGAATTTAAAGAAGTAGTATGTTCTAAAGTTACGAATTTTGTACAGGCATCTATTGCCAAAGAGCAATATTCTTTTCGTTCGCTTTTTCCACTTAGCTATCCTGTCAGATCCAAATGAACAGTGTACCAAGGAATAGCTGGTTTTGGAATTGAATGTAATCGGACTTGTTGAGGGGTAGGCCCTTAGATGCCTTGCATATTACACATTAGTCTAAATATATTGTATACCAGTAATATTAATAAAATTTATCGAGAACTTTTTTCATATCCGAGGTGTTTTATTTCATTTTGAACATGGCCGATTGTGATCATGTCCGGGATTTGGGAATCATTGACAGCCATTTTGAAAGCTTACGTTCAATTTTTGTAGAGGATGCCTTGTATTGTTATTCATATATGTATACATATTTAATACATATTATATACATATGTTATTCATATATAGGATCTTATATCGTATGTGCGTGATATTTTGATTGGGTAACCGTTTATTCTTAATTTCAAAATGATATCCGTAATTTCTGAATTTCGTAGTTGTAATACTAATAACCATTACTTTTTCGATTCTAGGTAGTTAACTATTTAAGGTGCTTGTTTGAGTTTTGTAGTTTTATTATCCAGTGCAAAGAGAAATCGGCATGAGCCATATTTTTACTATTCCTTAAAGACTATATCAAAGCCATGAGATTGAAAGATAGTCCACACTCTGTGTACTCTTGGTGTCAAGTTCTTTTTTGAATGGGAAGGTTTTAAAGAATTGCATTCAGTAAAAATTGTAACCCTACGTCCATAAGATAATACCGAAAGGTCGTTTTGTAACTTCACGTCGTTATCGAAAAAAATTGTACGTATTTCAGGTGGCGGTTTGCAAAACACGTATCCACAAAAATTGAAAAAGTGAATTTTTCGATCCCCATGCATATCAATGTGGCTCTATTCAGCCTCTTAATTTGGATATACCTCGGGATTCAGAGATTTTAAAAGTTTTCATGCGTAGATAATGGAAGATATAATATTATATTATTACTGTCCCGTGTGAGGCAACCTTTATACTTAAATACATATTCTCATCATATTTTTATGGTTGGTTAGAAAAATTATATCTAAATGTAAAACTTTCATAGGGTAATTTTTTTTTTTACTATTTTTACCCAGCAAGTAGTAAAGTAACTACAATCCTATCGGTAAGGGGTTATGTAGTCTAAGACGGGGATTTTTTTTTCTAATAAGGGGTTGACAAAAAATACAATTTTGTCCAATTAAAAACATTTACCAAATCCTCTTCTGTTACTCTGTATTTTTTTTTGTGGATTAAATGAACAGTTGTTGATATTTTTTTCACCGTTCAATAGATTGCTTTTACTTTGTCTTACAAAAATAAATTCCGATCCCGAATCAAAAATGAATGACAACTCTATACCACTCTTCTCCAAACTATCGTGGGCAGCTCTGCAGCACGGGTTGACTTCTTTGCTGCTCAAAGTGTCCTGTTCTTTCCTCTTGTACCGCTTAAGGCAGAGGCTGGCTATATGGCTCATGTATTGGCGGATGTAGCAGGATGTCTTCGCCTTCGCGGAATCTGATTTCATAATTGGCATGGAAGCATTTTTGTTAGTGAAGCGATTCTTATTTCGACGTCGTCCCAATCTCCCAAAATTGTGGCAAATAATTATGAACGTTGTAGAAGTACGCAATTTCTTAGAATCGTCATTACATCTCTTAAGTGTAAAGCTCTTTAATTTTCGTAAGAGTTGGTGTTTGTCATTAATAAATACAAAGTTTATTGAGACAATATCGAGATTGCAAAACCCGATATAACATTGTCGGGTAAATTTAGCGTTAAAATATTTTCTATAAATTGGAATAGACACATGCCTGCTTCAGCTGGATTTTCCTTGTGACCAAGACAAATCTTAATGACCTGATCAAAGTAGTCTTGCATCATCATTGGTTTTGAGAAGTTTGAGATCAATATTTCCTTAATAGTATGCCAGGACAGTTTATCCGGTTGTACTTCAGTGACATAAGTAGCGGCACGATCCTTAAGGGAGTAAGAAAGTGCAACGATCAGGTCAACACTTCCAAGGTTTTCTTTTAGATAATAATTTCACTTGAAGTACAAGTACAGTTAGGTCGGAAGCCGTTTAATCTGGATAAAAGACACCAACTTGATGGGAGTAGATGAATTCACGGGACTCGTATTTATACTATCCGATATTCTGAATAATAGTTTCCATACCATAAGAGAAAAAAGACATTTGCTGTTCTGCATAGTTAGCTGGATTAATCATGTTTTGAAGTGGAAGGGGATCTGATCCCATTTCTGATGTAAGCTGACAATCGGACATAATGAATAAAACGGGGTGTTAAGATGTAGGTCCTTGTATATTAATTATTTTAACACGTTAACTGCGGTTACATTTTTCTAGCTAGTCGTAACTAATTTTAATTTGGAGAAGGGTATCCTAAGCTTATATAAATTTCTATTATTTCTTTTAGTTCTTGTAACAGGTTTATAGAATTTTGAGTGTTTCCTGACGAATTTACAAGACTCGAGGATGTGGATAGACGTGAGTGTTAGTATTTTATGTTTAATGAAGTGAGGTTTACATGATTCCATTTGGTCTAAATTCGTTATTATTCGTAGACACTTCTTTTGTAATATAAATAATTTGTTTACATCACAAGAGTTTTCCCCACAATACGATGCCATAGGGAGAATACCGAATGAGCATGTGCATAGTAAGCCGCAAGGGCAGTCTTAAAATCTGTCACACGTTTGAGGTATTGTAGAGCGTAAATAAAAAAGGATATTTTTTTTACAATTTTTGTAGTTAAATGTTTTAAGCGTCGGATCTTTTCTACCCGGTAGGCGGACTGATCGGTAATATTTATCGATAAAAATCATAAAACGTCAATATCGAAAAAACAAAGTTGTAGTTTTTTTTATTCAGTAAAATGACACAATACTCGAAGAATGATTTTTGTTATAACATTCGTGACACAGTGTTTTCTTACAACTATCACACAGCTTTAACATTTTTAACTTTATTGTTAGCTTCTTGACTGCTTAAAGTTTTACGTAGTTTATCGTAGCATGCAGAACAATTTCTTGTTTTGCTACTCATTTTGAAGCTATGGCCAGTATATGAAGCCGAGTTTGAATCATTTGTTATAGCGATTTTTTTTGTTAAAGTTTTCCCGTGAGATTTTCTGTAACATACTCTGTAAATTCTTTTTTATTTATTAATTAATTTTTTACGTTATAAACGATCCAAGCATTTGTTAAAGCTGTACCAAATAGCAGCTACATCATGATTTTTCTGTACCACTTAATGCTTCGTTTTAAAGTAGTATAATAAGCAGACATTTGATCGCTATAATTAATTCCTTTTTTTATAACTATTGTAAGTCAGTACGCATTCAGGTTTCAATATGTCATCGTCTGTATCTCTACATTTTTTCCAGTACCTTTTAAAGGAGCATTATGATTTTTACGCATGTTCAATATCAAGACAGGCCGTTTATCAAACTATTTTAGTATGCAAACTTTTTTAGCACTCATTTTCCCCGATAATTTGATCTTTATTTAACTTTGTACTTATAACAGATTTTGGTAACCCCTTTCTATTGAAACGCAGAGCACCGCAAATAAATGTCTTCTCTTGATCAAAGTCTCAGAAAACTCAAGCCCCCGCCATAGCATCATGATTTCATCAATGACCATAACTATGAGTGGTTTTAAAATCATTAAAATTGACCGTACGCTTGTCGTATTTTATAAAGCTTAACGGTGCTATTATAATCGCTGTCACTTAAATTCCAATTTTTTAATATAATTAAAAACCTATCTCTGTGCATCAATGACGCAATATATTCGTTTCTGTAAATTTTCTTTTTTGACCAATATTCGTTTATATGTGGTACTTAGTTTAAACCTATAACCAGCATTATACCTAGGTGGATTGAAAAGTACTCGGCCTAACACAGATCCATTCTATTTTAAAAATCAAATCTACCCACATTATTTAGTTCAGTTCAGACTAGTACATTGTGTGAAGTTCGAAAACATGTGCGATTATTAGTTGTGATTTTATAAATTTATTAACAAAGTAATCGGACATAATTTCCGCGAATGGAGCAAATCGAGCAGCGTGCCGTCATTAAGTACCTCCATAAGAAGGGGCTATCATCAAAAGCCATCCATGATGACATGGTCAGTACATTAGGCGATTGTGCTCTGTCATATTCATCCGTCAAAAAATGGATAGCAGAATTTAAGCGTGGTAGAGAGAGTGTGAAAGATGAACCCCGCTCTGGAAGGCCTTCGACGTCAACTACTGACGAAAATATTAAAAAAGTACTTGATTTAATAATGGGAGACCGCAGATTAAAAATTAGAAAGATAGCCGAGATTATAGGCATCTCTTATGAACGAACTCAAAACATCATTGTCAACGAGTTGAGTTTCCACAAGGTGTCTGCGAGGTGGGTTCCGCGACTGCTTTCAGTTGAACAAAAAAGGACGCGATTGACTATTTCACGCGACTGTTTGGAGTTATTTGAAGCCGATGCAGATGATTTTTTGAATCGTTTTGTTACTATAGACGAAACATGGGTTCATTACTGTACACCGGAAACAAAACAACAATCAAAACAGTAGAGAAGACCTGGTTCACCACCCCCTAAAAAGGCTAAGTCGATTTTGTCGGCAAATAAGGTGATGGCTTCAGTATTCTGGGACTCGAAAGGTGTGATTATGATTGATTATCTTGAAAGGGGTCAGACTATAAACTCTGATTACTACTGCACCTTACTACGTCGTTTACGAGAGGAAATAAAAGAAAAACATCGAGGAATGCTCAGAAGAAAAGTCCTGTTTCATCAAGATAACGCCCGTGTTCACACGTCAGTACAGTCAATGGCTGAAATTCACAACTGTGGCTTTGAACTGTTACCGCATCCGCCGTATTCACCTGATCTGGCACCATCAGACTTCTTTCTGTTCCCTAACCTAAAAAGCACTTGGTAGGTCAAAGATTTTCGACAAACGACGAGGTCAAAGCAGCTGTAGACGCATATTTTGACTCTAAGGAAGAATCATTTTTTTTCAACGGTCTAAATGCTTGGAAGGGGAGGTGGCAAAAGTGTATTGAACTTCATGGTGATTATGTAGAAAAATAAAAATATAACTGATTTAGTATGTGTTTATTTTCTTGGTTAGGCCGAGTACTTTTCAATCCACCCTTGTACCTAAACACTTATACATTTCGTCGCGATTTGTTGGTTTCCATAACTTGCATCGTGATTTGTCTGTAAGTAAGTTAGACTCAGTATATGTATCAGCAAATTATTAGTCTCAACCACCATCTTATCAACAATTTCATCTGTTAGAAACAGTTTATAATATTCGTCTGGTTTACTGATATCAGAAGGTAATATTCTTGGAAACTTAGAGAACTTTCTGTTATACCTTCCCACTCATCATCTGGATTACGAGTTCATGCACTTGCCAATGAATTCAAGTGTTCAAGTTTAAGTTTTTATCATTTATATCTGAAGAAGAATCTTCTGATGGCGAACACATGGATCTACTACCAGGAATAAAATTTAAATCTGAATCACTATCATCAGTACATGCCCACGCTTGAATTGTATTTATTTTATTAAAGGTTGAAGTTGAAGGTTTGTATATAAGATGAAAAAGTAACATTTGATGTCGTCGTCTTAAGTACATTAAAATCGTTTGTTTGTGGTGGAGATGACTGAGCTGAGAATAACAACCCATAAAGCTGTTCTTCATTAAATTATGAATTAATTGAGACCATGTATGATGTGCAAATAGCGTTAAAAGATCCACATATTTGTATATCTGGTAATGAATATACTGACAAACTGGCTAAACAAGCTATAGTCTGTGGGGATACTTTCCAATTTAAAAACTATTGCTATGATCTTATAAGGACTACGAAATTATTGCATAGAAATAGGTGGTTAAAATATTGGAACAAAACCATAGCGACAAAAGGCTGTCACTATGCCAAAACTCAACCCATCATACCTTCTAAGTCTTGGTTTTATAAATTAACCTTAAATAAGAAACATACATCATTGTTATGTAGTATGGTGCTTGGGTCACTGTTGTAATTCGGTTGACCTTGCTAGGCTTCATATTAAAAATTCTTCTATATGTGAGCGTGGTTTAGATATTGGTGACCTCAATTATATTTTCTTCTCGTGTCCTTATTTTTTGTCCGTTTTCTTTTAATTTATTTTAAAAAAGTAAAAATGTTTTCATTCGCCTTATGGAATATTTAGATTCAAATAATATTAATTTATAAAATTTAATTCATTATTTAGCATTTAATAGTCTTTATAGAGTTCTATTTAATATTTTAAATGTGGTATGTAATGAGTTCAGTTTTATTTTAATACCATATAATATTCTTCATTTATTTAATAAACTTCAGTACAAGTCATTTCATACTTTATTAGTTCTTAATTTTATTTGGTTTTTAATTAGAATCATAGTTTTCATTTTTATTGTCCGTCGTTTCTTCAAACATTATTTAGACAATAAACTGGAGGTTGGCAGTAATCGTTATGTTGCCATTAAAAAAAAAAAAAAATTTTATCCTCAAATTCGTATCCTCGGCTTCGTTTTTGTCGTTGTTAAACATAGTTAGGTGGCGTTTGCACGCCACTAGCCTGTTCCGCAATATTAGAGAGTCCGATAACGAAGCATGCATCAATAAGGAACACAAAAGGGTCAAAACATTACTACCAAATACTATTAAAATCGTAGCAGAGATCATGTTCATTACATTAGTTTTTATTTCACTTCAATACATGCAGTATTAAAGTTATAATGACGAGAAATTTAAGCCCTTTTTAGAATTTCAGAGATTACGCGCGCTTACACTATGACGTCACACCCCCGCAGACCGCGACCGGTGCGGTTCGACCATATTACGTGGGTCTTGTTTCATATTCTTTCGATCGTCTTTGTATTCTTATTACTAGTTTGTGCTTGTATTTCAAAGAAATAATATTATCCTCTAAATCCTATTACACTTAAGTGAAACGTGTAGTGCTAGAATGGAAGAATATATTATAAAAGAACCGTCGGACAATCTGCCAAGAGTGGATAGTTTGATGGTGGCACAATATTTCATGAAGAATCAGGATTTTACGGCTGCTAAAATTCGTGGAATAAATATGAAAAGGTACGTACCTATTTTCTAAATAAGCATTAGGTGCCTACTCCCCTTGTTCAAATTTAAACCTAATGCTTACCGCATTAGGTTTAAATTTGAACAAATACCTATGAAGGTATTTGTATGAACTTAAACCAGTTTAAAAGTTTATGTGTTTCATATAATACTTACCTAATATGGGTGGCGATAAAAAAAATACTAAGTACCCTACTCGTAATCCACATCTCGAGGTTGTCGATAATAATTTTATGTGTTTTTATTAGTTTAAACTTACAGAAAATGTCAATATTTACCCATTTAACATCCAAAAGATGTGGGTAAGTCCTACTACCAAGGTATTTAGTAGTTATCATATCAGTTTTCTAACTAGGCAAATATACCTATTGTTCTATTGTTATACTAAAACAGATACTTACCTATTTTTGATTAATTTTATCCAATGCTCGCCTTAGTTTATTCATTTACAGTTTTTTTTTAATTAAAACATTTATAAATATCAGTGCTGATCAACTTGTGGGTACCCGCAAATTCTTACCATTTTTATTGGTTATTCATTAATGCCCGAAGTAAAAAGCGTTGCGTTATAAGTTTGACCGCTACGTGTATCTGTCTGTATGCCTATCTGTGTGCCTATATGTCTGTATTTGTGTTCGTATGTCTGTCGGTAGTACTGTGGCTCATAAATGGGTGAACCGTGTTGTTTTAATATTTTGTATTTAATGTTGTTTTTTAAACAGTGGTTCATAGACATGTTTTATCAAAAATCGGTTAAGCCGTCTTTTAATATGGCTTCACCGCAAAATGGAGGAGCCTCCGCTAACTTCAGTTAAATGTTATTGGAAGAAGTCAACTCCTTCACGTGATTAATAGATATTTAAAATAGCTTTCAGCTGGTGTAGTTTATTATATAAGTACCTAATGCAGTAGCTAACATTTTATTACTCTTATATCGTTATATTATTATTAACAGGTATTGGAACTACGTTAAAGTTCCTAAAAGCCATGGATTTTGCTCAGAATAACAACAAGGTCACAGAAATACCGAAAAACGACTACTTTATTGACAAAACAAAATTGTTCAAAATATAAAAGATCTTGGGCTTAATTGTCAGCTTTCAGCTTACTTTAAAGATAAAAGAGCGGCTTTTTGCATGTATGTTTTAAAAGCTTCTTTATCGAATCAGCGTCAGAACCGGTAATGTCTGTTTCATCTAATGCATTGTAATCACTGTCAGTATTTGTTGATATCAAAGATTCTTCAAAATTGGAAGTCGTTAATTTATTTACAAGCGGATTTTGTTTCTTGATTTTGTTTTGTTTTTTATCCATAGATGTCAAATAAAAACATATATAATCGGTCTCAGTACTTTTATGATAAACTTTGATTCTATTTACTTGAGTTTTTTTTGTGTTTCGTTTTTAAAATATAGCCTGTGGTATTACTTAGATTTTTCATCTTTTGTCACAAAGGGTCATTCACCATATCTCGAACAAGAGAAATGGAATCCACAATATACACTTCTTTAACGTCATGTCAAGTAGACGGAATACATTCACTTGAGGAAGTTGTCAGTTTTGCAATTTTAAGTTTTTTACAACAGAGCGCTCAGGTTTTCCTACTGATTGTTTTTGACAAGCAAACCTATGTGGCACAACCCCTTTCTTGAGTTTAAGTTTGCCTTCGACTAGTTTATACTTTTACGTAGATTTTCATATAATTTTCCAACTAATACCAAAATGTTACCTTTCAGAAAAAAATTCAAAACCTAAATAGAAACCGTGTTTAATTGTATGTACATTGCTATATACATATATATGCGAGCCGTTAGATTGATACATCTGACATCGATCCGCGAGTTTGATTTTGTAGTAAGAAGAAAATATATATTTATGTATATTTTGTATATTTTGCCATATGTGTATTTTGCGGCCAGTCAATACAGTCGGTTGAGGAGCACTGCACTGCGCTGCTACTAGGTGCTAGGTAGTTGGCAACTTCGGTAAGATACCTATCTATCTAAATAATCAAAAGTAGACAAGTAGGTATGTTTAGTAGGGCAAGGATATGTAGAGAAGATGAATAAACTTATTCATCATCATCATTCATCATTACAGCCTTTCATAAGTCCACTGCTGAACATAGGCCTCCCCCAAGGAATTCCACAAAGCACGGTCCTGAGCCACCTGCATCCATCGACTTCCTGCATGTCTTACCAGTTCGTCACTCCATCTTATGGGGGTTCGCCCTAGACTTCGCCTAGTGGTACGAGGCTGCCACTCAAGAACTTTCTTCCCCATCGGTTGTCGGTTCTTCGAACTATATGGTTGGCTCACTGCCACTTCAGCTTACTAATCCGTTGGGCTATGTCGGTCACTCTGGTTCTACTGCGGATATCCTCATTTCTAAGTTTATCACGAAGAGAAACTCCGAGCATAGCCCTCTCCATAGCTCGCTGAGCTATGAAGAGGGCTATGCTCGGAGCTAGCTAGATAAGCCTATTACTTACAAAATTACATCGAAATCATCTTCACAGCAATGCGCTTTAGTTTTAGGGCCTATTGAATCGACTCTTTTTACGGCTGTCATCCACTTTTTTCCTCATTTTTGGGGTCCTCAGACATATAAAAAAAAGAGTTTATCAGATGTTTTAACTGTCGATTGAAGCACTGAGTGCCAATACAGAATTTTTTTTTCCATTTTTACAACAGGAAACTTTAAAATTCTGATGTTTACTGCGCAGCGTCTTGCAGATGAGAGCGCGATTGTTGTATGAGCGAGGGTGTGATGTCATCGGATAGGAAGCGCCCGCCCACGTTTTTTAAAAATCTTCGTTTGAAAACATGCACTTTGATCGTTAATATTTCAGCCAATTTTAAAGATATGAAAAAAAGTAAAAACACAGTTTTTCTCGTATTATTTTGTAGATTTATTTGGCATGTAATGTAAAAAACGTTTGTCAGACCCATTGCCTATCCGTTTGCTACCAGGGCGCAATGATATTGAAGAAGGTGAAACGCGGTGCTCGATATCGCGGTGTTACAAACAACTTCTCAATGTTGTTTCGACGCAGTCGCTTAAAAGTACCAGGAAAATAGCAAAGCGTGGAGATTTCTTACCGTAGTAGGCGACGTCGTAGCAGTGGGTGGTGAACCGTGGTCATAGCACGGTTCGTAGCGTGTTACGGCAGGTGTGCCGTTATTGTGCTACGGCAAGTCGGTGGGCGAAGCTAAGACTGCGGTACAATTACAGTCGTAGCAGCCATTACATGCATTAGTTTACACTTTTCTGAAAGGCCGGAAACGCATCTGCGATTCCCCTGGTGTTGCGGATGTTCATGGGCGGCAGTAGTCACTTACCATCAGATGAGCCGCATGCTCGTTTGCCCCCTCTTCTATAAAAAAGCCAGCCTAACTTATGCTTCACTTATTTATTCACTCCTAGAATATCGTTCGATTTTACTAGTTTAAAATTATTTTTAAATTATTAAAAATAAGAAATTTAGCAGTGACAGTGCAGACTTGCACTCCGAGAGTGGCCCGGAATTTACATAAATGTAGGAATGGAACGTAAGGGAATGAAGTGAAACGGAACGTAAGTGTGTGGGAAGGATGAGGGGAGGTGCCAGAGGGACGGGGAGAACGGTTTGAACGAGGAACGGAAGCGTGTGTGACTGAAGTGCATTAATTAATTAAAAAGGTGTTAAACGGTGAGAATAAAACAAACTATTTATTATTCTCGATTTTTATTAAGAGGCCTTCCAAAACCCCACATAATTTGGTGTCAGAAGTGGGATAGCCTCAAAATAATCGAGTTTCAAGTTACGACGGCACGTGGTCACGGCGCGCATCGGTACCGGCGCAAGGCGGCGACGGTGCAGCACATTAATATAAGAAGGTGGTTCTCCGATGGGAGAAAATAACGACGTTAACGAAGTTAAGAAGACTACAGCTCAAGACGCGCTGCAAGAAAAGGCTGTAAAAGATTCACAAGACGTAAAAATGGCGGCGGAAGGCTTTTCAAGCATGGTGGACAGCATCGCGAAGTTTAGCGGTGATGACAAGACTTATTCGTCAACAAAGTGGGCTCAAGACAATGAAGACAATAAGGAGGTTTTTAGCTGGACAAATCAGCAAACATTAATAGTAGCGAGAAGATCCTTGACAGGCACGGCTGAACTGTGGCTACGATCAGAAAAAGTTTTTAAGACGTTCGAAGAGCTCAAAACAGCACTGCAGAAAGAATTCCCTGACTCACTTAACGCAAAAGAGATGCACGAGTTAATGGCGTCGCGCTAGAAACAGCGGGACGAAACTTGTTATCAGTATATGCTGATTATGAAGGAACTGGGCAAAAGAGCTAAATTCCCAGACTACGTCTCGATCCAGTACATCGTGGACGGCATCGTAGATTAAGAAGTAAACAAGATGATGTTGTATGGAATTACATCATATTCAGTGTTAAAAGAAAAACTCGTTTGTTATGAAAAAATGAAGACGAAGATTGTTCCTGAAAAACAAAGAAAGTCATCCATATCATATCCATCGACTTCATCGACGGGTTCAGTAAGTCGGCAGCAGCCTAATAATAATAAAAGGTGTTATAAGTGCGGCGATCCAAGTCATATTTCAACCGCGTGTACGAATGGAACGAAATGCTTCCGGTGTAATAAGTTCGGCCATATTGGTACACAGTGCCAGATCGAGCAGAGCAGCGGCGTTGCCAACATGGGGCGAATCGTCGGCTAAGCAGTTTCGCGAGTATCGCGTAAGCGGCCCGGTGGAGAAAGGGAGACAGCAAATGTCGGTAAAGCAGAGTACGGCGGAAGCGCAACGACAATCGTCCATGTTCGGACTTTCGGCCAATAGAAGAGCGGACACTGCAGGCAGCCATGAAAGTTGCAATATGGCGAACGAGAACGACTGGCAAGATGTAAAGAAACACGAAAAGCAACAAAATACGTCGGTAAAATTAATTAAGTTGTGCGGAATGGACATGGACGCGTTAATCGATACGGGCAGTCAAATTAATCTGATGGCAAGTGACGTGTATAATGAACTAAACGTAGACAAGTGCGCCGATAACACAATTTTAGCGGGACTCGGACTGTCAAAAATAAAATCATGTGGAAAGTTTTACGAAAGTGTTTCGATCGACGGAAGATGTTACGACGGGGTTATTTTTCACATCGTACCTAAAGACTGTATGCCCTATAAAGTGATTTTAGGTCAGGAATTTCTAAAAAATGTTGTCATGGTTATGCGCGAGGGTTCCGTCTTGTTGTTACCTGAAGGTGAGGAATGGTTGACGAGAGTGATTTGTTGTGTGAGTGAGGTTGATATTGCAGGTCACATCCACGACGATGGCATTAAGGCAGAGGTGGAGCAGCTCGTGACGCAGTATAACCCGGTCCAGACGAAAGAGGCGCCTATCGAACTCAAGATTATACTTAAAGATGACATCCCAGTGGCGCAGCGCCCAAGAAGACTTGCCTTGATGGAACAAAAGATAGTGGAGGATCAGGTAGACGAGTGGTTACGTAAAGGAAATGTTCAGGTAAGTTTCTCTGTATATACTAGCCCTGTAGTGCTCGTAAAGAAAAAAGATGGTTCAACTAGAGTATGCATTGACTATAGGCAGTTGAATAAGAAGATGGTTAAGGATGAATTTCCCTTACCATTGATCGAGGACCTAATTGATAAGTTGAAAGATGCTAAGGTGTTCAGTATCCTAGATCTTAAAAATGGTTTCTTCCATTTAAGAGTGAGCAAGGAGTCCATACCTTCCACATCGTTTGTCACGCATCATGGGCAGTGGGAATTTCTTAGAGCACCATTTGGTCTCTCCGTATCGCCGAAGTACTTCATGAGGTTCATCACCATCATATTTAGAGACTTGATACAAGAAGGTGTTATGATGATATTCATAGACGATATTGTTATTCCAGCGCAGACGGAGGAAGATGCTGTACAAAGATTAAGACGAGTGCTGGAGGTGTCTGCTGAGTACGGGCTTGGAATTAACTGGAAGAAGGCGAGGCTGATACACTACGAGATTGAATACTTGGGACATCTGGTCAAAGACGGGCAGGTACAACCCTGTCCGGATAAGATTGAAGCAGTCGCACAATACCCCGAGCCTGTGAATGTCAAACAGATCCAAAGTTTTGTCGGGCTGACTTCCTATTTTAGAAAGTACATAAGAGGCTATGCACAGATAGCAAGGCCGCTAACAGATTTGATGAGGAAAGATGTGAAGTTTGTTTTCGGGTCTGAAGAGCGACAAGCGTTCAACATTTTGAAGCAGAAGCTAACGAGTGAACCAGTACTGATGATTTTTGACCAGAAACTGCATACAGAACTTCATTCAGATGCATCTAGCATAGCTCTAGCCTCTATTCTCATGCAGAAGAATGAAAAAGGAGAAATGCACCCTGTATATTACAGGAGTAAAAGGACGAATGACATTGAAAGTTGTTATTCAAGCTATGAGCTTGAGGCACTCGCAGTAATAGAAGGTGTGAAAAAGTTTCACCACTACCTCTTTGGCAGGTACTTTAAGATTGTCACAGACTGTGAGGCATTTGAGCTTACCTTGAAGAAGGAGGAGCTAACACCAAAGGTGGCCAGGTAGGTATTACTTCTCAGCGAGTATGACTATGATGTCGAACATCGAGCGGGATGCAGGATGCCACACGCAGATGCGCTCAGCAGAATCCCATATGTAGCTGCAGTGGTAACATTGCACGAGAAGATCAGCCAGGCGCAAGAAAGAGATGAAGACCTCAAGGCTATAAAACAGCTGATTTTGACAGATGGCCAGTATAATGACTATTATGTGGAACAAGGAGTGCTTTACAAAGGTGATCAGAGACAACTGGTGGTTCCCAAGCTAATGGAAAAAGAAGTAATCAAGCAAGTACATAGCAATGGTCACTTTGCTATGAAGAAAATGAAAGAAGCAATAAGCAAAGATTATTTTATAAAGAATATGGACAGAAAAATCAAAGAAGTGATTACCAGTTGCATACCGTGTCTGCTAGCAACCCGGAAAGAAGGCAAAGAGGAGGGATATTTAAACCCTATTGGAAAAGAAGGGACTCCGCTGCATACTTTGCATCTAGACCACATCGGACCGCTAACTGAGACACGAAAGATGTACAATCACATACTCACAGTAGTCGACGGATTTACTAAATTTGTGTGGCTGTACCCCACAAAATCAACGACTAGTGCAGAAGTAATAAGTAAGCTACACTTGCACCAAGAGACGTTTGGAAACCCTGTACGTATCATAACAGACAGAGGCACAGCTTTTACCAGTGGAGCATTTAAGAAGTACTGCGAAGATGAGGGTATACAATATGTCACCATTACAACCGGCATACCAAGAGGAAATGGCCAAGTAGAGCGAGTTCATCGGATAATGATACCCATGCTGACGAAGCTGTGCATCGAAGACCAGTCACTATGGTATAAACATGTTGGACGTGTGCAAAGAGCAATCAACAGTACTTACCAGAGAAGCATAGACACCACACCTTTCCAACTGCTCACTGGAACCAAGATGAACTGCAAGGAGGATGTAGAGATATTAAACTTGCTACTCCAGGAAACTATAGAGCAATACAGTGAAAGCAGAGAAAGTTTAAGGCAGAAGGCCAGAGACCAAATTCAAAAGATACAGGAAGAAAATAGAAATACCTACAATAAGAAGAGGAAGCAGAGCTCTCAGTTTGAGGTGGGAGATCTCGTCACAATTAAAAGGACACAGTTCGGGCCACGGCTCAAGCTGAAAGCGAAATTCTTCGGACCCTATAAGGTAGTCAAGGTGAAACGCAACAACCGATACGACGTTGTGAAGTTGTATCAAGGCACAGAGGGGCCGAACAGTACAGCGACATCTGCAGATTTCATGAAGAGATGGCCTGAAGAAGATGACTGCGAGTAAAACAGGTATTGAGTAATAATATTTGTTCATAATTTTTTTTTTGTTGTTTCAAGATGTGAAAGTTTGGGACTGAATTATTAATACTAGGTAAACTTGATACTTATTATTTTTTAAAGGTGGAACCCTCAGTGTAGTATTACCAGATCTCATAAAGCTGTAATAATGTGATATCTTAAGGTTCAGATAATTATGTAATTTTTTTTATTGTCACAGATAAACAGATCTCGCAGAGCACTATAGTGTTATATTAAGTCTAAGATGTATAATTTCTTTTTGTTGTGGTAAAGATGCAAATAACTTTTCGTAACTTTCAGCAAGTGTGCGAGCTTTTTATTTTATGTCATATTATCTCATACTTGTATTGGATGTGTTTATTAAGTTGTAGAAATGCAAAGAGTCTATCTACATTGTTGACTAGTATCAGTAATTGTTTAATTTTTTTAATTTGCCATGAAAGATGTAATGTTTATTTATTCTGATGTATAACGCAGGATATGCATGGTTTAACTGTTTACTCTAACAGAAAATGAAAATGGCAATGGTTTAAGATTATTTTGTAATGTTAAGATGCTAGACACTAGAGATGTTAATGTATGATGTAAGATGAATGAAAGATGAAAGAGGGAGAAGAGCATATCTGGGGCAGATATGAGATCCAGGATGACCGAAATGTAGGAATGGAACGTAAGGGAATGGAGTGAAACGGAACGTAAGTGTGTGGGAAGGATGAGGGGAGGTGCCAGAGGGACGGGGAGAACGGTTTGAACGAAGAACGGAAGCGTGCCTTAAGTGCATTAATTAATTAAAAAGGTGTTAAACGGTGAAAATAAAACAAACTATTCATTATTCTCGATTTTTATTAAGAGGCCTTCCAAAACCCACATAATCGTGGTTGGGTCGAAATTACCAATAACAGTTCAAATGATGTAATTTTTTCAATGGACCGTCCAGTAGAAGCCGAAATATATAATGTCTAGTGCCAGTTTACTGAAACGTTATCGGATCGCGCTAAAAATGATTTATCCCGTCTTCGCACCAATCATCTTAATCCTGATTAGCTAGCAAACCTACAACGGTTATGCGCCTCAAATGCCGACGTGTTTTACCTTGATGGTGAACCTTTAACATTCACCAACAAGATCAAACATAGAATTAAAACACATGATGAAATCCCCGTACATACTAAGAGCTACAGATACCCGTATGTCCACCGACAGGAAGTCCGGGACCAAATCAATAAGATGCTCGAGCAAAAAATAATTAGACCATCCGATTCTGCCTGGAGCTCTCCTATTTGGATTGTACCCAAAACGGCGGACGCTTCCGGCAAAATAAAATGGCGTCTTGTTGTTGACTTCAGGAAGGTGAACGAAAAGACAGTCGATGACAAATATCCTATTCCTAATATAACCGATGTGCTAGATAAACTGGGCAAATGTCAGTACTTTACCACGCTCGATTTAGCCAGTGGATTTTATCAGGTAGAAATGGATTCCGCGGATATTCACAAAACTGCTTTTAATGTAGAGAATGGGCATTATGAATTTCTCAGGATGCCAATGGGCCTGAAAAATAGTCCATCGACCTTCCAGAGGGTGATGGACAACGTATTATAGAACTTACAGAACGAAATTTGTTTAATGTATCTAGATGACGTAATTGTCTTCAGTACATCCTTACAAGAACATATGACAAATCTGAAAAAAGTATTCAAAAGGCTACGGGAATCCAACTTCAAAATTCAGATGGATAAATCAGAGTTTTTGAAGCTGGAAACCGAGTTTCTAGGACATGTTATTTGTAAAAACGGGGTTAAACCTAACCCAGACAAAATTAAAGCCATCGAAAAATACCCACTGCCAAAAACTACAACCGAAATTAAGCGTTTTCTAGGACTTCTAGGATACTATAGAAAATTTATACCAGACTTCGCACGTCTCACAAAACCACTCACTCAATGTCTTAAAAAGGGATCAAAGATAACATTAGATCGAAATTATATTAACTGCTTTGAACACTGTAAAACTCTCTTAACAAATGACCCAATTTTACAGTATCTTTCAGTAACTTCAGTAGAGATTTTATTTTGACAACCGATGGTTTTATCACAGGGTACAGTTGGTTCAGACAAACCCATTGCATATGCTTCTCGTACACTTAACTCTGGCGAAAGTATCTATAGCATGATAGAAAAGGAACTTTTAGCTATCGTATGGGCGACTAAGTATTTCCCTCCCTATTTATTCGGCCTTAAATTCAAAATTATTACAGACCATAAACGCTAACAATGGATTATGAGCTTAAAAGAACCCAATTCGCGTCTAACCAGATGGCGCCTTAAGTTGAGTGAATATGACTTTACTGTCGTATATAAGCAAGGCAAGTGTAATACGAATGCCGACGCACTATCGCGCATCGAACTTCACAACGACGAGCTAAGACCCATAATAGATGAACTGCTTTCCATCTTATCTAATCCCTCCGAAAGGTTACACACTTTAGATGACTCTAAGACTATAACGGCTACCGAAGCCGCAGACAATTCAAGAACTATCACCGTTCATACATATAAAGAAAACCCCATCCTCGAGGTTCCCATTTCTGACGAACCGCTAAATAAGTTCACTAAGCAGATAATCTTTAATATAGTAGGCGAAAGAAAAGCTAGACCAGTTATCACTAAACCATTCGAAACACACACACGCATTACGATACAAATAGCTAAATCAAACCTAGAAGAGGATGTCATTAATGCTATACAGGAATACGTCCATCTGAAAATTAGGACAGGATTACTCATTAATCCAAACTCTGCTATGTACACTGTCATACCAATCATACAAAAGTCTTTTAAAAGTTCATCTCTTAACCTTTTTCTAGCAAAAATGAATGGGAAAACGTTACGGAGTACTTAAGACAACAAGAAATCATTCATAAATATCACGATGGAAAGACGAACCATCGAGGCATTAACGAGTGTTTCTCGGCTTTGTCCCGCAAATATTACTGGCCGAAAATGAGAGAGCATATTTCTAAATTTATTAATGACTGTACAGTATGCGGACAAGCTAAATACGACCGCAACTCAGTTAAACAGAAATTTAAAATTGTACCACCAGCTTCTTAGCCTTTTGAACTAGTTCACGTAGATCTATTAACAATTCAAGGGGAAAAGTATTTGACAATAGTAGATAGTTTTTCTAAATATGACCAGGCGTATTATTTGCGAGACAGCACTGCTGTCAGTGTAGTACAAACTTTATTGATTTCCTGCACACATCATGGAATCCCAATTACCATAGTTTACGATAACGGCCCTGAGTTTACCAACCAACTTATAGCAGAATTCGCTAGACTTCATAAAATTCAGCACCATAGAGTAGCCCCTCATGCACCCAACGAAAATAGTATCGTTGAACGATTTCACGCCACCATATTAGAACATCTCCGTATTTTAAAGATAAATCATAAGAATGAATCCGCTATTAACCTTATGCCCTATGCCCTATTAGCTTACAATCATAGTATACATAGCTTCACAAAATGCAAACCAATAGAAGTAATTACAGGACATTTTGATCCTCGCGATCCTTTTGACAGATCTGTCCGCCCACTTACTTCAACAGGACGTCGTAAACCATAAAGACAGAATGACTGAGACCTATAAAACTATTCACGACCTATGTAACGACATGCATAAAGACTTGACTGATACCCGCAATAGAAACCGAGAACAGGAAGCTGAATATTCCCCGGAACAACAAATCTTTATAAAAAATCCATTCGTATCCCGTCAGAAATTAGCTCTTCGATACACACACGACACAGTAATGGCAAATCTCCCAATTCACATTTATACAAAGAAAAAACGAGGTCCCGTAGCTAAAGCTCGATTGAAGAGAATACCTAAAACGAACCAATTGTTACAGGACTCTCCTGGCACTTCATCTCCTTCTGGGACCAGCTCTAATGCAGGATATAAGACTTGAAAGTCTTAGTGATGGACCTGGTATATTACCCTTCAAATAAGGCCCCGCTCGAATCCTATCCCACTACCATGCATTTCTGCAATATGTTAATCTCCAAGAATTAGAAGATTAAGTAAATTCAGTTTAAACGCAGTTAACCAGTATTAGCCCTAACCTTAAAAACATTACTAATTCCTTATTTCAGCCTCATATTGATTATCTTAAAAATAAGCTTGAAAGTGTCACCCTACAGTTGAGAAGCTTTAAAACGATCCGCGAGAAAAGAGGACTCGTAGATGGTCTCGGTTCCATCATAAAAAGTATAACCGGTAACCTTGGTTATACAGATGCAGATCATTTTAATCGCGCTGTAAAATCCATCCGCGAAGACGAGAATAAAATCGTTACGGAATTTAATAATCATGTAAGCTTAACTAAAGATTTAACAAATCAATACTCCAAAATAATAGATAGCGGTGTGGATAATCAGAATAAATTAGAAATATTATTAGGTAAAATAAATCAATCCGAGGCTACCAGAGACTATGACTTAATTAAATATGCCCATATTGGACAAGTACTAATGATCCTTAGTGATAACGTTGATTCCATTTCACAGGAATTAATTAAGTTACAGAATAACTTAGCATTTATAAAAGCTAACACTATGTACCACTCTATAGTTAATTTAGAATCTATCCGAATAATGATTAACAGGGCAACCCAACTTTATGGAAGTAAAAAGGTAGGAGATTTAGATATAAGAGAATATTATGATATTATAAGATTAGGTTCATATTATGTAGGAAATGAAATAGTCATCATTACAGCCCTTCACAAGTCCACTGCTGAACATAGGCCTCCCCCAAAGAATGCCACAAAGCACGGTCCTGAGCCACCTGCATCCATCGACTTCCTGCATATCTTACCAGGTCGTCACTCCATCTAGTGGGGGGACGCCCTACACTTCGCTTGCCGGTACGAGGCTGCCACTCGAGAACCTTTCTTCCCCATCGGTTGTCGGTTCTTCGAGCTATATGGCCGGCCCATTGCCACTTCAGCTTACTAATCCGTTGGGCTATGTCGGTCACTCTGGTTCTACTGCGGATATCCTCATTTCTGAGTTTATCACGCAGAGAAACTCCGAGCATAGCCCTCTCCATAGCTCGCTGAGCGACCTTGAGCTTCTTCATACGGCCAGCAGTGAAGGACCACGTCTCAGTTCCGTAAGTCATCACTGGCAACACGCACTGGTTGTACAATTTCGTTTTAAGGTTTTGAGGTATGTCTGACGAGAAGATGTGTCGTAGCTTCCCGAACGCTGCCCAGCCGAGTTGAATCCGTCGATTGACCTCTCGGTCGAAGTTGGACTTACCTAGTCGGACTATTTGTCCCAGGTAAACATACTCGTCAACAACTTCGAGCTTAGTGTTCCCTACAACTACCGGCATAGGTGTGACATGGACATTAAACATGATCTTTGTTTCGTCCATGTTCATCTTAAGACCTATCCGTTGGGAAACACTATTGAGGTCATTGAGCATAGTGCTTAGGTCCTCCAGCGATTCTGCCATAAGGACTATATCGTCGGCAAATCGAAGGTGAGTGATGTACTCGCCATTGATGTTGATACCGTATCCTTTCCAGTCCAGAAGCTTGAAAACGTCTTCCAATGCAGCGGTGAAGAGTTTCGGGGATATGACGTCACCCTGTTTTACACCTCTCTGCAATTGGATAGGTTTCGTACTCTGGTTCTGTACTCGGATAGCCATCGTAGCCCTACTGTACAAGTACTTCAACACTTCGATATACCGAGATTCAACTTGGCACCGCTGAAGGGACTGCAGCACCGCCCAAATTTCGACGGAATCAAAGGCTTTCTCATAGTCCACATACGCCAGACATAGTGGCAAATTGTACTCCTCGGACTTCTGTACAATTTGCCGTAGGGTATGTATGTGGTCTATGGTGCTAAAGCCCTTTCGGAAACCGGCTTGTTCGGGAGGCTGGAAGTCGTCAAGTCTGCGCGCGAGACGATTCGTAATGACTCTCGAAAACAGCACGTAGACGCGGCTCAGAAGAGAAATCGGTCTGTAGTTCTTCAAGAGAGCGTTGTCGCCTTTCTTGAAGAACAAGACCACCGCACTTCTGCTCCACGCCTCCGGTGTAATGCCATCATGGAGGACGGAATTAAAGAGCTTCTGAAGGACTTCAAGTACCGGTTTTCCACCCGCTTTCAGAAGCTCCGCTGTAATTCCATCCTCGCCTGGGGCCTTGCCGTTTTTAAGGTGCTGGAGAGCCATTCTAATCTCGCTCAGACTGACGTCCGGGATATCATCGGAATAATGTCGGATAAGACTCTCTCTTGGATCGTTACTCACACTTGCGTGTGGCTCCAACGATGACGTGTACAGCTGCCCATAGAACTTTTCAATCTCACTCAAAATCTCAGGTGCCCCGGAAACGATGCTGCCACATTCGGTCTTCAGCTTTGACAGTTGGCTCTTTCTGGCAGACAGATCTCTGGCAAAAACTTTGGAGCCTTGGTTCCGCTCGATCGCTTCTTCAATACGAGCTGTATTGAAGTTGCGTAAGTCCCGCCGCATGCATTTGGAGATCTGTCTGTTCAGTTGCCTGTATGCTGTCAAATCTGTTGAAGAATGTAGCTTCATCTCCCGTCTAACAGCCATGAGATTAATAGTGTGATCGGAGAGTTTTTGTGTTCTTCTGCGGCGGGTCTTGCAGAACTTAGCTCCGACCGCATGGACAGTTTCCACGAGCTTGTCATTCAAATCGTCCACTTCATTGCAGTCTTCTAGGCACTGAAAACGGTTTTGTAACTCGAGCTGAAAGGTTTCGGGACTTTGGATTAGAGCACGAGGGGGACGGAGCGTTGACTTCATTAGACGAGACCTCTCCAACTTAACGTTTAGGTTCAGTGTGCCTCTAACCATTCGGTGATCGCTGCCGGTTTTCACCGTCGCGATCACTGAGACATCACTGAACAGTTGTCGTTTGGTCGTCATAATGAAGTCAATCTCATTTTTTGTCGAACCGTCGGGGCTCGACCAGGTCCACTTCCTGTGGGGCCGCTTCTGGAAGAAAGAGTTAATCATAAATTATTAATAGTAGAGTTAAATAGTTGTTGTGATAAATTCTGTGATAAATCTGAACATAAATTAATGATAAATAAATTGTACGAAAATATCATAGGTATATTGCAGGATGCTGCAATTTATAGTCATAAGAATGTACAGCATAACAAAAAGCGACAGATAGTGGGATGGAATAGGCATGTGAGACCGGCTAACGCCAGAGCTCATCTTTGTTTTCGGTCATGGGTATGTGTTGGAAGGCCAACGTGTGGAGCAGCATACAAGGATATGAAAGAGTCACGTAAAGCTTTTAAAAGCAAACTCAAGTGGTGCCAGGATAGTGAAGAACAAGTTAAAATGGATATTCTGGCATCTTCGTGTGAGGCTAAGCAATTTGGTAAGTTCTGGCAGCATATGAACAGACTGAATGCAAGGTCGAGTCTCTTAGCTCAAGTGGGGGGCGTGAGTGGGTGTCGGAATATAGCGAATTTGTTCAAATCCCAGTTTAAGGTGGAACCGTGCAAGCTTAATTCTATGGTAAATGATGGTGACGCTGGGGACAGTGTGAATATGGGGGGTAGTCCGCTGCGCTTCACAATCGATGAAGTTAAAACAGCAATTAACAACATGAATCGTGGGATATCACCAGGTCACGATGGCCTCAGCGTCGAACACCTCAGATATGCGGGTGTGCACCTTCACAGAATCCGCAGGTTACTCTACAACCTATGTGTTGGTCATGGTTACTTACCCGATACAATGATGATGACAGTGGTCGTGCCTATCCTTAAGAATAGGACGGGTGATGCAGTGGATGAAACCAACTACAGGCCGATATCCTTGGCGACCATCTCGGCTAAGGTTCTGGACAGTATGCTTGATACACATTTAAGTAAGGCAGTTAAGTTACATGATGCTCAGTTCGGGTTTAGGCCTGAACTATCAACGGAGAGCGCATATTGTGTCTCAGCAGACTATGCGGTACTACACGGACAGGAAGACTCAGGTTTATGCGTGTTTCCTGGATTTGTCTAAAACCTTCGACCGAGTGTCTTATAAAATCCTATGGCAAAAATAAAACGGGAAAGCAGCTTGAGACCAGAGTTGGTTTCACTGTTGGAATATTGTATATGTTGGAATATTATATATATTGGAATGTTGTTCAGTACAACCATGTGCTGAGGGTGACGTTGAGGAAGCCTCCACACTGCAGTGCGTCGGCTATGTTTGCGGATGCTCGTGTGAACGATTTCTACGCGATCATGCGCAGGCGTGCCGCGTCCATGATGAGCAGGCTAGTGAGGAGCTCCAACACCCTTCTCGGCGCATTGGCTGTGAAGCTGAATAGCCCGCTCTGGAGGGCTTGTAATGGTGCACACACTAGCACCAGGAGAATCCCACCTGGAGTTCGATTTGTGAGACTGGTGGTAGGTTAAGCTACTAATATAGGATAAGTACTATTTTGACTAACATTTTAATATCAACTTCTATTTTATTTCATACTAACATTAGGCTAAGTAAGTTTTACTAACAATCTATGACTATTGATGGTCGAAATAAAGTATTATTATTATTATTATAAGGAGTCCCTCTTTCTCCATGAAGTCGGCCAGCTGCTGGCCCCTTGGGTTCCGTTGCTGTATTCCGAAATTCCCTACTTTCAGCTCACCGTTCTCTCTTGTGCCTAGTTTTACGTTGAAGTCTCCCACTAACACCGTATAGTGGGTTTTGGAGGAATGCATGGCTCTAGAGATATCCTCATACATTTCCTCCACCACCTCATCGGGGTATGCCGAGGTTGGTGCGTAAACCTGTATGACCTTCAGCGAATACTCTTTGGTGATTCTGAGTATAAGGTACGAAACCCTCGTCGACAAACTCCCAATATTTACAACGTTAACGAGCGACTTGTGGACGATAAATCCGACACCTCCTTAGAACAGAAGGTCGCCCTCTCGGTGATAGAACAAATTGCCGGATTTGAGGATTACCGAGGTCTCTCCCTCTCTTCGGACTTCGGATAATCCTATGACATTCCAGCGCAACTTATCTAACTCTTCTTCCAGCTCCAGGATCTTCCGGTCAGTCCTCAGGGTGCGTGCGTTATATATTTTGCTAGGTCGAGTCTTCGTAGGTGGCAACCGAACCTCCACCGGAGATTCTTAGCACCCCCTGCCCCGCCGTTACCATGAACGCCACCGTAGTCAGGAACAGCGGGGCCGCCGGGGACTGGGGGCCGTCTCTTCGTTACTTTCATGGGGGGTATATTGCCTTAGTTGCCACGCTCGGCAAACGGGTTGGCAACCGCAGTTTTTTTATTGTTGTTTTGCTGTTATCAGAAAGATGCTGCTGCCCATCCTCTGCCTCAGTTTCCCTCTGTCGCCTTTTACGACACCCACGGGAAGATATAGGCTAGTGAGTATTCTTACCCGCCACTACACGGGGGATTTATTCATGGGTTATGGGTTTGGATCTGGTTATTCACCGGTGGGTAATTTCTGTTATTAGCAACGAAAGAGTATATAATCACTACATTTTAATAGCAACCGTTACCATTTCAGCCTGTTAATGTTCACTGCTAAACTTAGACTATCTCGTGTTGTGAATATTTGTCACAGTTGTCATAGTTGACTGAGGGAGTAAAGAGTGCACATGTGCTTGCGCTACACTTGGCCAATATAACCATATTTATTCTGTGCTATAACCCTATCCTGCGCAGTTAGGTAGTCTTCGTTGAGGCCGCCTTGATCGAAATTCGGTCTGGAGGATATTACAATAAAATGTCATGCGTCGATTACTTTTATAGTGTAAAGTTGTTTATTCTAAGTGAATTATTTTTAAAACTTTTTTATAAACTTGCTTTCGCATATGTTTGTTCGGGTCGAATTTAGTAACTGATTTTAAACGTAACGCATTTATTTACATAACATAATATACAAAATTTTATTATATACAATATTAAAAAACAAAAATAAAAACAACAAACTAAAACTAATAATTTAATTATCATATAACACTACTGCCTGTGGTATCGTGCCATGAATACTGACTGCGGTTCATCGCTGAATGGCTATACTTAGCCTTTGAGCGAGAAAAGAATCAGCCATCTTATCACCAGCAGCAACGACCAGTCGCGGATGGAGTCCTTTATGAAACTTTCTGCACGTGTGCCTCAAAAAACTAACTTACTTCCAAATGAGATAGGGGACTTGAATTGTTAATATAGCTCAGTATCTGATGACAACGTGCGAATATGAAAAAAGAAACGTGGTACCTATATTTTAAAAAAAAAAATACTTTTTTGTACGTTAAGATACCAAAAAACTATTCATAGTCGCAAATAAAATCTGTTTACGATATATTAAAATATTTGTAGGAGAGAAAGTCTAAAGGACTAGACTCTTCTTATTGAAATAACATCACCGCCATATAATTTGTCAACAGAATTGGTAAGTTGCACATTGAATGACCTAAGTATTCTAAGTGATTTTTAACAGTGGTAGAGCCACGCGGCAGCTTTTGCTGTCGCACGGATGGGCCGGCTCGAACCGGGGTGGTACCACGACCTCACAGAAAACCAGCGTGAAGTAGAGAAGACCTATGCGTTTCGCTTGGTGAGTGCAGGTGGCCGGAGGCCCTTTTTACTGGAAATGAGGCATTCAATCTTAGTCCTCACGGGTGACAACACATCTACATTTTGATTTGTTTTAGAGGATAGATGTAGATGTCTATAGGCCGCAGCAACCACTTACCATCAGGTGGACTGTGTGCTCGTTTGTCACCCTTATCCTATATAAAAAAAAACCTAAGTATAGTCATAATACACACAGGAACTTAGAGTATTCAACTAACAGGAGACGCCATGCGCATAAAGTTTCAAACAAAAAAGTCTGACTCTTCTAGCGGGAGGCGAGGTAACGCACACTAAGCAAATCGTAAACATTGGGCCACGTCGTTACGCACGCACACAGCATAATATGAGCACACGATTAAGCAAAACGAACACAACCTTGAAAATCTCTCATAAATGTCTCATTGTTACAGTGCATAAGACATAAACAACTAGTGCGAGGGCCTTGTCGATATAGATATGTCGAAGAAATTTTATTCAAGCTACATTAGCAAATTAAATCAAATAAAAATGAACAAATGTTTAATGTGTAATATTACATTCAAAGTAAATTTAAAAAAATACATAATTATACAAAATTACCAAAATTAAAACAAATTGAAAAAGTATTATATTATATTTTAACTGGTTTTTAAAGTGAATAAATTTGGTATATATGGGACGAATACACTTTTTGGGATCACTCTTTTTTTGCGAGGTAGCTAATTCTAGTGCTTGCATATTTTTCCATCACCAAGTTTGCCAGTTGAATGTTATGTGGAACGTAATCATTATCGAAATAATGTTCTGTATGCTTAAAAATATATAATATGCCTAGTCTATGAAATATTTTTACCATTTTTTAATGTCATGATCAACCGGAAAGGTTATCTGTATAGGGGTTTTAAACGGTCTAATTTTACAGATTTTACCCAACCTATAGAGTTAAACCGTTTTAAGGCTTAGGGTTGAACTACATCTGGCAGCACGGAATCGCACTTTCCTGTGCTTCTATCCTTTTTGGTCACTCAGAAACGTTATTTACTAGAGCAAGAAAGAGAGCGGGAGTGTATAGTTTCACCCTCAAAAAACTGATTGTAAAACGGTTTCAAAAGTTTATCTATCATTCTTAACAATCCATACTAATATAATATAATAAATGTATAAAATTAAAAAAAAAATTAAACATTTGCTATCTCTTGGCCGAAGTTTACGCTTAACCAAACATACTCTTTTTCGTCATTTTACTTAGGATTAAAAAATAATTAATGTCGTCGTAAAAAGTGGTAATATTTTGTGTTCTACAGTACAAAAGTATAATACTCTGTATATATTTAATAATAATAATAGATTATAAATATGACGCTGAGATTATTTGTTTGTCCTTATTTATTTATTTAAGCGATAATAATTCGTGTCTCATCTGAAAACAACAATTTGGTTGACACCATATAAGACGATATACTTGTAAATAACATTTTAAAATGAATAAATATCATTTACTAAACCTTCCATTTCGATTTGTTACATGTTTTCAATTTTATCCTTCATAATGTAAAATAAAGCTATAGCAAAATAATAAACTTACTTCCAATAATTTCAAAGTCGGTACAGCAGTTTCATTTAGTTTCCTTTTATTATTTGATTGGATTACGAAAACCAATTGGTCAAAATGCTCGGAACAAATAGTGCTTGTTCGTTTAGGTACCAGGTTATATGATTGCCACATGCTTTTATCCAAACTTGGCACCTGTAAGGATCTTTTAGAAAACTGTAAAACCAAAGATCTTTTTTAAACATTGTACAAAAAAATTTTAAATAACACCTTGGTATTATATATCAAGGTATTAATTATAGTCAAATAAAAACATCGACACTAAAGATTACAGTTAACATCACTCTTATTGCCTTGATGATACCATTTTATATACTCGAAATTACCCTTCTTTTCGTTTCATAACGTAACATAATGAAATGAAAATATCTATTTAAAATGTTTTATATACAATAAAACAATTTAAATTGATGTTTTCATTTCGTTAAATACAATTAAAGATCATTAATGTTGTTTGAAATAATATAGTTTTGCAAATATATCACAATAATATTAATAAACTTAAGACTATTCAATAACACGATTTTGTCTTGTATAATAAGAACAAAGAAAAACGACATTTGTCTACAATTAAGCATAATTTAAGAATGTCCTAGTGGTGCAAAAGTCCTTACTTTAGTATTAATACTTTAAGTTGGCAACACACCCTGCTCAGCTATATTAATTAGAATTTTCGTGATTTAATGCTTATATTAATTATTGAAATCAAAATAAATACTTAAAGATGAAAGGTAACGTTGTCTTTTTGTAAATTTGAGGTCTGTGATCTTTTTTTACAAGAAGACACACTGCAACTCGGCATTTTTCTGGAGGTCAACTCACGCTTACGACTACTTGTTAACTGATGCCGTACGCGGCGCAACTAGTTTTATATAACGGGAATGATCTGCGCTCTCGTACTTTTGACAGCGGGGAACGCTCTCCAATGTCGTCTCCTGTTAGTTTAATACTCTAAGCACAGGAACAATAAAGGCAGTAGGTAGGACTGTTTGATAATATAAGTTTTAATTAAATTTTTAAATTTTTTTAATTTTGATAATATATATTGTATATATTATCTTATTATAAAATCTAAGTTAAGAACAATCTATAACAATTTAATGAAATATTTAAAAAAATAAAAATTTAATTTGTTAAATTGAGAGTGAATTGTTTTGAATAATAAAGTGATGTTAACCTGAAAATTAGTGTTGCAATTAAAAAAGCGAATGTGACGTCCCCAGAGCAAGTTATGTTTTATTTGTCTGGTCAGTCTTAATACATTACGTCATTTAGGTTTCTAAGTAAATATGATAAAACAAAGATTTGCACCCTTGACGCGACTTCTTATTTAACGCCACAGTCTGGGTAATTTACGCTTTGCGTAAACGAGGTGGTTATGAGAAGCGAAATCGAGTATTAACAAAAAGTGAAGTCGTTGCCCTACCGCGCAACCCATTTGCGCATGTAAAGTAACAGCGCCATCTATTTCATTCATACGAATATTTTGAAGGGATTTTGGAAGAAATTTTGCTCAAAGTTAGTAAACAGAATAAGTCTGTTGTAATATGTGGAGACTTTAACATCAATCTCCTTGAAACTTTTGCCATTAGTATTAAGTTTAATTCATTATTTAAATCGTATAATCTTCTTAATTTATTCTTAGAACCGACACGTATTGCTAGACTTAGTTCGACCTGTATAGATAACATTTTACAAATGTTAAGCCATTGCATAAATCAATCATTCAAAAATTAAGTTAAGATCACTGTGGACAGTTGGTCTCATTGTCTTACATAGACAAAAACAAAAATGAGAAAGTTGGGTTTGTTTCAATAAATGAACATCGTTCGGAGAGGTTTAGAAGTATTATAGTAGGACTTCCATCACTTTCATTTAAAAATAATGGTGGTTATTTGTATGGTTTAGTACACTTAATTATAAATTGTGAAATTAATAGAATATTTACTTCTAAAATTTTCTCTCTAAACAGTCGCAAATCATTTATTGAATGGGCGACAGTAGGAATTTATAAAATTAGACGAAAGTTATACGAGCTTTATAATGAAAGATCATATAATCATAGTGTTATATTTAGAGAGTATGGAAAAACAAATTTCATTTTTTTAAAAAGTATGCTCCATAGCTGAGGCATACATAATATACATTTAAGCAACAAAATTAAAACTGCAACCAAAAAAATTAAAATGATTTGCAGTATAATTAATAGTGAAACGGGCAAGGTCAAACAACGGAACTCGGATTTTCAATTAAATATTAACAATAATTTATTTCAATTTGATCAAAAAGTTGCTATTGCTTTTGAGAAATATTTTACTGATGTTCTTTTTTGACAACAAAATCATTAAACACTTCTCCTACATTGCCGAATCATTGCTTAAACAAAATGTAAAGCCTTGTTCCAATATTTTTAAACTCCATAGAGTATTGCCAAAAGATATCGTTAAATATTATAAAACTAACTAATAAATCGGCAGACTTATGAGGGATTTCCGTTAAAGTTATTGCATCTATAGTATATACGGTAGCACCTTATCTAGCCACAATTTTTAATACAAGCGTCAAATCTGGTGTGTTTCCTGATCTAATGAAGCATAGTAAATTCATACCTTTATTTAAATCTGGTAGTACACTAGACCCCGCTAATTTTAAGCTAATTTCTCTACTACCAACATTAACTAAAAATATTGAAAAAATATCTTAGTTCAGATTTTAAGTTGTTTATAATATAAATAAATTGCTTCATAACAATATATTTGGTTTTACAAGGGGTCGCTCGACTACCGATGCCGGAGACTAACTTATAAAATATTTTTTTTGCATGGGAGAATTCGGAGGATGCTCTGGGTGTGTTTTGTGACTTTTACAAGGCCTTCGACTGTGTTCACCATGAGACATTAATCAGCAAGCTACATTACTATGGTGTCAAGTACATAGCGCTTAAACTTATTATTTCGTATTTAAATAATAGAATGCAGAAAGTTATTATCAATGGTAAAAGGTGTTCCGGGTTGTCCGTAAAGATGGTTGTACCTCAGGGCTCCATTCTGGTCTCATTCCTATTTTAATGTATATTAATGTTTTACCTTTCATTGTAGGGCGTAATCATGATATAGTATTATATGCTGATGATACTTTCTTTTTTTTTAAACTTAAACGTCTATCACTTAAAAGTGACGAAGTGAAAAATTCTATACCAAAATAAGTGCATTAGTTTAACGTTAATGATCTGCAACTAAACGGCAATAAAACTAAATTTATTAATTTTACAACAACTAATGTTAAAAATCTGAATGCGAATGTGTCTTTAAATGGGAAAGAACTGAGCCCTGTCGAATCCTCTGTTTTTCTTGGCATCACTCTTGACGCAAAACTTCAGTGGGCCTCCAATATATACAAACTAGCAAGCAGACTAAGCTCTGCAGATTATGATGTAATAAATATTTGAGTTCTCAAAATTTAATGTATGTTCACAAAAACAAAGATAGTTTTAGTAAAAAAAGTGATAAACACTCTGTAAATACTAGAAACAAATACAAGCTAGTGATACCGGTGTCTGGACTCCACAGAGTCAGGTATTAATTTTTGGGACAATGTATACGCTATTATAAAAACGTCCCAGAAAATATAAAACGTATCTCTTTTACTAAGTTTAAACATTTTATTAAACAAAAGCTGTATAAAAAGGAAAACACTTCGTGATTATATTTTTCATTAATTTGACAATTATTTTCGATACTGTTTGAAAACATCGATTCAATAAATAACGATATGTTTTTTTCTCTTGTCCATACCTGTGTCGTATCTTACGACACCCATGGCACGATTAAGGGTAGTGAATATGCCTACACCGCCACTACACAGTCTAGTGCCTAGTTGGCTTTATTATAAATTCATCACTGTTAAAGAGTAAACTGCAGTTGGGCGTCGGAGCTGAAATGGACCATTTTTGTAGAATATAGTATTATGTAACACTGATTTTATGGGAAAATGTTGTTTCAGTAGCACAGTGACTAAGCAAAGACATGGCCATGTGTTCGAATCTTGTAACACTTTCTCTCAAAAACATACAATGTTCTGCGAAATCAATACAAAAATGTGTTTAAACAGACTCTTTCTTGTATGAAGTATGTTTGCCAATGCAAACACTAACAACTTTTACGTAATGGTACGCAAAAAAGTGGAGCCTTTAATAACGCGTTTAAAGCAGCTCATACAAAGTGGTAGTCTAGTTTCTGTGATGTTAATGCTATTAGCCTGTGCGGCTTTTACAGCTTCATCAAATTCAACCCCTAGTGCTAAATTGGAACTATTCTATATAAAATGCTTTTACTTCGGAACTTTGAAAGTGCGATTTAGGCTTCAATGTATTTTTAATAGTTCCATTAACTAGCAAGACGTGTAGTGGCGGCGTAAAAGAATTAACTACCCCATATAATGACATGCTTGCACCACAAACTAAAAGAAAAATCTGCGTTTACCAACCGCCTACCAAGCGTGGAATCTATGGCAAATGTTACCCCCTTAGACAGTTTATCGTGCAGGTCTATGTTCAGCAGTACACTTTTGAAAGTTTGTAATTAAATAAACGGGGTAACATTTTTTTTAAATCGAAAAAGAAGCTTTGTTAAATCGTTTTATAAAGTTTTATATTCCGTGTATTTCCACAACAAATTTAGAGCAGCAGAACTTGTAGCTGGATGCTGGAGACAAGTTTTGCCTTTCTAAGGAATAAAATGATTTTTGCTTTATGGTATAAAACTATTTTTCACCAAGAAATTGAAGGAATACTTCCACGTTGTTGCGATTTTTAATTTTAATTCTTTATATGCGTTTAGAACACTGTTGAACGATACGAACGAACGAGAACGATGGTTTGTGATTTGTACTAAAAACAAACATTTCTTTTTAGGTTTAATTGTAAATATTGGCACATTACAATGTTTTCTAAATATATTTTAATGTATCCCTAAAAATAAAGTTAAATCCTATATATGTGCCACTACTGAGCACAGGCTTTCACTAATTTCTGAGAGGTTTGTGAAGCAATAAGTCGGCAGTGATGGTCTTGTGTGCGGTTTTAAAAAGATATTGTATAATTGCTAAAATTGAATTCAACATTTTCCGCTGAAATGGCGACCGTTTGAATATGGATTTTTTGAAAAAATGTTTGATTCCTTTAAACAACATCTTAAAGTACGGGTTCCTTTGAACACAATAAAATATAGGTATGATTCGAGAAACAATTAGTCCTCAAGTGTGAAAACACATATACATTTTGATTCTAAATCTAGGATAGGTCTATCATTCATTCTGTGGTACTATGGGCCACAACATCCACTTATTCTCACTAAACTGTAAGGAGTACACACTCCAATTAAAGCTGAACTGCTCTCACCAATACTATGCGTTATTTGGAAATTTTAGAAATTTCCTTTCTATAATATAGCCATATTTTACAAAATAAATTAAACAACATATATAATTAATAGAATCAGTCATAACCTTGTGGAAATCAAACAAATTAATGATGTTAAAAACTAGTTAGCGTAATAATAATAAAGTGTATAGTTTGAAAAGCTCCCTCGATTACGTGCACTATCCCTGTCACGACTAATCCGAAGACCAATACTCCTAAATACTACATTAGAACCACTACATTAGAAAATACACACCACCGTCGATAACACCAATAAGTTATTGTTTACATAAAAATCATACACGTGTTTCGTCTCTAAACAAGGCATCGATACGTGAAATAGACATCACTATTTAACATCTTCAATATAATGATTTTCACATAATAGCTTCCGAAGTAGATGCTAAAATGTAGCGTATCGAAAAATTAAACCACCTATTTAAGGAGGACGACTTCAAAAAGAGGAGTTTTTCAATTGGAGTGTATGTCATTTTCTTTGTATATTACGAGATATCTTCGCAGATTGTGAACCAAATTTGATGTTTTTATTTTAATACATAAGTTATAATTCATAAGTTGTCCCATATAAATTTGGAGAAAAAATGTCATCCCTAAGGATAATAAACTTTTAATATAGATATAATAGACTTCTTTTTTAGCAATTTGAAGTCTGTTTTTACTTTTTGTTAAAAGTTATATTTGTCGGAGATTTCAACAGAGGATCACGATTTTGATCTCGGAAATACACTAGGATAGCGTTAACTGTTAAAATAAAAAAAATTGTGAGAGCGGATGTTCAACTTGCTCTCTTGCTAACACAATTAATCATTATCAGTAATAAGACAACGTAACGCACTATACGTTCAGTATAGTGAAATTACAGTTCGACCACACCGTAACACGTCTCCGCCACAAACACATACCAGTGTAACGTGAGGTACATAATTACATGATGACAACAAAATATGTAAACCAACAGCAACAATACTTATCTCAATGTAACCCAGGGCAGCCTCTGTGCAACACCAATCCTCTTTGCCTGCACTAGAAGAATTACAACAACGAACAGAATCACTACACTATCTTAGCACTAGTAGAATGACCGCACTCGTAGAATGACTTAAGCGGAATCTCTCGCGCACGGAACCTACAGTGAGATATATATACTGCACAAACAAGTGGGGGTTTCTCGATATACCCTCATTTCCACCTTGATCCAAGTGATATTTTATAGACGCTCCGACATATTTATTATTTTTAGTTCTTGAAGCAGCTTTAATTTTTTTATCTTTTTGAGTGCCATAATCTATTTTATTATCTAGAATTTCGTCTAAGTAGTTGCGATTTCCATTGCCCTATTTTCCCATCACTAGTGATGAAATTTTTTAGAGTTAAGTACTGCGAGCGGCAACGGATTGCAACATTGATTGTGCTTGATGATTAAGGCAAATCATGTCATCAACGGAAGATAACTTTTTCAAGAAAATATCCTATTGTTAATACAATAAATAACGTATTGTAAAAGATCTAAAACGTTCCTGCCATTCTTCTGGTGATACAGTTGTCCATGGGAGGGAATAGTCACTTCACATTGGGTGAGCGGTACGAGTATACTCGTTCGCCCCCTATTCTATAAAAAAGAGAATATACACGTTACCTTAATAACGATTTAAAATAAATCTTCACTAAATTAAATATTAAAATCATGAAATACAAATTGCGCTTTTTGGCTGGAAGCTGAAATTCATCTCTTGCTTTTCGCAAGATTAACAATATAAGGCAAAATGCAGATTTTCGGCCAGATTCAGAAGTGTTGTAGCGAGTGAAATTTAATTATATTCTGTCGCTGCCAAACTCAGCTGCCGAGTGGTCCAATTTATAAAAATATTATTATATTTAGGCGTCCTCAAATCTCATTTAAATAGTTTTTGTTCTAGTCTTTAATATACGAATCAAAATATTTTATTAAAATATGTTTTGGTTTTATCTACTTAATCAAAATTTCTAATCGTCTCATCTAATTAACCAAAAGATAGGGAAAATTCTATTTAATTGTTGCATGCAATAACATCTTTAATTTTAACTTGACATGAAGGCCATTGAGATTTAAATTTAATTTATTATTTTAACACTTATAAATGTAACCATCGCATATCGCGACAAAACTGGCGGTACCATCCATACCATCTGGATGATTGGCGATCCACCACTGTGCGATTTAGAAGAAGTTTTCTCCCTCGCACAACTTCTTTGTAGAATCGATTACCACCGGCGATTTTTCCGGACCGATACGATTTGAGAATCTTCAAGAAAAGAACCTACTCATTTTTAAAAGGCTGGCAACGCATCTGCAATTCCCCTGATGTTGCAGTTGTTCATGGGCGACGGTAGTCACTTACCATGAGATGAGCCGCATACTCTTTTGCCCCCTCTTCTATAAAAAAATAATAATACGTGTAAATCAATCTTCAGTGCAACTTCAAAGTCCACGTGAAGATTAGTGAATATATGGGCCACAGAAACACCTATATTTATTCTCGACTTAGAATCAAAATGACCGTGTAGTGGCGGTGTAAGAACTAATTATCAGGTGTATTGTTACTACGATATACAGTAACAATACCCGTAGGTTTCGTAGGAGGGGACAATGGAAACAATCAAGTAGATAGGCAACAGCAAGAACAACTAACAATAAAAAACTACAGTTGTCAACCCGCATGCCAAGTGTGACCATCTTTGGTAAATATTCCCCCTATGAAGCAATCTATATTCGGTAGTGGCTTTTCACAAGCTGTAACCGTAACGGTGAAAATCACATTTCAGATGTGTTTCTACGCCTGATGACTAAAATAGAATGACTCTTTACCAGTAAAAAGAATCTCCGTTTCTCTCCTTCACCATATGAAACCTACCTGAATACTGCTGCTATTTTAAGATGGTAAAAAAATAATTTTAAATTGTTTTATGTAAATTATTTCAATTAATTTTATAAAAGTGTACTCCTAACCTTCGGCCGTTTGGTCTCCCTTGCCGAGGGCTTCCATCTGGTTGGGTTTTTATTTATTTATTTTATTTTGTTGATATTTATGTATGTTTATCATTTTAATTTATAATTATATATTTATACAGCTCAACCAGATGAGTAAACTATATAGATGCCCCAGATAATAATAACAAAGGTTTGTAAAAAAAACAATGGTTTGCTTGAACTTGGGGAAAAAAAAGTAATACCGTGTGTGGTGTGCCGAGACAGATCATCATGGGGTTGAATAGGGCCCAGTGATCAGTCTGTGCACAAGACATTTCCATAGCGGCGATGTTTGTCTGTCCGCTACGGTCCTCAGAATGCTGTTATGTCTGGCTCGTACCCTGCTAATAAGGGATGCGGTTTTTTGCGTATAATGGCATTAAAACCATCTGTTTGGTATGCCGCAAACATACCTGATACACTACAAAAATGAGGCAGTCCCAACAGTTTCCTGCATATATTATTATATTGGATGCACAGGGCTTCAAGCGATATTTGGGTGTATTTGACCCACATGCTCCCCATTTATTCGCTCCGGCGGTATGCTTTAAAAAGCGTAACCTTAACCTGTTTTGTACAACGGGAAAACTTGTGAGCCAACAAATTACCTCTTACCGCTAGAGCCCTGCGCTCCATTTCAATGTCAGCATCATCTTTGAGGTCACCAGTATAATATGTCCCAAATATATAAATTTAGTGACACGTTCCACATGCATGCCATTAAGGGTAACATTATCTGCAATATTGTGACATTTACTAGCGGTCTCAAGGACTACGTACTCTATTTTTTGACATTATATGTGAGCCCATGCTCAGTAACATACATCTCACATACCTTTAACATTTCTCTTAGGCCTCCCACCGTTGGGCTGAGCAGCACCATATCGTAAGCGTAACTTATATTATTTATGCTAACGCCATCTATGCGACATCCGACGCGCATGTTGCTCAACTCCACGATAAGGTCATTCACACATGTTGAAGATGTCAACCCCTCTGTCTCACCCCGCACTCCAACACGTATCCTTCCGACAGAGAATCAGCCCATTTTAAAAAGTTGGTTTGGTTGGAATACCAAAATGTAAATATTTCCAGCAACTCAGCCTGTACACCGCTTCCCGCCAATTTTCTCCAAAGTACCTCATAGGATACAAGTTCAAAGGCCTACTGACTGCCTCTGACTACCTCTTTGGTCTAGTAGTTGTAAACGCGGTGGCTGTTCGTGAGATCCTGGGTTCAAGTGCCAGGTCGGATCACAATCAGTTATTGGAGTTTCAAGAAATTCTCAGTTGCACTCCGGAGTTCAGAAGTTGGCGGTGTTTCAACGTCGTGGATCCAAAAGGTCCTAAAGCCGTTGTACTGCATCTCACCTTTCTCCGGTCGTCTCGGGTAACCTTCCCAACGGACTATAAGAGTAAGATGCTAAAGAGTGTACTTGTGATTACGCCTAAACCCGAGCACTATAATCCTGTCCTGTGCGGACGGCTAGTCTCCGTGGAGACTGGCTGCCGTAACCGAAAACTCGATGGGAGGACATTATCATTAGTACTGTAGCCACCGTGCTCTACTTAGTAAATTGCCGTAAAATTTAGAATGATTTTCAAAAATAAAGAAAGAAATCTCTCAAAAGCAATAAATGACGTCATAGAACTATGACGTGATTTGTTGATTTTCACTATGCTGTCATGCAAGTAACATCTTTATTTTGTCTATTTTTTAGGTAAAACATAATTTTACTAAAAACTGACAATCAAACAAGGTTTGAAACTGCAAAATTATTTTTTTAAGCATAACTGTCGCGTCCTTATAAAAATGATCGCCGCGAAATGGGCTTGTACTTTTAACGAGGCCTGACAAAAGTTTTATCGAAAGTATGCCCAGGAGAATTCACAGGACAAAAGGACATTCACGAAGAGCACGTCAAAAGGATGAATTTTACGATAATCTCACAATCGCTTAGCTACTAGAATTCGAAACTTAAATATTTTGAAATTTTGTGTTTTCTGTTAAAAAAAATAGAACAGGAGGTAAATGAGCATGCGGCTCAGCTCATCAGTAATGGTAAGTGATCACCGTCGCCCATAAACGTCTGCAACACCAAGGGAATCGCAGGTGCATTGCCGGTCTTTTGGGGGAGTAGGCTCTTTTCTTGGAGGTTCCTAATTCGTATCGGGCCGAAAAAACCGCCGAAAACAGTATGGTCGTGCGAGGCAAAAAATTCTGCGTATCGCTCGGTAGTGTACCATCAGTCATCCAGATAATAAGGATAAAATTTAGAGTTCTGTCGCTGTGTGCGATGGTAGAATTCAGATTTTGAGAAAAGTTACTATCATTGTAAGTGTAGAATACAATTTTTTTTAAAACCCTGCCTTCAAATTTTTTTTTCAAATTAATTAAAATTATTTAAAAGTTAAATAAGGAGTCTAGTTGGTCTAGTAGTCATACACCCGTCTCTTAGTCTTAATATTAGGAAGCCCATCAAGTATCCAGTAAAAATTGTTTCCGGTTCTCTACACATACGAGTACCATTCGAAATACAACAGTATTGAGCTGTTATTACATGTTGGTATTCTGTGAGAAGGGGGTCATTTACCGGTTCCAAACTATTCATGCTATAACAGTAATATAGCTACGTATAAATCTAAAACACCACCATCATCATCATTCACAACAGGAGCCCGTAAGAGTCCCACAGCTGGACATAGCTTCTTCCATTTTAGGGTGAGATTGGCAAGTGAATGGGCGATTACAGTAATAGAGTGAGAGTGGCGCGAGATACACAAGATGGTAATGGTAGATGGCATGGGAATCTATGAGATCTTTCTACCATTACCCAAGTCTCGTCATACGTCACCCTCTGGGCGACATAGAATGTTGCATTCTCTCTTTTTCTCTCTTCAACACCATGTTTATTTTCATTTGTATCATATTTATTAACTAACTTTCAAATGTCCTGTTTAACTATTTTTTTTTATATAAGCCGGGGCAAAAGAGTGTGTGGCTGCTTTAACTGCCGCTGCGCCGCCCAGGAACAACCACAACAACAGGGAAATTGCAGGTGCGATGCCGGCCTTTTTTTTAAGTAAGAATAGGTTTTTTTCGTGAAGGTCCCTAAGTCGTATAGGTAAATAGGTCGGAAAATCGCTGGTAGTAGTCGATTCGACAAGGAAGTTGTGCAAGGAATAAAACTTCTAGTATATCGCGCAGTGGTGGACCGCCAATCATCCAGATGGTATGGTTTTTGTCACGAAATAATCGATTTTTCCGATTGATTGCCTTTAAATATATTATATATATGAAGTCTAATATTATAAACTTGAAAGTTTGTGTGTTTTAGTCCGCCAACTTGGGTGTTCCGCCATGTTCGATTTAGATTGGTGTCACATAGCTAACCATGCATTGTCATCCAATCTTAACGTGTATACAAAATTTCAGCTCTATTGATTGAAGATATCTGCTTCAAAATTGTGTAAAAAAAAAAGTTGCAAAATTCCATCCGAACAAACATAGTTACATTGCAAATTAAATAAAAGCTTGGAAAACACCTGATACCACTCAGTCCTCAGCACGGCATCACCTTGACTCGTGTGTTTGGAGGAATGCACTACTTATTGAAGCTTAAAGCTTACTTGTGCCTTACGAAACACAGTTCCAGGTTTGATTTTGTAGTTAACCTTGACCAAGACAGGTTCCAAACCAATGATTTTGACTCCTATCTGGCCAAATTACACAAGTCAAAGTTAAGCAACCGATGTTACAGACTCGAACAATTCGATCTAATAAGACGGATTGGAGCAACCGAGTTTATGATCAGCATCTAATTTTTGGTTAACTCGCATTCCTATTCTCAGCAAGTCCTTTCATTTGATACCCATATTGTAGGAAAGTATTAAAAACTTAGTCCATCATCTTTAGATGTCCGCCATATTGGATTGAGAGTGACGTAACTTTATTTTTCGAGTTACACTAAGCAAGCCCTTTCTTTGATACCCATATTGTAGGAGCGCATTAAAAATAACTAGTCCGCCTTCTTGGGTGTTCCGCCTTTTTGAATTTAGAATGACGTCACACAGCTAACAATGCATGTCATCCATACTTAACGTGTATACAAAATTTCAGCTCAATCGATTGAAGATATCTACTTCAAAATTCCACCCGATCGATCTCGCGATCACGGATACATCACTGAACAGTTTTCGTCTGGTCGTCATAATGAAGTCAATCTCATTTTTTGTCGAACCGTCGGGGCTCGGCCAGGTCCACTTCCTGTGGGGCAGCTTCTGGAAGAAAGAGTTCATCATAAAAAGTCCCTCTTTCTCCATGAAGTCGGGTTCCGTGTCCCTATTCCAAATCTCCCTACTATCAGCTCACCGTTCTCTCTTGTGCCTAGTTTTGCATTGAAGTCTCCCATTAACACCGTATATTGGGTTTTGGAGGAATGCATGGCTCTAGAGATATCCTCATACATTTCCTCCACAGCCTCATCGGGGTGTGCCTAGGTTGGTGCGTAAACCTGTATGACCTTCAGCAAATACCGTTTGGTGATTCTGAGTATAAGGTACGCAACCCTCGTCGACATACTCCCGATATTTACCACGTTGTTAACGAGAGACTTGTGGACGATAAATCCGACACCACCTTGGGACAGATGGTCGCCTTCCCGGTGATAGAGCAAGTTGCCGGATTCGAGGATTACCGTGTCCTCCCCCTCTTTTCGAAATTCGGATAATCCTATAATATGCCAGCGCAACTTGTCTATCTCTTCTTCCAGCTCCACGATCTTCTCGTCAGTCCTCAGGGTGCGGGCGTTGTACGTTGCCAGGTCAAATCGTCTAAGGTGGCAACCAAACCTCCACCGGAGATTCTTAGCACCCCCAGCCCCGCCGTTACCATGGTCGCCACCGTAGCCAGGAATAGCGGGGCCGCCGGGGACTGGGGGCCGTCTGTTTGTTGCTCTATTCATTGGGGGGTATTTGCCATAGCTGCCACGCTTGATGGTGCGAGTTTTACTGACAATGGGAGTTCATTACATAAATGAACGGCCTGTACAATGACAGACTTGTTCATAGATTATCTAGTGTATAGTGGCAAATTCAACTTCAAGCTCTCTGTTGATCTTAAGTTACGCGAATAGGTATGACGAAGAATATCAAAACGATTTTTGAGGTAAGAAGGGTAAAAAGGATTAATGAGATCACTATAGAAAAGATGAAGTATGTGAGCATTCCAATGAAGTCGTATTGGCGACCACTTGAGCTTAGTACGGAAAAGAGAGACATGGCCATATTTGCGCAATCGAAATATAAACCTTATACAATCATTCTGAATTCGCTCAAGTTTATCGAGTTAAGCTTCGGTGAGATCTAGATAGCAGACATCTGCGTAGTGAAAAATAGGGAAGAGAAGGGACTTTGCAAGCATAGTTTTGGTGGAATTCCTACATCTCTAACCATGTTTTTCATTCCATCTAGTGAGGAGATACTTATACTTTGCTTAGCAGTAGGAGGCTGCTACTGAAGAACCTATGTTTCCCAATGGTAGTCAGTTCTTAGAGCTACATATATAGCCAGCCTATTGCCAATTTTCTTTGGCTAAGTCGGTTACCCTAGTTCTACTGCAAATGTCCCCATCACGAAGTCTATCACGCAGGTAAACTCCGAGCAAAGCCCCCTTCATAGCTTGCTGAGTTTTTTTATAGGATAAGGGTGACAAACGAGCACACAGTCCACCTGATGGTAAGTGGTTGCAGTGACTCATAGACACCTACATTTATCCTCGATTAAGAATCAAAATGCAGATGCGTTGTCACCCGTGAGGACTAAAATGGAATGCCTCTTTTCCAGTAAAAAGGATCTCCGGTTCTCTAAGCTCATCAAACGAAACAAAGCAGCGTTAAGCTGCTATTTTACGCTGGTATTCTGTGGGAGCGTGGTCCTTCCCCGGTCGAGCCGACCCACTCGTGCTACCACCATGATATAACTGCAGCATGGCTCTGCCACGACAACAAGTGAGTGACCTTTTACTTCTTTACACGGCCAGCAGTGAAGAGCCGTGTATTAGCGCTCAATGACAGTTTTATGTTCGATATTTTCCCGTGTATTTCTTTTATTTTATTATTATTAAATTTACTATTGAAGCAAAATAAAATATAGAACTTCAATATCTTCTCTTTTAAGTTTCAGCACGTGCTAACTTTATTACACGTTATAGAAGTAACATGATATAAGGCTGGTGTTAAATTATGTATGGATGATATTGCACGCTTAGCGTATTATATTTTCAGTTTAAAGGGCATATTATTTTTTCATTCATGTACCGTTAACCTTATGATAACGTACGACTCTCGTATTGAACTTTCGGCAGCTGCTTCATATTTTATTAAAGATTTTAAGAAATAGGGTGACAAATGAGCACACAATCCACCTGATGGTTTGTGGATGCTGTAGCTCATATAAATCTACGTCAATCCTCGATTAAGAATCAAAATTTAGGTGCGTTGATACCCTTGAGGACTAAAGTAGAATGCCTCGTTTCCAGTAAAAATGGTAAATGTATTTAATGAAAGAAATATGTAGTTAATGTATCAACATAGTATTCAATAATTCATTCATTACAGCGTATCAAAGTCCATTGTTGAACATAGATCTCTCCATATATTTATATACTTTGTAAGTACAATATTTTAAGTCAAGTATTACAATCTTGTAATTTCCATCCAAATCGTTGCCGGCGTAGCATTTGTTACTGTTAGTTAGTTTTACAAATAAAATAATAAGCAAGTAAACTCAATTATGAAACATCTATTCAACCAGTATACAGTATCATTGTGGCGGTTTCATTGAGTTTTTATCAACAGAAACTACTAAGGAAATAAGCGGACGCTTTTGTAGAAGCATTATTAAAAATCGTTTATAATTTATCGCGACCAAGAAATGCGTTTTGTTTTCATATTTTTTTTATAAAGCTGAAGTAAGAACGAACTTATAGTCTACCTGATGGTAGGTGGTTACTGTAGTTCAGGGGCTGTAGCCAATTTAATACAAAGAAGTCTAAAAATGCGTTTTCGTTACTTTATATTTTTCAGACCAGAAACTAACATTGCAAGCACTAATATTTGGTGACAGAAATACTAAGACACACACACAGACACTTACACGCACACGCACACGCACACGCACACCCGCACGCACACACACACAAGCACGCACGCACCAACACAATAATCCAAGAATTATTACTATAATTATATTAATTATATAATTATATATTAGATGAGTGAATGATAGAGGTGATTGCATCTCAGGGAGGAAGGACTGCCTGAAAACCAGCGCTTCATGGGATCTTAGTCCCATGTAAGCATAAGCTGAGTCACCTCCGATTGCCTAAAAATTAAGATGAAGTACTTAGTTTATGTAGTATGTACATGTGTTTTTTTAATGTAACAATAAAATAAAATTTATTTATTTATTTAATTTTAATTATACCTAGTCGGGTCATAAATTCTGTCACATATTTAATATAAAATAATTGAAACAAGTTTAATCATTATGTAACCATTTATATACCAAAATGAACATAACAAAATATAGATTCTTATGACACTAAAGCTTATTCAAAATGACCTCCGTGATTTTGAATACAGGCCTTCAATCTGCGCAGCCAGCCGTCTATCGCAGCACGAACGAGGTCCATGTCAATATCGGCGGCTGCCTTAATCAAAGATGTCTTGAATGACTCCAAATTGGGATGAGGCTTTGAACATGCCTTTTCCTCCAAATGTTGCCATATCTTGTAATCTAACGGATGCAAATCTGGACTGGAGGAGGGCCAGTCTTTGTGCCAGATGAAGTCGATTTCACGCGCCGCCAGCCAGTCTTGTGTGCTCTTCGCTCTATGAGCTAGCGCCGAATCTTGTTGGAATACCCAGTGCCTGTTATTGAACATGGTAAGAGAAACAGGTTCCACAAGGTTCGTCAGGACTGTATTTTGATACACAACTGCATTCGTTTTTACACTTTTCTCACAAAAATGTACCTCTGCTAAGCCCCAACAAAAACTCCTAACCATACCATGAGCGAGGATGGAAAATGACCTCGTTGGACACGCGGAATACGGTTGCTCGCTTCTTAACTACTGTGTGCGTACACCTTATCATTTTGTTTGTTGTAGCTCTCTTCTACGGTATAAATTTTTTCATCCGAAAAAAGAATTTCCCGATATTTTTTTCCCGCGTACCGCTTCAACAAAGCGCGGCATCACTTCAGTCTCAGGTCCATTAGACGAGCATTCAAACGATGTCCTGTTTTCTTCGATATGCTCGAAGCCCTAAGTCTTCATTTAATACCCTTTTAACCGTGGTTCTGCTTAACCCCATCTGAAGGGCCAACAGTTTCTGCTTACGTTTGGGATTTCTTTGAATTCGCGCCTTCACAGCTTTAATCACTGCTGGAGTCCTAACAGACCGAGGGCGACCACTTCTTGACCTGTCATCTACACTAGAGTCTTCATTGTAACGTTTGATGTTACGATAAACGAACCTTTTGGTTATATTCAAATTTTTCAGTATGTCAAAAATTTGAATTGGCGCGTAACCACAACGATGCAACGCAATAACTGCAACACGGTCTTCTTTAAGCGTCCACTTCATATTTAAAAATTAGTAAATTTCTAAAAAGTATACAGTTTTAATTTCATGAACAATTCGAAATTCGAATTCAATAAACTTTTTCGATGCCAGCATTCTAAAAGAAAAGTTTTTACTGTGTGACAATACTTATGACCTGACTGTGTATATGTGACGTGTTGTAATAAATGTTTCTTTCTTTCTTTCTTTCTATTCATTATCGTCATGATTGACGCTCGCTAGTTAGACGTTAGGAAATCTAACGTCTAACTAGTATAGTGTTCTAACACCTTTGGCGCTCTTGTCGCCTGTTTGTATATTTATTTAATACTAGTAATGCTATTAAAGATTTCTAATATTCCCTTTAACCACTTCTGGTAAGCTTAAAATGCTTGTGTTAGAAGTGATTAACGACAGTAGTCGAATGGCGGATTCGAACACACGACCTTTCGAGTTCTCTACTGACTACTGACGCTTCGCTTATATATTTACGTCTTAAGTATCAAATTAAGCGCTTTTTGATTTTTATAATTTATTTGTTATATTTTATGGATAGAAAAAAAGTAAAATCGAAACCTTATCCCCAAATAATTATTTTACCATTATCTCTATAGTAAGTAAATTTTAGTAGCATCCTGACTCCATCAAAGTAAATACTGCCCTTAAGGGATTTCGCCTTTGAACTTTAAAGGCATTAAATAATTAAGAAAAACAAATTGGCATCGCGCCTTAGGCATCAATTGTTGGTTTATAGTTGAAAATTCGTTAAATCTTTTACATCACATAGAAGAAAGCAACTTATTTTTCTCCCTACGAAATTAGTGTCATTATCACCATTACGGCTCCTCATAAGTCCACGCTTGAACATAGGCATCTGTCAAATAAAACAACAAAATAGTGTTACTTTCATTCGACGTCTTTCTGCCTGTTTTAACAGGTCTCATCGTTAGTCAACATCCCTTATCTAGGCAGAGGAGTCTTCGTACATTCTGAGTACCGGTCCGAAAAACCACTAGAGAATTTTTCTTTTCTATTTGTTTAAGTGGTAATGGGCTGTCACATAGTTTTTACTTTAGAATAAGGGTGACAAGCGAGCGCACAGTGCACCTGTTGGTAAGTGGACACTGTGGCACATAGACATCTATCTTGATCCTTGATTAAGAAACAAAATGCAGATGCATTGTTACTCCTGAGGATTATGATGTAATGTGTCATGGTACGGTGCCAGCAAATGACGAGGAAATACGCCAGAGCTTTTCAACGTTATTTTCGGCAACATAATGCCTAAACATAGACGGTGACGTAACAAAATTATCCTTTCTCAATCACAACGTTGTCATTCTGACTAATACTATTTACAACTATAAAATGAACGAACTTCTTATTTAAAGTGAACGCCTTTTTTTTCTATTAATATATTGTTGCATTTTCAAATGTATCTACTTGTTAAATAAGAAGTCTCGTTGGTCTAGTAGTCGTAAACACACTCGCTTTCTTAGTTTTGATATTAGAAAACCCATCATGTATCCAGTAAAAATTGTTTCCGATTCTCTACATATACCATACGAAATACAGCAGTATTGAGCTGCTATTACATGTTGGTATTTTGTGCGAGCGTGGTCTTCACCAGTGCCAAACCATTCGTGCTACAACCATAATATAGCTACAGCATGTTTCTGCCACCTATAAAACTAAAACACCATCATCATCATTAACAACAAGAGCCCGTAAGAGCCTCATAGCTGAACATAGCTTCTTTAATTGTAGGGTAAGATTGGCAAGTGGATGGGTGGTGACAGTACTAGAGTGAGAGTGGCGCGAGATACACAAGATGGTAAAAGTAGATGGTATGGGAAGCTATAAGATCTTTCTAGCATTACCCAAGTGTCGTCGTACGTCACCTTCTTTTTCTCTCTCTCTTTACTACCATGTTTATTTTCATTTGTATAATATTTATTAACTAGCCTTCAAATGTCCTGTTTAATTGATTTTTTTTTATATATATAAGACGGGGCAAGAGAGTGTGTGGCTGCTTTGACTGCCGCTGCGCCCAGGAAAAACCACAGCTACAGCCTCCCCCTCAGCCTCCCCCCCCCTACAGGGAAATTGCAGGTGCGTTGCCGGCCTTTTTTTAAATAAGAATAGGTTCTTTTCGTGAAGGTTCCTAAGTCGTATAGGTTAAATCGGTCGGAAAATCGCTGGTAGTAGTCGATTCGACAAGGAAGTTATGCGAGGAATAAAACTTCTAGTATATCGCGCAGTGGTGGACCGCCAATCATCCAGATGGTATAGTTTTTTGTCACGAAATAATCGATTTTTTCCGATTGATTGCCACGCTTAATAATATTTAGTAGAATTCGCTTGAACCAAAACGTTCATATTTTTTTATCACTTTGTCCGTAAATTTTGATAGAAAATACTCAATGAAAGAGCTCCGCTGCTTTTAAATGAATTTAGTTTAAAATGGATATTCGAATTACAACCCCTTTTACAAGTTATCTATCTCTGAAATGCAGGAAACTTCGTGAATTTTTATAACTTAATTTTTTTCCTACCTCCACACTAGAATTTTCTCCTGTACCGCGGGGGCAGTTTACATACATAGAGTTCACAAAGACATACATCCAAGATTTGTAGGCAATAAAAATACTTGTTCCGTACGGGATTCGAACCCGCGGCCCTTAGCGCTGTAACTCATTGCAAAGACACTGCGCCACGCAGCCGTTAATTAAATTGACAAAAAAATGTTTAGTAGTATTGGAATATTTTGATTTAAACATCTTAGCTGTCTCTTGCCATTGATATAAATAATTTGAAAAGATTTCTATGTTTTCATTTGTTCCACCATCATCATCATCATCATAATAGCTCATCACAAGTCCACTGCCGAATAAAGGCCTCCCCCATTGATTGCCAAGAGTATACCTGCGACTATGAATATAAGCAACACTTGCTCATAGATTTTCATTAATTCATTACACCCTTTCAAAAAATCCACTGCTAAAAATAGACCTCTTCCATGGTTTGGTCCCTCATAGGGGGTTGTTTGCCATAGTTGTCAGGCTTAGTAGGCGGGTTGGCAACCAAGAGAGCATTGAATTACAGGTGGTCGCATTTATTATCGATAAATTGGGATAAATTTGGGAAAAGTGAAATTTTAGTGGTATGGTCATCTCGTGATTAGGCGTAAAATATCTAGACCAGCGACGGTGAAACTTACTTGCTTTAGTATAAAATAGTTTCAGCAATGGGTCATGGGTATATAAAAAAAGAAAGTTACATTTGTTAAGATATTGTTTTTATTTCCATTTCGCTCCTTTGGGCGATATTGTAAGAGTATAACTCTAAAAACCTCTAAAGCAAACAGAAATTTTCCATCTTGAACCAAATCATTAGGTAACTTCTACAATAAACCTATACTTAGGGTTAGCATATTTGGTAAATTTTTGTTAGGACGGTTTACACGGCGACAATATCCTACTAATATTATAAACTTAAATGTTTGTGAGGATATATGGATGTTTTAGTCCGCCATCTTGGATATTCCGCCATGTTGGATTTAGAATGATGTCACATAGCTAACCATGCATTGTTAATCCAAACTTAACGTGTATACAAAATTTCAGCTCAATCGATTGAAGATATCTGCTTCAAAATTGAGTTGCAATATTCCACCCGAACAAACATAGTTACATTGCAAGTTAAATAAAAGCTTGTAAAAAAGAGTAGGCTTGTTTCTTCAAACAACGCTGGTAGTGGAAGCGGGAGCAAAGGATTATGCGACTCATCTGAACGTAAGTAACTACCGCTGCTTATGAAACAAATGCAACAACAGACTATAGCGGTTACTCTGCTGGCTTTTAAAAAGGAGAAAGCTCTTTTCTTAAAACATTGCAGGTGATAGATGGTCCCACAAAGAAGTCGAGTAAGGAAGAAAACTTCTAGGAAGTAGCAAATGGAATGGTTGCAATAGAAAATATCACGCTGTGATAGGTGTTAGTGCAACGCGATTTAATTGCTGGTTGTTGCCGCCTTTTACTCTGTAGGTTTTTAATAGGAACCAATATAGCATTTGTCAAGACTTATAAACAAAAGGCGGGGAAAAAGATTCTTCGTATTTAATGAGGTAACGATGATCCTTGTCCTGACACATCGTTTTCTTGCTTTGCGCAGAATTAACCAAATTAAGTTATAACAACCTCTTTATAATGGATTTCCGCAAAGTAACGCCTTATTCCATTTATCATCTTACTAATTTGTTTGTATGAAATTAAAGAAAAATATCGTTGGTAGTAATGATTGTTAAAGAAAAAGTGAAAATTGTAACTTGGCTGTAGCCTCTATACGTTCCACTGCTGGAGATAGGCCTCCCCTCATTTCCGATAGGGTTTTTAGGGCAAGGAAGTGTCCGCCGCGATGCCCTAATGTGTATTGGCGAACTTCACATGTCTTTGAAATATTTTTTCTTATTTCTCATACATGCAGGTTTTCTCACGATGTTTTCCTTCACCGCCAAGCACATGGTAAATCAGCACTTAAAATTGCAATCAACAATTTCATTCTGAGTAGATCCAGTCTGGTTTATTTGCGTACAGTGAAATTTACAACGAGCGCTAACTATCTGAGTTACCACGGCTCTCTTTGGCTGCTTTCAATATCAATACATATAGGACAGAGAGGTCAAAGATTCAACTCGCTCTGGTTGCCCTCATACAGATAAAGTCGATGCCATTTTGAAAAGTGTATATAACCGAGGAGTTGAGGATTTACCACAAAACAGCATCAACACACTTGAAAAAGTCTGGCTATTCAAAAAAGCTCGATATTTGGGTACCACGCGAGCTCACTGAAAGAAACCTAATGAATCTAATCTGCGATTCTCTATTGATACGTAATGAAACTAAACCATTTTTGAAAAAATCGGTGATGAAAAATGGATCAACTACGACAATTATATACGAAAAAGATCGTGGTCAAAGAGTAGTCAAGCTCCACAGACTGTAGCGAAACCCTGATTAAAACGCAATTAGGTGACGCTGTGTGTATAGTGGGATTGGAAGGGCATCATTTATTATGCGATTTCACCGCCGAAATCTGAAAAAAAAGTTTTAAGATGTTTACAGCAATGGGATTATCTTACTACCTATAAGATGGCAACAGGTTATCGAACAAAACGGCATGTATATTATAATTAAATGTAACTAAACTCTAAAAAAAATGTCATGAATTTGTATATAAAATGCGAAGAACTTTTTTCTCCCCGACATTTATTTTACCCGAATTTTGCTATTGTATTTTAACATCTATAATCTATAAAATTTCAATATAACGTAAAATAGTTACCTCACTTGCACACAGATAATCATCGGGGGTGTAACTCAGTGGAAGAGTGTCTGCTTCGCATGCTGAAAGTCCTGGGTTCAAATCCCAGCACCTCCAAAGTTCCTTTTTATTTTGTAAGACCTTTATGATGTATTTAATTTATATAATAATTAATATTTGTTTACGCAGATGCGTTTCAAAATGATTGTTTATATTGAATAAAAACATTTTTATAGTAAAAATAGTTTAAAGTAATTACATTAATAAAGGTTTTTTTTGTAGAATAAGGTTGGCAAACGAGCAAAAAATCCACCGTGCATCGTTTGCCCCTTCTTCTATTTCAAAAAGTGAAAGTAAACATAATTTATTAGCATAAGGCACAATAACTGTAACTTTTTGATGAACGGATGGCAACCCTACACATTTCTTAACTGTCTAGAGGAAAGTTTATTCAAAACCGGAAAGTAAGCCTAATTTATCCTACCTTCTAACATCATTACAAGTTATCAAAAAGGTTGTTAAAAATAAAATGTAGAATTTTTACATAATGATTTCTTATATTTACGCGAACACTACACATTTAAATAAAACTAATTTTACGGATTTTATCGCGTATATTAACTTATTTTACATTCCCGACGTTTCAAGCACTTTACAGCACCCATGGTCACGGGGGGGACTGAGGTGTATGACGTCTCAATGTCATAGTTAACCACGGCTACCTCCAGATTAAAACTTATTAATTTTTGTTCCGATCTACGCAGTATGAACTTACAGTATCATGAAGTCTTGCAGTTGTATGCTTGGGTTGGGATTTAATTTTATTAATTATGGGACCCCAAGCAGATGGTAGCACCCAGCCATCTCTTCTATTGAAATTAGGATGTTTTTTGATTTCAATAGCCTCGCGAATCATCCTTGGAAGGAATCGGTGTTCTTTAGCGAGGATTTGTGGTCTATCAAATCTAATGTAGTGACGGGGGCGATCCTGTACATGTTCACAGACTGCAGACTACCCGGAGCGTCTATTCTTCATATCAGCTATGTGTTCTTTAACGCGGGTTTTTATGGATCTTTTAGTTTGTCCTATATAAGTAGAATTTTTACGTTAGTAAAAATTGATGTGAAGAGTGATTGAGAGAAAGAGAGATGATGAATCGTTGAATGTATTAAAAATAAAAATCATGCAGCAATCGATAGTCATCAACAGTATAAACTGATGAAATTTGATATCTAGCGTTTCTCTTTTGAATAGATTCATTTTGAGTGAAATTTCGGTACTCAATATTTAAAGTTCGTTCTTTACCTTTTTCTTAAAGAATAAATGTGACAAATGAGCACACAGTCTACCTTATTGTAAGTGTATGCTGTGGCCCATAGATATCTACATTTATCCTCAATTAAGAACCAAAATGCAGATGCGTTTTCACTCTTGAGGACTAAGATGGAATGCATGATGGAGTAAAATGGGGATCAGATTTTTCACACTCACAATACGAAAAACCTCAGCATTATGGAGCACTTTACGCTGGTATTCTGTGACAGAAGTGTTGTGTGGTTTAAACAATCTGATTATATTAATAAACAAACTTTGTTTTCATGATTTTAATTATTTTTATATACATTTTGTACTTATAACTTTTTGTTATTTATAATGAAGAAATCCGTCGAAAAACCAAAGTGACCGAAATTGCGTTCCGTATTTGAAAGCTGATGTGGCAACGGACTAGTTACATCTCTCGCAGAAGTAATAATGGTTGTAGAAGACGTACTCCTTAACATCTCGTGGGTGGCCGGTTTTTCTGTGAAGCCTAACTGCCTAGATTCTGATGTGCATGAGAGCGTTTAACAAGTTCAACTTAAATAAAAAGGTTAGTCCTTGCCTTGAAACTTAATTACGTACAGGGCGTATGTACAGTGCTTAAGGTTAACGCAGTGCAGTGAATAGAGCCATCGTATTATGTTTATTTGAAACAAAGTAAATTTGCACAAGATGATTATGAAGATGGTTACTAAATTACGTACATAATTCTCTGTACCTAACATATATGGTAGAGTACAAGATAGCAACCTGACGTACGTTGATCTTCTGCAATCTATTCATTGTGTGACGAAGTCTGTTTCAGTTTATTGCAATAACTAATGGTAGCAATTTACTAAGCTACATGGTAGAGCCATGCTGCAGTTATATTAGTAGTATAGTTATAGCACGAATAGGTCGGCTCGACCGGGGAAAGACCACGTTCTCACAGAATACCAGCGTAAAATAGCAGCTTAACGCTGCTGTGTTTCGTATGGTTAGTGTAGAGAACCAGAGACCCTTTTTACTGGAAATGAGCCATTCCATCTTTGTCCTCACGGGTGACAACGCACCTGCATTTTGATTTGTAATGGAGGATAGATGTAGATTTCTATAGGCCGCAGCAACCACTTACCATCAGGTGGACTGTGTGCTCATTATTCACCCAAATTCTATAAAAAAGCGGCATTTTTTGACAGTTAACGTAACGTGTGGTGATAGTCATCATCATCATTCATCATTATAACCTATCAAAATTGCACTGCTTCACTGCCACTGCTGTGATTGCCTCATACAGGTGATATTTGTCAAAGTTGCCACGCTTGGCTAGCGCGTTGGCAACCACAGTATATATCTTTATTACTTGTTATTAATAATCATTTAACAGTGGTAGAGCCACGCGGCAGCTTTTTCTGTCGCATGGATGGGCCGGCTCGAACCGGGGTGGTACCACGACCTCAGAGAATACCAGCGTGAAGTAGAGGTTTACCTCTGCGTTTCGCTTGTTGAGTGCAGGTGGCCGGAGGCCCTTTTTACTGGAAATGAGGCATTCCATCTTAGTCCTCACGGGTGACAACGCATTTGCATTTTGAATTGTAATAGAGGATAGATGTAGATGTCTATGGGCCGCAGCAACCACTTACCATCAGGTGGACTGTGTGGTCGTTTGTCACCCTTATCCTATAAAAATAGATACCATTTTATGCTGGTATTCTGTAAGAGCGTGGTTCTTCTTCGGTCAGGACGATCCATTCGTGCTACAACTATGTAGCTACAGCATTTCACTACTACGTAAGACATTGAACTATGTGCACGTTTGTCATACTTTATTAAGCTATTTTCAATAAATCTGACTATTTGTCACTTATTCAGCACTTCACCCTATGGATTATTGAACTTAAAATACATGTGTATTTCTAGAGATATCAATTTGAAACTTCGTCCTTCAATTCTTGTCGTATGAGGAAGGTTAAGGTCCACCTAATGGTAAATGGTTGTTGTGGCCCATATACATCTAAATCTATCCCCGTTTGCGAATCAAATTTCAGATGCATTGTTAGCCGTGAAGATTAAGGTGGATGCCCCTTTTTTAGTTAAAAGTGTCCTTCCTCTGTCGAGCGGAACCATGCCTGCTACAACTACACGATTAATATAGCTGCAGCATGGTTATACCACGGGTAAAAATAATGCTACTTCATACAAACCTTCCACATTTATTTTGAAGTGTCCATCCATAAAATAGATCGGAGACTAGTGCTAAGCCTAATTATTGTGACATCAAATATTCATTCGGTAAGCCTGATAAACTGGAAACAACACGTGAATTGCCACATTAATGTTTTGTGAGCCATTGAGTTCGTGTGAATATTTCTAACTGCCACAGTTGAAGAGTGTCTAAAATGAGATTGCGTAAAATTGTACGGATAGAGATGTCTATAATAGTCTAAGATTAATACATAAATAAAGATCCGTGTAGTGGCGGGTAAGAATACCCACCACCCCATATCTTCCCGTGGGTGTCGTAAGAGACGACAGAGGGAAGCTAAGGCAGAAGATGGGCAGCAGCATCTTTCTGATAATATCAAAAAAATGAAAAAACTAATGTTGCCAACCCGCCTGCTATGTGAGGCAACAATGGCAATGGGGTTTATTGCCATTGTTGCCTCATTCCATTAGTAACTACACTAATAAACGACCCCGGTTGCCCCGCTATTCCTGGCTACGGTGGCGACCATGGTAACGGCGGGGCAAGGGCTGCTAAGAATCTCCGGTGGAGGTTCGGTTGCCACCTACGACGACTCGACCCGGCAACTTATAACTCATGAACCCTGAGGACTGACGAGAAGATCCTGGAGGTGAAAAAAGAGATAAACAAGAAAAACAGCCAAACTGACAAAGTAACTGCATTTTTACCCACCTTAATTCCATAAACCCTAAAATACAATTAACAGTGGAGTTAGAGGCGAACAATACTTTAGGTTTCCTAGATGTTTTAGTCATCCGAAATCCTGATAACACTATTGGTCATACTGTGTACAGAAAAAATATTCATACCAACCGATATTTAAATGGTGAATCGCACCGTCATCCTTCACAGTTAGCTACCGTGGGAAAATCTTTGTTTCAGAGAGCACGAGGGATCTGTGACAGAAAACATCTGGCCGCTGAGCTTCAGCACGTCGAGCAAGTACTGCAAGACAACAAGCTTCGGGTCCCGCGCCTACGTCACAGTGACCGAGTGAAGCCAGCCACAGTCGAGCGAGTGCCTGCTGTACTACCCTATGTCAGAGGAGTCACAGACAAGGATGGCTACATCTTAAAGTAAGCTTCTATTAAATTATACTTCAAACCGCTGAAGAAGATTGGTTAATTTTTACCATCCGTCAAGTGTCATTTCCCTCTACAAGATGCAGGAGTGTATAAGCTGTGAGGAGAATTGTGAATGTGGTCTCTCGTACATAGGACAAACAAAAAGATCTATAAAAACCCGCGTTAACGAACATATAGCTGACGTGAAGCACCGACGTATCGGGAAGTCTGCAGTTTGTGAATATGTTCAAGATCGTCCCCGCCATTACATTAGATTTGACAGACCACAAATCCTCGCAAAAGAACATCGATTCCTCCCAAGGATGATTCGCAAGGCTATTGAAATTAAAAAACATCCCAATTTCAATAGAGAAGATGGATGGGTGCTGCCATTTGCTTGGCATCCCATAATTAATAAAATCAAATCCAAACACAAGTATCCCACTGCTAGACTTCAAAATACTGTAAGCTAAGCGTAAATCGAACCAAAAATGAATTAAAAAAAAAAACCTGAAAGTAGCCGGGTTATCTATGACATCAGGACGTTAAACATATCAGTCCCCGTGACCACGGGTGCTGGAAAGCACCCAAAACGTCGGGAATATTAAATAAGTTAATATAGGCGATAAAATCCGTAATATTAGTTTTATTGAAATTAATATGTTTATTTCTTTAAAATTTTCTCCGAGGGAATCTTTACGATTTAGGTTATAAATTGCCCCAACGGCCCTAACGGCTCTCTTTTGCAAAACAAATATAGCTTCAATATCAGTCGCATTACCCAATAGCAAATTCCATAAGACATTACGCTATGAAAGTAACTAAAATACACTAATCTAGCTGTCTCAACATATGTGAGACTTCTAACCTATCTTACAGCATATGCTGCAGAACTAAGTCTGCTTGCTAATTTAGATATATGGGGGCCCCATTGAAGTTTCGCGTCAATAGTAATACCGAGAAAAACAGTGGTATCCACAAGACTCCATTCCTCCCCATTTAACAGCACATTGGTATTCGAATGTTTTACATTAGGTATTGTAAATTTAATCTACTTTGTCTTATTGTCGTTTAAGAGCATATTGTTGGCGTTAAACCAATGTA